>VRYO01001272.1:5914599-5940601 GCA_009812075.1 Sialia sialis
TTTTTTTTAGAATTTGGGATTAGTGGTGAAAATGAAATCCATGGCTTCATGTAGGTGAATTTGTCATGAGAATTTGGTGGTGAACTCACTCAACTTGAGCTTGAGGAAGACTTGCACAGTCTTGGGGCTGTCTGGATTTGCTTTTACTTTGTGTGCCTTTCACTCCGTGCTGGTTTCCAGAGGAAATTCAGCCCTGGCAAAGCAAACAGAGCCCGACTTGCCCACAATGGTGTCCATATCAGAAACCCTTCCTGCTGCAGGTGATTCATGTGCTCATGATTCGTGTGATTCAGGTGTTCTGAGAGCTGGGAAACACCAGAGCTCAAACACAGAGAGCTGGGGGAGCCCTGGCTGGGGCTGAGCCTGCCCCTCTTTGTGTGGCTATTTGCCCATGATAACATTGTCCAGCCAGGAAAAGCCTCTCAGAGAGTTCCAGCCAGCTTGGTTTGATCTGAAAGTCAAATAGCCAGGCTCTGCTGCATTTATCACAATGGAGCTGCATTATTTAAAGATATCACCTCCAGTCTTCAAAGTCAACAAGTGCTGCTCTGGAGACCTGCACTGTAATTGATGTTTGAAATATTAGCTGGCCACAGAGGTGTGTGTTTACTGAAATACACTTCAAGTTTGCCCTTGCCTGTTCATACTTCTAGGGAGCTTTTCACTTCCTTATCACCTGATCCCATTCTTGTGCTGGGCTGCTGGAGCTCCAGCCACACACCAAACTTGGAGCAATAATTAATCTAGTTTATCTCATGGAGTAAAACCTGCCACTTGAGAGTGCTGCCACTCTGAACCCTGCTCTGCTGGGCCCTCCCATGGTGGCATTTCTTGGTGCCCTCTCTTCCACTGTGCCTTTGTTTCCTCCACACACCAAGCAGTTTCTTGGTTGTGATTGGTTTTGGGTTTTTTTTTTAATTGACTTTGAAGGGATGGCAGCTGTTTCTGGGTATTATTTATAAAAAGAAAGAATGAAATCTCTTCTGTGGGGACAGAAATTCTTTATAGCAACATTAAAATGTTTAATGAAACTTAGAGAGAAGGTTTTCCATGGGAAGCTACTCTCCCTGTGTCCTGCAGACCCTAGAGGGACATGAGCTGTCCCCTGTGAGGATGCAGGAATTGCCAGGGAGACTTTGGGGATTTGTCCAGCCCCAGTCGAAGCCTGGAGGAGCTGCTGCCTGTGCAGGATATTGGAAACACCTGAACGTTGGGCCCCATCCAGCATTTGCTGACAACTCTGCCATTTGGAGAATATCCTTCCATTGCAAGTGACACCAACTGGAATGGTTTCAAGTCATTTTTATTAACATGCCAACTAACCTTTCCCTTCCCTCCCATATGCTGAGTTGGGTGTGAAATAACCTGGGATGTGATTGCTGTGTCTGGCTCCTGATCTGATGGAGCTTCCTCTGACACTGCTGCAGCCCCTCAGAGGCTGCTGAGAGAGCAGCCCAGCAGCCCTGGACACTTGCTGCAGAATGAGAATATTTCTGTAGGCTCCTCTTGGACTCATATACATTAAATCAAGTGCCAAGCAAAAAATGTCCTGGGAAAATCAGTATATAATGGCTTTTACAGCTGCCTTTGCGGTGCTGGAGGACTTTTATCATTTTTTATTGATAAAAAAGCCCACATTGGCAATGACAGTCTGCTGTCTTGTAGTGCAGGTAAGCCCTGCACAAGTTTCATTTCCAGTCCTTTTTTTTTCCCTTGCCTTTTAAATAGAAACTCAAGGAAAGGAGTCCAGCGTCCACTCCGAGGAATTTGAGAGCAAGTCATCAGCACTGGCCCAGCTTTTAGCACTTTGGTGTGGAAAGTTCCTGCTGGTCCCCAGAGGAGTGACAGGCTGCTGTCATTCCCTGGTTTACAGGAGGGGTGCCATGTGCACCCTGCTCCATGTTGGGTTGTGGAAAATTTAAATCTTCATTCTTTGCTTTATCAGAATTTTCCATGCCCTGTAAAGACTGAGGGATCACAGAGAAAATTCTGCTGCAAGAGTTGCTGTTGAGGTGGCAAAACTGAGAGTGGTGAATGAGATAATGAGGAGAGGAGGAAGGCTCAGTCATTATGAACACGTCAAGGCTGCTGATCCCATTTTTCCTGCTGGCTTCCGCGTGTGACAAGCAGCGTCCTGACGTGTCAGGTCAGGCTGCATCAATCACGTCCTGCTGCATCACATCCCCAGTGCAGCTGCTGGAAATGCTCCTGCCTCGCCCAGAGTCTCAGCAGAGCACTTTGAGAAGCTTGAACAGGGCTGGGAAATTCAGGAAACTTTCGGAAAGCAGAGGGTGGAGTCAACGCTGGGAGTAAAATCTCATCCCACGGAGTATTTCATAATTCTTCAGGAGGGAAAGGCTTTCCACTGAGAGTTGTCAAACTCTTGACCAAATTCTTCAGTTTTGGAGAAAAATCTGATTTTTAATTTTCAGGATTTGCTGTATTGAAGGTGGTGGAAAGGAAAGATTGGAATCTGCAGAAATAAAAAAAAAAAGTGAAATGGAGAGGATCCTCTCAAAATATTCTTCACTTTGTCCAAAGCTCTTTCTAATAGACACAGTATTAAAAGGAAAAAGACAGATGCTGATTTTTTAATTTTTTTTTTTAATCTTGATGACATTTTTATCTTCGGATCTTTTAATATTTTTTTCTAGTCGAAACCATGGAAGCTGCCCATTTGTAAAGAGGAATTTTCAGCCTCTGTAGGGTTCTGTTTTTAAAGACAAGCCCATCAGTGGGAACATCTTGGCTTCAGATGCTTTCTGAGAAAGTTTCTAATCCAGCAAATGGATGCTCTGGGGTCATCTGAGGCTCAGCTCTGCAATGGAAAGCCAAGTGTAACATCCAGCAAACGTTTGTTATTTCCCTGCTGCTATCTGGGTCACACAATCAAAACAGATTTCTGCAGATTTTGGCTTTATCTTTTTTTTTTTTCCCCCCAAAGATTTTGCTTCTGTTCTTGTCAGCAGCAGATCTGGCTGGATGTCCAGAACCAGGGAAAAAAATAAACTTCATCCCAGCCTTGTTAGGCCCCAATTAAAGCTGACTGAGCTGTCCAGGTTTTCTGAGCATTTTTACAGCAGAATCAAGGTAGAAGGTCCGCATCCATATTTTCCAGAAAGTAAAAGTTGATTTCTTAGCCAAATATTCCATGTAGGCTTTGCCTTTTTCTCCTTTTCACGCCAAACTTGAGTTTTAAACTAGGGAGTCCAAGTTGAAGGAAACTCCCTTAACCTAAACTGTATTTATTGACAAGTTGTGGTAATTCCTGCTTTTTCCTCTGAGAAATATTTAATGGGACCAGTTGTGATCCTTTCTAAGGCTTCCTAGCAATGGCAGCAGCTTCTCAGTTTGCAAGAGTATTTCTATAACTTCTTTCACCCTCCAAGCTTGGGAGAATATTGGATTTTTTGGGTCCTTCCAGGCTCTTGTTTTACTTAATATGGTGGAAAACAAACATCCAAAGAGGCAAAACCCCAAGCAAAAAAATCCACCCTTAATTCTCTCCTCAATCTGCTGCAGCCTTGACTGGCTTGGGCAGAGGAAGAACCAAAGTTGGCTCGGGGCTCGCAGTTGGCACAAAATGGGATTTTTGAAGAGTTTATTTCACCCAGTGCTATGTGTCAGGGGAAATGCAGCTCCTGAAATGAGGAACCATTGGAGATCAGGGGGCTGGGGCTGCCCCATGGGCTCAGAAGGCACAGATGGGAGATCCCCCCGTGACGTGATGAGCACTTCATGCAAATGTGCTCAGGCAGGAAGCCTGGAGATCCAGCAGGCCTCTGTTGAGATTCTCCTTTCGTACGGCTCTGCTGACAATCTGTGGTGAAACGTGTGCACCCAAAGGCACGCGGTGCAGCTGAACCCGGCAGATCTCGTCTAGACTCAGTTTGTCACAATAAATGCCACTTCCTCCAGTCAGGCTGGGCTGGCTCTGCGGTGAAGGAAACGCTCAGCTACTCCTTTATTTTCTTTCTTTCCTCCCCGTTATTTGGTGTTTCTGCTCATGGAATTGAGGCAAAGAGCTCACCTTGCAGCCTGCCCCAGCTCTTACGGTTTTTCAGTCTTAATTGTGTGGTACAATTATTTTTAAAATTAAATCTCAGTTCTTTCTCTGCCTCTTTCCTCCCATCCCAGGCTCTCCCGTCCCAGGTGGGGCTGAGCTGTGTCAGCTGGCACAGATCTGACTCCTGGATGTTCCCTGGAGTCACATCTGTCCAAAAACGCTGGCTGGCTCCACCTCTCAGCCCAGGTTAGAGGTGAGCTGCAGGAGGAGAGGTGGACAGTGAGCTTGGTGTGATCCAGGCATTGCCAGTCCCAGCTTTATTTCCAGTCTGGAAAAACTCTCCTGGAAGGCCCAGCAGCCCAAACCAGCACAGGCTGTTTATTTCAGTTATAATTTATATTAAAAACTGCATCCAGCCATCTCTGGAGGGAAAGTTTTTCTTAATTTGCTTGTGAGGAGCACCCAGCCAAGGAAGGAGGGTCTGAGAATGTGCTTGGACCCACCAGAGAATTGTAAATCTCTTTTAATGCGATGCTCTGAAAGCCTCATTGGTGTTGTTCTCAATGTGGTGATCTGAGACAGGGTGGGGTAAGAGGGGTGACTCTGAGCTGATTTGGGATGATCTGCTCCCAAAAATGAGGAGGTGGCTGCACAAGCATGGTCTGAGCACCTGGAGGTTCTAAAAGCAGCTGTAAATTCATTATTCTCACTTATTCCCATCCTCCTGGCATTAAACTTGCTTTGCCTCTCAAACTCTAAGCGAATAAAAATTTTTGTCTAGTTTTTGTTTGGGCTTTAGTTTTGTTTAAAGTTTGTTGGGTTTTTTTTGGTAGCTCTTTTCCCTCCCTATTTCCAGAAAGTATTAGCATTGCAGACAAGTTTAGAGGATGTTAAATCTTGGCTTGCTAACAGGAGGCTCAAAGATACTGCAATCTGGTCGCAGCATAATGAGCCCCTTGGTTATATTTAAATACTATCATACTCTCCTATCCCCAGCCAAGCTCTGGGATGTTTTACATTAACAATGCACCAGCACTAAAACCTCAGACAACTCTAAAAAGGCACTAATTATTATTATTAGTGTTTTACACTAACAATAAATGTCAAATGGAACCCTGCAAACAAATAACTACCTGTCACCGAGTGAATGAAAAGCAATCTTCGGAAAGTGAATTAAAACCCAAACAACGGAAAACTCAGCGGGCTGAGGGGCTGGTGCAGCTCCTGAGCAGAGCTCAGCACATCCCTGTGTCCCCCGTGCATGTGTAGGAACCTGGCTGGTGGGAGGGATGAGCTCACATCAGCTGTGGGAGATTCTTACTCATGGCAAGTGGAAATTGGGTATTAATGAGGATTTTGTGGGTTTGTTTATTCCACGGGCTGCTGTGCTTGGAGTTGGAGCAGTGGGAATAATGAAGTTGGGCACTGGATTGTGTTTATTTTGGGGATGCATTTCTTTTCGTTGTTTTTTTTTAAAGTTTGTCTCCCAAAGACTTATTTTTATAAATGGTGCGTTTTATTTTTCAATCTTCATGTATCTTTGATATCTGATTGACATTTTGAGGACGCTCTAATCCTTTCTACTGAAGGAAGCTCTGGCAGTGGCAGCTCCTGCAATCAGCTTCCCAGAGCTCTTCTGGCTCTGCTTTTGTCATGGGATGGAGAGCTGAAAGGAATTGAGATCTGCTGAGTGGCAGGACAGGTTTCAAAGAGCTTTTCCTCACTTGGACCTGTTCATAAAATCCAGATTAGTGCCCCTGGGTCTGCCTTGCACCAATTGGAGTGTACAACTCCACCACACACAGCCCAGCTGAAGAAATAGAAAGAGGGAACAAAAAATAAAAATAAAAATTAAAAATTGGTCCCAAAGTCTTGATTGAGCTTGGAATGACAGGCAGCACTGTAAGCTGGCATGCAGCTAATCCAGGTGACCCAAACAGGGAGAATATGAAAATTCCAAAGGCAATGGTTTTCTCAAGGAGGAATCTTACAGAATTTCAGACTTCAGGTGGGCTGACAACTTCAAATGCCTTCAATTAGAAATGGGTTTTCTCAATTAAAACCAATAGTTAGTGCTGTGTGGATTGCCTGGCATTGAGGGTGACAGCCCAGGTCAGCTCAGTTCTATTTTCATGTTTTCACCTCAACCTTTCCTACTTGTTTTAGGAATAAACAGAGGTTTTCCCCAATATGTAGGTGATATTGGGTGTAAATAAACTGATATAAACTGACATAAACTGATATAAACTGATATAAACTGATAGCTCTGAGCTCCCTGTACCAGCCCAGGATCCAGCACAGGGTTGCTCCTGAATCTTGTCAGGTTCATTCCCTTTTTCTCTTAATCTTTGCATGCTAGAAACAAATTATTAAAAAAAAAAAAAAAAAAAAAAGCTGATTCCATTGACAATGGGCTCCTGCTGCAGGGATGTGCTGTGATTCATCTCCAGCCCTTGCCAAATCATTCTTGGTAGGTTTGGCTCCTCTGCCTGTGAGTAATGGATGTGTTTCCAGTTGCTCTAAGAATGAAAGGATGGGCTGCAGTAATCAGATTCAAAGGAGAAACTCTGCAAAAATGCTGATTTGCTTTCTCTGTTTGGTGGTTGCATGGAATGAAGAGTGGTTTTCAGTATTTGGAGGAGCAGTGAGGTTTTATTCTCACCTGATCTTCCCAAAACACTGCATGGTTCAGAACCCTCAGGTAGGACACATTTTGGAGAATATTCACACCCTGTTGTAATATTTGTTGAAGTTTGAGGCCATGATGAGCAAGAAATGAAATTTGTACTGATGTATTAACTCAAAAAATTCTGTTAAATTCTGTAAAACGTTTCTAAAACTTTAAATACCTGTGCTGCAGAAGCTGAGCTGCTGGGATCTGAATTTCCTTGTGGAAGCTAGTGAAGGATTTGTAACTGCAGCCAGAAAGAGCACACAAAGATTTTTCAGTAGTTTTTGATAACCACTTTTAGATAACTCATAGTTTGAGACGCCACCTTGGAGGTTTGAGCAAAGACCAAACTTCTGGCTCGAAAGCAGCAAATGCAAACGCAGTGCTGGGTTATTTTGGGATGAGCAGAGCTCAGGTACAGAGCACAGAACAGACAATTCTGAAATCTGGAGAGGGCTCTTGTGGGGGGCAAAGAGGAGGCAAGAGGGAGCACAAGAAATGTGGAGATAATGGGGAATTTATTGGAATAAATCTGACAATAACAGAAGGCAGAGTGGGGAGAGCTCTCAGTGTCATGTGGGGATAAAATTCCATTTACTGGGTGTGCACCTGGATAAGGGACTCTGCTGCCAAGGAGCAAATGGAGTTTGCTTTCTGCAGAAACCTCTCTGGGCAAGGCTGAAGGTGCTGCCATCCCAAAGCTCCATGAAAAAGAGCAGGAGTGTGAGGTGAAGCTGAGCGTCAGGGCAGGGACTAATAAATAAAAACACAGTAACTTCACAGCTATAAGGCACACCGGACTATAAGGCGCACATTTTAATTTTTTTTAAAGCGAGGATCCGCACACAACAAAGTAACGAATTAGTAACAGAATCACTCAATGGGGTTTACTGGCAGCTGCTCAATTTGCAAACATTTTTCACAGATCGGTGCAGCCTTCAAACGCAGCCCCAGGTGCCCTCCGTGTGCCGCGGGCCCTGGCACTCCCGCCAGCCCCCAGCACTGGCTGGTGCAGCTCAGCTCAGCTCGTACTTACAGGTTGGCAAATCCCCAAATTTTGTCCATATATAAGGCGCACCAGATTATAAGGCGCACTTCTGGGTTTAGATCAAAATTTTGGTCAAAAACGTTGCGCCTTGTAGTCATGATATTACTGTAATCCCATTCACAGTGGGCTCCTGCTGCAGAGATGTGCTGTGGTTCATCCTCAGGTGTGGGGTTGAGGCCAGAAATGCTGAGAACAGAGGAGCTCCAGCTCTCAGCATCCACTGCAGCTCCAGGAGCAGCACAGCAAACCTGGGACAGGGACAGGGACAGGGACAGGGACAGGGACAGGGACAGGATGGATGCAAACCCTTCAGAGCCAAGTCCCTGAGTTACTGCCCTGGAAATGTGGTTCCCACTGACCACAATCCAGCCCTGGGAGGTTCTCACTCTGCTCCTGCTCAGGAATTCTTTCTGACAGAGAACTCTTTCAGAATTTCCCACCAGGCATCAGCAGCTCTTGAAGCCGTGCTGTCTATTTTGAGTTTTATTTAGATTAACAAATTCCACACCCTCGCATACAAAAGCAGAATAGAGTGAAAACACAAGCTGCCCTAACAGAGCAATATCCAACAAACATTATGCTACTCAGAAATATTTGCTGTACAATCCTCCCCACAAAAGGGACTTGTTCAGCCAAAAGATGTCAGATAGCATCTTGCTAAAAGCAATGGTGCCAGTGGAGCTTGCTTCCAAGTTCATGCAGCTGATTTTTTTTCTTCCCTCTGTTTGCTTCATGTTAAGAAAATCAGCCATTTATTTCTCTGGGTGTGTGAACCTGGAGAAGCGAGATGATGGACACTGCTGGGAAAAGAGCTCTGATGGGAGCGGGAGTGTGCAGCACAACCATGAGATTTTCAGTTCCACAGGTTTCTGTGTAACCACATGTTGCTGCACTTGCTCGTTTTTCCTTTTTGGATCTCCAGGAGATAACAGAATTTTTCAAAATAGATCCTGTGGCAGTGGTTTATTTCTGTGAAATCCAATAAATTTAAGTACTGAAATCCCAACTCTTTTTTGTGTGGCCTCTGAGGAGATGCTCAATATGTTCAGACAAAGACACTTTTCTCTGTTTTGCAGAAGTTGTTTTATATTATCAGAAATGTGATTTGTGTGGATTGATTTTATTTTACATTAAAATTTGGGGAAGAGGGGAGAGAAAAGGAAGAAAGGAAGGACTTGGGTTCTTTTTAAATACCTTTACATAGATCAATTTTTCTTTTAATGCTTAGCTATTACTAATGGGGGACAGTAATCCCTCCATGAACTGCCTGAATGAGAAGTCAGTGCTATTTCCTTGATTTATAGAGAAATGTTTGTGTAAGAGGCTGCCTTGGAGCTTCTGAAGTGGGAAGGACCCAGAGGGTAATGCAAAGCTGAGCATTTAAATCCATTTATCCAAATATTCATCATTCCCATCTGGAGGCAGATGAAATAATAAATACTGGACCAGGAAACATCCACACCATTTTATTAAAGGAAAGATTTTAATTTTTTTTTTTAAGTCTTAATCTTTCAGCTCTTGCCAACTTGTTTAATAATTAAAGCACAGGCCCATGTGTCTGCTGACCCGGGCAGGTTCTGCAAAAGGTGTTTATGGATCAGAAAGGAGATTTTGGATGGTATTCTCATGTCTCATGCCTTGGATTCCCAAGCAAGGCAGCAGAAATTGCACTGAGATTGCTCCTTCCCAAGAACATTTGGGTTAAGATGTGGTTTAAGGAGTGTTGTCCTTTGAGCACCAAACACTCCATGGAACTGCAGCACCCCAAATTCCCTTGGTGCCGAAACGGGGGTGAAGCAGCCAAACAAATTCCTATGCTCTGTAGTATGAGAGAGGATCTCGTGCTAACCCCAGATGGGATTTTCAGAAATGTGGAACTGAGATGTGCTCATCTGGGGGGCTGGGGGAGATGATGACTGACGTGAGCTGTGCAGAGAATATTCTGTTTCCTGGTAGCCAAGGATTGTGTGGTGGAGCTGGTGTGGGATATTAATCTGGTGAAAATTCTCGCAAGTTTAGAAATAACCACGTTCCCAAGCTGCAGCTCCAGCCTAGCAACACTTTGCTCCTCATGTGGGGCTCCAAGAGCCCAGCCCCAGCTCTGCAGGAACACCAAAAATTCAGATTTGCTTGTTGGGAGTGCTGCAACTTGTTTGGAAATCACTGAATGAATGGTCTGGGTTGGAAGGAACCTTAAATAAAATCCATCCCCAGCCCTGGATGGGCAGGGACAGCTCCCTCTGTGCTGACCTTGGGCACTCAGGGATGCAGGGACAGTCACAGCATCTCTGGGCACTCCCCATCCTCCCAGGGGAGGAGTTGTGTCCAAACCAGGAGCTGGGTGTCTCTGATGAGCATTTTCACCTGGGTTCTGTGACCTTTTGTCACTATGGATTTCCAGTGAGTTGAATATTTGATCTTCTGTCCCTTCTTCTCTTCCCAGTTCCATCAGCAGCATCCCACCCTGGGTTTAGCTGCTTCTGCTCTGAGCCAAGGTGACTTTTGGGAATCTGTTACCAGAGCGTTGTGTCAGAGGGGCTGGCACAGGCATCTCCAGGAGCTTTTATTGGTGCTACTGCTTGGGGATTGATTTAAATTAACTCCAAGCTCCTCCAAGTGTGGTGTGGTGTTATTTCCCACTAGTAAACAGAAGGGTGAGTAATTCCTGCAGTCAGCAGAGCTGGAGGCTTTGCTGTTCTAGAGCTCTAACTCCACAAACCTGAGAGCTCCAAGTCCCCTTTCCCTCCGTGCTCTGAGCCCAAACCCTCCCCAAAGATCAGAGAGGGACACAGGATGCTGTGGCTGCCTCTCTATGTCTCCTTGTCCTTGGAAATAAAGTTTTTTAATGCTGCCTTGGTTAAAAAAACATCCATGGGACAGTTTCTGGAGGTGGCTACTGCCATGAAACTTGGATTCATAATGAGACAAGCAACTCCAAAGTTAATTAGTGCTTCAATCAAAAGATTTATTGCAGCTCGTTATAGATCCTCAAGCTGTTTGTGGGATGCAGGGAGCAGATTTGGTTGGAATATAGCATTCCTTTGCTTGGCATTTTTGAAGCCATGAAGGATTTGGGGGTTTTAAATATCAATGAGTATTTCTAGAAGGTTATGAAGTACTTTCAACTCAAGAGTTTTAATATCACTTTTTATGGGATTCACTCTCAAAATATTTTGATTTTAATAAAGATTTTAATTTTTTTTAAGGGTGGAGAAGAATTCCTGCTGAGGGAAGTTAGAAATCCTTTTGGGTTGTGCACTTTTCTGCCCTGTGAGGACAGCCCAAGCAGGAGTGCAGAGCAGGTGTGCAAATTTCATTGGAACTGCAGCCTCAGCTGATCCAGAGAGGATATCCACTGCCAAAGGAGAAGAGGGATCCAAAGCAAAGGCTGCAGAGAGCAGAAGGAAGCTGATTAATCTTGTGCTATCTCCAAACCTCATATTAGCAGTTTCTCTCCTCAAACATATTTATAATCCATACCCTGTGTATTTCAATTGCAGGAAACTTGTACTTCCTAAATGCCACCTCCACTGATGTCCCTTTAAAACCAGCTACCCCTGACATTGTAATTTACCCCACTGTTTGTCACTGTTTAATTTCCTCTGACACCTCCATTCGTTATACCTGTTCACATCTGTTCTGAATTTATCCCTCTCAATGTAATTTATTATTCCTTTCAATGCATAAAAATCCCAACCAGGAGCTGCTCAGGTAATAAGTCCCATCCTCTGGCGTGCCTGCAGCCAAGGATTTGTTGATGTTCCCATTATATATTCTGGGATTCAGGTGGAGGGAGAGGACTTTAACACACTGACAACCTCAAAAATCAGTGCAGGGAAGGTTAAGGCCAGGGTGGGATGGGTTCCTGGAGAGACTGGATGATTTCCTTAAGGGGATGGCAATAATTAATCCATTGAACTTGTGCAAACTGAAAAGACTTTCAGGAAAAAAAGATTTACAGCATGAATCAGTGCTCCACAAGCCATGGGAGCAGGCTGGAGGCAGCTGGGGAATCCTTGGGGGTGGAAAGTATGTTTTGGTGGGCAAGGAAGGAGAAGCAGCAGCAGAACAATTGAGATGTGGCACAGGAGGAAAATGAATGCCTTGGGTTTCCCATGAGATGACAGAAATCTGGAATTCTGGAGTGGAATTCTGTAAAAAAAAAAGCTGAAGGAGCAAAACCCTGGTGGGTGTAAATCCCCCATGAGTTGGGGAGAGGGGCTCTGGGCTGCTCTGGGTTCAGTTTTCACAATCCCAGCAGATTTATGGGATCTGATCTGCCCTGCAGGATTACAGGAGGCTGGGGAGTTTGGGTTGGTTCTGCAGAACAGCTGCACCCCCTGCATCACCCCTGGAGTCTGTGGGGTCCCACATCCCTTCAGCCACCCCAATTTAGGGTCAGGTCTGAGGCTGTGCTGGGCAGGGAACGGTCCAGCTTGCTCGGGACTTTCTGGAGCAGCAGGTTTGACCCTAAATTGTTCACTGTGAGAGAAAAACCTGAGTCCCACTGGCAGGAAGGGTTTCAGAGCAGCACCTGGGGCTCTGCACGTCCTGGTGTGGGAGGAGAATCCAGAGCAGGAGGGTCCTGCAGGGTTGTGGGGGATACCTGGGGGATGCAGGATCAGTTCTGCACCCCCAGAGCCCCCTGGGTTGTTCATCTGTGGGAAGGGGAGAGTCTGTGCTTTTGAAACTGTGCCTCAGTGAATAATCTGGAACGTTATGAAAACACTGAATTCATCTGTTCATGAATAGTGGGGATATTTTTGCTTTTGTGCCATTCCCATCCACAGCAATATTTTTTGTATTAAATACTATGAATCCACTTCACCTGTCAGCACTATTCAAAACACAAAATGCTGCATGAATAGGAAGGATGTTCTGGGATCTCTCAGATGATTACTGTTGCTAGGAAAACCACTTCCTGATATCTTTGTGCTCAGTGTCTGTGTCTCTCTTTGTGTACAGCCTCCAGTGACAGGCAAATTCCTATCAACGAATAGGAAAAGTTTAGAAATGCTTAAAGAACAGTGCTCAGAGTGAAAAGGAGGATGTCATTGCAAATAATAGTTCAGAGTTATGATTTCTTTCCTAGGTGGGATTACTGGTGTTGGAGTGCTGGTCATGCTGTGCCTGGGAGTCTGATGCAGCTTGGGCTGCATTAAAACTGGAGATGGATTTGGGGAGCTCCAAAATGCATTTAGTGTGCTTGGTTCTGTAGGTTTTATCAGAGGGGTCACCAGTGCTGGCTCCTCAGCCCTGCTGGTGTCTCTGGGGTTATTTTGGGTTGATTTCCAAAGCAGATTTCTGAGTGAAATGCTTCTGTTCGCTACAGGCCTTGCCTGTGGTGTTTTGGTGCACACACAAGCAGTGTTTTATCTGCTGTGACATCATGTGACAAATGCCAACTCTGAGATAATATGAAGAACTAAATCCTGGAGCTGTGGTGTGACCAGAACCCCAGATTAAATGTCTGAAGGCACTGAGACTGAAGGCTCTTCTCTCATGGCAGTGATGAGGCTCACCCTCTGAATTGTGCTCTCCTCCCATGGATCCTCTATTAAGGGGCTGATAATGCACTGAAAAAATAATAAAACTAGAGCACAGAAATCTGCTGTGATTGGAGGAGAAACATCTTCTCTCCAAGCCCTGATCTCCCCAGTCTCTTCTGCATTGCTGGATTCCCCCACTGGTCAGGGTGTGCCAGCTCCTCCTGCTGGGCTGTGGGTCCTAGCAGGGTAAAAGCGAATTTTCTGAGTTAAAACAGAAGTTAGACAGGTTTTGAAGGAGTTTGGCATAGCTACGATTCAGATGATCTATAACGGCCTGTAAAAAAACATGCAGCACTTTATTTCAAATTTACAGCATTTTCACGACTATAAGGCGCACCCTTTTGACTGAAATTTTGATCGGAACCTGGAAGTGCGCTTTATAATCCGGTGCGCCTGATATATGGACAAAATTTGGAGATTTGCCAACCTGGAAGTGCAAGCCACGAGAGCCAAGGAGCCACGAGAGCCACAAGAGCCACAGCAGCCAGTGCCGGGGACGGGCGGGAGTGCTGGGGCCCACAGCACGGGGAGGGCGCCTGGGGCTGCGTTTGAAGGCTGCACCAATCCGTGAAAAATGTTTGCAAATTGAGCAGCTGCCAGTAAACCCCGCGACGGTGCCATTCCGTTACTAATTCGTTACTTTGTTGTGCGCAGATCCTCACTGCAAAAAAAAAAAGTGCGCCTTATAGTCCAGTATGCCTTATAGGTGTGAAATTACTGTAATTAAAATTTCCTTTTGCCCCCATCCTGGGGGTACAAGTCTCAGAGGAAGGATCCCTTCCAGAGGGATGGAAGGGCTGAGCTCTGCAGGTTCACAGGATCACTGAGCTTGGAGAGCAACTCCAGGACTCCAGGTCCAAGCTGTGCCCAATGCCCACCTTGTCACTGAGGAATTCCTTGGGCACTTCCAGGGCTGGGGCTGCAGCAGCTCCACTTTGGCCATGGCTCAGGAGGTGTGTTTTCCCAAGCCCAGCTGGGATTTGGAGGTTTTATCCCAATTTCCTGGCTGTGGAGCTCCTCCAGGGGAGCTGCTGGGGCTGAGTCCCCTCTTGGTGGAGGCTTTGCTGGGCTGGGCTGGATTTCTGCTCTGGTTTTGGTTCCCAAGCAGCCCCATTCCCCAGCCCCAGCAGCTGGAGGAGGTGCAGCTGTGCAGGGAGCTCTGGCTCCTGATGGAGAGATGAGTTTTTGTGGTTTTTTGTGTTTTTATCTCCTGTCTTGGCTGGGCTCCTCTGCCTGTGCCATCCCTGCCCCAAGGAGAACAGTGGCTCCCACTGGATGCTCTGTCCTATTTTTTCACTCTCTAGCTGTAACATCCTTTTAATGAAGCAGCTCCCAGCCAAGATCAGTCTCTCCCCAACACATTCTAATTCTTTAAAATAGCAGAAAATGTATTCTGTCCTCCTGGGTCCTTAAGTCCACGTTTTAAAATTCGAAGGGAGTGAGCAGAGGATGCTCTGCTGTGGCACAGCCAAAAAGGGAGATACTCTGTTTTCCTAAAAGAAACTGGCTTAAGATTTTAATTATAATTAAAAACATTAAAAAAGAACCCTCACCAAACCAGCTGATCTTAAGGGGAGAAGTTTGTGAGTAAAATAAAGATTTCCTGACTTCCCACATCAGTGTTTCACTTTCCTCCTGTCCTTTTATCATTATTTATATTTATTTGGTTTACAGTCTGGTGGACTCAGAGGATAAATTCCTTTCTGTGCTTGGTGTTATGGCAGAAACACGTGAAAGCAAAACTCCAGATTTATTTGGTGCAGGTCTGGCATTGCAAGTAGGAGCAGTGGCAATGGCCAGGCCTGACCTTGGAACAGCCCTGGGCTGGAATCACATCTTGGATTTTTAGCCCTCCATAGATAGATCTGTGGGTTTTTTTGTTTTTCCTAAGACTTCTGTGCCTTCCTTTCCCCGCTGCTTCCTTTGTTCATCCTTTGTTCAGTTTGTCCATTCTTCTTTGTCTTCTTCAGGGTGCCAGGAAAGAGCTGAAACCCCATCAAATAATGGAACTGCTTTCCCTGGGATGGCCTAATGAATATGTGATGAAATAATTTAAGTAGACATTTAGTCTCCTAGAATTTCACAGTCTGAATGACTAAATTCCTTCCCTTATTTTTTCCCCTCCTGTGTGCAGGAGTCCAAAACTTTTAAATCATTATGTGGTAAATTTACCCCCACCTACCTATTGCTTTTGCTCCCACTTTTCCTTTTTTTTCTGCTAATGAGTCACGATATGTAATTACCTTCTGTCTTTGCTGCATTTAGGGAGCATGCCAGCGCAGAAGGATGGAAGAAAATAAAAAAAGGCTTTAAAAAAAGATGAGGAAACAAGCAAGCATCCAGGCCTGCTTTGGCTCCCACTCACCATTCCTGCTTCTGCCAAGTGTAATGAATATTGCTTTTTCTCTGTGGCATTCTGCAGCAGGATTAAGTAAACTTAATCTATATTATTACATTTTAATGAATGTCTGGGTGTTAGAGTGGCTCTTTTAGGGGCATGTCAGGCTTTCATGGACACTTAGGAAGGTGGTGAAATTCAAATTATTTCAGACCATTTGTCTTTAAAGCCATTATTCAGCCTTGCAAGGTTTTGCTGCGCAAAATATCCTCTGTGGGAAGGGCTGGACCTGGGATGCTTTTGTTATGCTGGTTTCACTCCTGGAAAAACTTATCTGGGACACCCCAAAGCTCACCTCAAATTGGGATCAAAGCCCTTGGGAGTGTCCTGTGTGCCAGACCCCTCTGGATTTAAGATGCTTTTGCTGTGGCAGCGTGTCCTGGAGAGATGTTCAGTGCTGCTTATGAGGAGAGGGAGCCAGAAGTTCATTGTCACTTCAGGAATTTGTTTTTAAGGATTGTCTCTTCTCACTGATGTGGGGAAGAATGTAAAAAGCCAGCTCTCTCAGCCACTAAATAATAAATGACTGAATAGCAGAAATTCAATAGGGCTTTTTCTGTGAATAAGATGGCAAAGAAAATAACCATTTCTTTGGGATGGCTCAACCATTCATGGAGAGCTGCTTTTGGAAAATAAATATCTTGCCACCTGCAACTCTGCTCCTAAAGCTGTTGTGTAATTTCCAGTATTTTCTGATGCCTTCTGAAATCAGGTTTAAGACGACTGCTCTTTAAAGTCAACAAAAGGAAAGGAAAGGAAAAGAACTTACATCAAAGATATCAGCATTTCTCCTCTCTCTGCATGCTTCCCCTGAATATGGAGTTGGCAAACTCTCAAATCACTTTATCATGTTTGAACTTGGAAAAATGTATGATAATACCAGCTGAGCTAATATTTAAAGAGCTCTTCACTTCAGAATTTTATTGTCTCTCTCTGGTTCTCCCCAGGTCTCCTGACAGGCGTGGTGAGGAACTGGGAGAGGCTGGGGCAGGGAAGAACCGAGGTTTTACCCCTGGGGCTGGGGCAGTGGGGCTGAACAGCCCCCTCAGGGCTTCCTGGGGATAAATTTGTTGCCAAAATTCAAATTCTGCTCAGCAGGCAGGTCCCAAGCTCGGTGCCAGGTGCTCTGGCTCCCCTCTGGAGCCTGCAGGGATTTGGGGAACCTGAGCTGGGCTTGGGCACCGAGGGCACAGCCAGCCCTGGAGGGGCAGGACCTGCTCAGGATGGGAAAATCCCTTTGCACAGGTAAAATGATGCCCTGGGGGATTGATTTGTGGGTTTTCCCCGAGCTCCCCACCATGGTTTTGGGGTCTCAGTGTGTCCTGGGGGGGATTTCCTCCATTCCAGGCTCCTGGGAAGGCGGGAGGTGGCACTTTGGATGTGCAGCAGCAGAGGGGTCTCGGCACAACTGTGACATTTTAGACTGTTATTTATGGCTTCCTCAGTGGCCTTTGTGTGAGCTGAATTGAGAGCAGGAAGAAAGGGTGGGAAGGAATAATTCTGAGGATCTTGGAGGTCCTTGGAGGGGCTTGAGACATTTAGGGGTTGCTTTGAAACGCTCGGAGCTCGTGAGGTGTGGGCACCAAGGCTTGGCTTTGTTGAACTTTCCCCTGCTTTTCCCCCTCTTTGCCACCACCCCAGACAATCAAATCAGGCTCTGGCAGGAGATCTCCAGAGGCAATTCTCCAGAATGCTTAAAGGTCACTCCATGCTGCAGCTCCAGTGGGCTGCAGAGATAAGGAGGCTCAGGCTGCCCTGGGCAGGGCTGGGATCGCCCCCTCAGCACCCCGGTGAGGGCTGGGATTTGGGATCTGGAATTCCTGGGAGTGTTTGAGGGCCAGCCCAGCCATCTGCAGGTGAGGCTCTCCTGTGCTTTAACCCCACCTGGGCAGTGGAGCTGGGGCCACCCCAGCACGTCCTTGCCTTGCCATTATTCCCTCAGCCCAGGAGGTGCCCGGGCTTT
This sequence comes from Sialia sialis, assembly GCA_009812075.1. Lineage (NCBI taxonomy): Eukaryota > Metazoa > Chordata > Aves > Passeriformes > Turdidae > Sialia > Sialia sialis. The sequence continues at coordinate 5,932,235 of VRYO01001272.1, forward strand.
GTCACCGAGCAGTGTCACCTCATTACATTGCACATTGCAGTGTAATGATGTGAAATGATTAAATGACAAAACGCCAGCTCGCTGCCAAAAACCTTAAGCAGCACACTTTTATTTGCGGGTGGGAAAGCTGTTATTAATTTCTGGATGGGCTCTGCCAGATGAAATAACACCAGCAGGCTGGCAGGGGATGGGTTTGATCCTTTTCTCATTTGCAGGGAGCTGTGGGAATGCTGTCCACCTTGCTGTCCAGTGCCAGGGGTGGCTCCATGCTCAGCCTCTCTGCTGACAAGCACTGACACATCTCAGAAGCAGAACGAGCTGGCACCACTTGAGGAGAAATTATTCAGCTTTAAGGAAGGCCAAGCTAAGCAGTGTTGTTCAAAATTGTTTCTTGATATTAGTATTCAGAGATAATCTAAGTGTGGCACCGAAATTCAACGATTTCTGCTTTTGAGAAAGGCTAGTGGGGCCTGAGGTGGGGCAGGGAATGTGGAATTCAAGATGGAAACGAGATTTGGTGGAGAATAAAAGCATGAAAGTTTCTACAGTGGGGCTGCCCTGTCACTCCCTGATGATGGGAGACTGAAATTCCAACCTTTTGTTCATTAACTGAGTTGGACAGATCAGCCAAAAGGTCAAAGTGAAATGGTTTTGGGGTTTCTGTGTGTTTGGGGTTGTTTAAAAAAGAAAATTTAAAATGGGGATTGCATGAAAAAGAGGGACTCATGTAAGGACAAAATTCTTCCAGTAGTAATTAAGTAAATATTTAGAGAAAAATAATAGATATGATTGGGTGTTACAGAACAGAACTTGAAATAGTAAAGGTGAAACTACAGATGTTGGGTTTGGGTTTTCTTTTCTCCTTTTTTAGATTTTAATTCCTGACAGATCCCAAGAGCCCATCTAGGTTTTTTCCTAATGCAGAGATAAGAAAATCTGAAATATCCACGTGTCTGTCTGGCAGCTTTATGGGAACCCTTTGGTTCTCTCTGGGTAAATGACTCTGAGGTTCAGCTCCCAGCTAAAATCAGCGGATGAGCAACAAAATTCCAGCTGGAGGGTGAGCGGTGGAGGAATAAAACAGGAATACAGCAGGAATTCCCTGCCTGTGCCACAGCAGGCACAGCTGGAGCCAGGTCCTGCTCTGGGGGATGATCCTGGCCCAGAGCAGCTCCCCTTAAGCCTGAGCCTGAGCCTAAGTCTGAGCTTTGCTGGGCTGGGCTGCAGCCAGCACATCCTGGATGGAGCTTCCTTCATTCACACAAGGTGATGCAGCCTCTTAGAAATGAAAACTTAATAAACACAAAGCGTTTCTGGCTGGTTCCACTCTCACATCTTGATTGTCTCTGTGTTATTTTGCTTTGTTAATGCAATTTGTGCTCCAAGTAAAAGGGGAATAAAACACAGGCAAATAGTTTTTATTTATATTTTATTAGATTTCCTTGACACATTGGAAGTCACTTGTCTGTTATTAAAAGTGAGATAACAGAAACAATCCCCAAACAATAATAACTGCAAGGGTTTATAAACAATAGCAGCATGTTTGCCAAAGTGGCCAGGAACTGTTTGGACCTGTCTTTTTAGCCTTTTCTTTTCTTTTCTTTTCTTTTTTTTTTTTAACAAGAGGAAAAAACACAAGAGACAAGTTTGTACTTTGAAACCTTTGGCAGAAATACAGCAAGGCCATTCTTAGTGTGATGGGGCTCATAAATGGAAAACTCCTCAGCTCCTAAACCTGTCAGGAGCTCTCCTGGTGCACGGGGCTGGTCCAAAAGCTTGGAAAGGCATCCCATGGTGAACACAGGGTCTGTTATGGACTGAATTCCCCTGAATTCATTCCCCTAACAGATGGATCACAGCCCCTGCTGGGCTGGATTTCTCACAGCCCTTCTTTGGTTTTATGCACAAGAACACAAGGGAAGCCATTAATGTCATGGGCTGGTTTAAAAAACAAGCACCACTGTTGAATTTCACAGCAAGATTTAAATGTGGTGTTGAGTCTCTTCTCCCATGTCTTTCAAGGGCACAAAACTTTCTCTGAGTCGCGTTCAGTCCTAAATCCTGACCTTGCCCAAATGATTCCAAACTTGATCTCCAAAACTCAATTTTTCACATCCATAAATTTATATTACAGAGGATCTGAAAGGATCTTACAGGAGAGTTGGGGAGAGGCTCTGCAAGGACCTGGAGGGACAGGACAGGGGGGAAGGGTTGGAGCGATCCCACTGAGAAGGGATTCATGGGATCCCATTGGGAGAGGTTAGAGGGATCCCACTGGGAAGGGTTGGGTGGATCCTACTAGGAAGGGTTGGAGAGATCCCACAGGGAAGGATTGGAGGGATCCCACTGGGAAGGGTTGGGTGGATACTGGGAAGGGTTGGATGGGATCCCTGTGGGAAGGGATTGATGGGATCCCAGTGGGGGGGGTTGGATGAGATCCCACTGGGAAGGATTGGAGGGATCCCAGAGGGAAGGGTTGATGGGATCCCACTGGGAAGGATTGATGGGATCCCACTGGGAAGGGTTGGGTGGATCCTACTGGGAGAGATTGGATGAGATCCCAGTGAAAAGGGTTGGATGGGATACTGGGAGGGAATTGGATGGGATACTGGGAGGGAATTGTTCCTGTGAGGGAATTCCCAGATTTGCTGTGGCTCCCCTGAATCCCCAGCAGTGTCCCAGGCCCGGTTGGACATTGGGGCTGGAGCACTGGACGTGGAACTGTCCCTGCCATAGTGCTGGGGTCCAGCCCAGGCGGTGGCACTGGCACATTCCTGTCCCTGCTGGGTCCAGGGGTCACATCCGTGCCCTGCCCCCTCCTGCTGCCCAGGACTGTCCCCTGGGCTCCTGCAGCTGCTCCTCTCTCAGCCCAGTGCCCAGAAATGCCTTTAAAGCAAGGCAGTTCTGCAATCATTTTCATTTATAATTTAATTAAATTATTGCCATTCAGCTGATTTCTCAAAGAAAAAAAAATAAAAGTTCTATTCCAGCACTCTTGATTCTCGTTTTCTTGGGGTTTTTAATTTTCTGAGTGTTTTTTGTTTGTTTGGGGGTTTTGTGACAATCTATAAAGGAAAAGTGTTTAAAAAGAGGATTTGGGAGCAGCCTGGTTAATTAAGTGCATTAGCCATGCTTTGGGAGAGGGTGACTGATGCAATGCTGCTTGGCATGCTGGATTTTCTCTGTAAAATAACAACAAAACTCATCTTACCTGGAGCTTTTGGGAAATCCCTCACTTTCCTAAGATGGAGACAACCCTCAGTGTGTGCTGCTGCTACATTTAATACACATTAATATAGAAAAATGAGTTTTCAGGGGGTTTTCTGGCCCTGATTTCTCTGATTCCAATAGGGAAATATCTTTCCAGAAGGGTGATGTCCCTGCTTCTCCTCTGTGCAAATTTGGAGTTGCAATTCAATTTTTTCTCTCGAAGATTTGTGCTCAGAGCAACTCTGAGCTGAAGTTTGGGTCAGTTTGGGCTGCTGGGAGTTTTTCTCTCCTGGTTCCTTTAGTATTCCTTAATTATTGCTGTACCTCAGGAAAAACTAACAAATGGGAGGAAGTTCTTCAGAGAAGTGTTAAAAAATCCGAAGCTTTTTGCAGCAATACCTTCGCGTGTATTTATAGCCCTACCAGGGTGATCTATTTTTTAAAATATCCATTTTTAGGGGGATCTGAGAGCTTGCATCCCTGAAATCAATGTTCAGCTGGAAGTGAGGCATTCTGTTGGAACACTGTGAGTTTGACAATACATTTCATGCCTCATTTCCTGCCAGTTGTGGGCTCCAGTAAACACAAAGAGCAAATTCCCTTCTATTTCTTTTATTTATTTTTTTTATTTTTGCTATGGAAAAAGCCCTCCAGTTTGTTCCCTCTAGGATATCAGTGGTTAAATAGATTTCTGTAAGGACATATTCTGTTCACACTATAATCTGTTGTGACACTAAATCTTAATCCTTCTTCGAATTTCCATTGTTTTTGTATGAAAAGATTATTTCTAAAATATTTTATATCTCACATTCATTTTCTTGGCTAAGAATTAATTGCATAAGCAGTGGGTATCTGACCACTATTAAGTCTTCTATCGTAACCCAAAATTAAGAATTTAATGTGGATTATTCATAGCATCTATCCAGTTAATTCAAAGTAATTTTTCTTTGCACTGGGCAGAATTTACACTTTGTTGAAATGGGCTTTACGTCCTCAGGAGATGCTGGAAAGTCAACCTGGGCTGTCCTAAAGGCTTTGCAGCAGCTGTGCTGTGCTGTGCTGAAGGTTTGGAGTATCCTGACTGATCCAGAGGGTTGATCCTGCTTTTTCCCAGGCTGGGGAAAAGGGGAAAAATAATTCCAGAGCTGTTTGACCCCATGGACAGCAAAGGAACGTGTGGCTCTGGTGCTGGTATCAGGAGTTCTGTCCTTGCAGCATTTTCCACAAACTCCAGTTGCAGTGGGAGAGGGGGAGAACCAACCTCGTGTTTCAGGGCCACGTTTGGTTTTTTTAAATGAGCTCAGCAGGGCAGGGCTGGGGTTTGCTGGCAGCCAGGATGGGCTCTGGGAGAGCCCAGGAGAGCCCAGGAGAGCCCTAGATATCCCTGGATATCCCTGGAGAGCCCTGGAGAGCAGGAAACGTTCCCTGCATCCTTGCAGGAGCTCCTCTGTCTGTGACCCTCCACCCTCCTGCAAATCTGGGCTGATATTTGGGGATGGATCCAGCACAGGGCAGGGCAGGAGGAGAGGAACCTGCCTGAGAGCCCCAGGGAGCTGCTAGGAGAGCAGGAGATGGAGAATCATCACAGAACATCCTCATCTGGGAGAGCTGGAGATGGGGAATCATCACAGACTATCCTGAGCAGGAGATGAGGAATCATCTGGAACATCCTGAGCAGTTGGGAGAGCAGGAGATGAGGAATCATCTGGAACATCCTGAGCAGGAGTAAGGGAATCATCTGGAATATCCTGAGCAGGAGTCAAGGAATCGTCTGGATATCCTGAGCAGGAGATGGGGAACCATCTGGAATATCCTGAGCAGGAGATGAGGAATCTTCTGGAATATCCTGAGCAGGAGATGGGGAATCATCTGGAATATCCCCAGCCAGGAGGGAAGATGGATCAGAGGACCCTGGACAGAGACAGGACTGGTTGGATCCTTAGGCTGGATGTAAAGTCTGTTCTAGAGGAGTCATGTACTACTGAGAACCTCATGTCCTTGAACCCTCAGCAAAAGGTGAATTTTATTTCTCCTCCTCATATAAATTATTTCTCATGTACACAGCCCCAATCTGAGTAAGAATTTCATTAATTATCAAGGCAGCATTGGCTTCAGTGTCGTACCTCCAATATTTTGAAAGCAGCCTGTCATTGCATGGGACTTGGGAAATCTAACAAATCAGTTTGAAGTGCAAGGAAAGGCAAAACTCCCTTTGCACAGAAGAAATAACTACACAGGACACAGAAATCTTTGCTTCAAGCACATTGCTGATTATTTTTTCCTTTTTTTTTTTTTTTTTTTTATTTAAACATAAATGCAAGCTGGGACAAAGCACCTAGCTAAGCAGAAAAGGACCTCTTGGAGTCAGATATTTGTGAATAAAGCAAGGCAATTCAAATGATGTGCAGTCACTTTGTAGTGGCTGGCTCTTTAATTGAGCAGACTGATGTGTGGGGAGCAGGATGGGGCTGGGAGCAGCCTGGCAAGGAGCTGCTGCTGTTTTGCTTCTCAAAGGCTCCCATTTGAAGTGCAGGTGAGCACAAACCATTTAAGGGATAATTGCTGTGACCCAGCGCTGGTTTTGGCAGCAGCAAAAGAGGTGACAGGAGACGACGAGACATGATTCAGAACACGGAGTTTGCTCTGAAAAGCAGTCCCAGTGCAAAAGGGAAAGAGCTGCTCTGTCCTTGTGGGGTCCTCTGCAGGTCCTTCTGCTTCATTAGCCAAATTTTTGTCCCTTTCCATCTTTCCTGGCTGCTCCTTAGGAACCACAGTTTCATTTATCACCTCCAGCCCTGTCCATGACCCAGGCAGCTCCAGCCTGGATCACTGCAGCTTCCCTTCTTGCAGTTCAATTCTTGCAGTTCCCTTCTTGCACTTCCCTTCTCTTCAGTCCATTTCCAACTCCTTTAATTCCACATTTTGGCTCTTCTGTCCCACCCTCCCCTTCAGGAAAACTGCCAGTGTTTGCAGGAATCTCACGACTATAAGGCGCACCCTTTTGACTAAAATTTTGATCGAAACCCGGAAGCGCGCCTTATATATGGACAAAGTTGGAAAATTTGCCAACCCAGAAGTGCGAGCCCATGTTTGAAGGCTGCACCGATCCATGAAAAATGTTTGCAAATTGAGCAGCCGCCAGTAAACCCCGCTATGGCGCCATTCCGTTACTAATTCGTTACTTTGTTGTGCACGGATCCTTGCTGCAAAAAAGTGCACCTTATAGTCCAGTGCACCTTGTAGTTGTGAAATTATTGTACTTTAAATGCCGCAAAACTATTTTCCCACTTAAATTAATGTTATTGTGAGTTTCCCAGGGTGGGGTAAAAAAAAATTTTGAAGAGCAGACAATCACTGTTGTTGCTTTAAAATCCACAAGTCACATCCAAGTGGGTAAATGTGGGAAAAACAACACAAAATCTGCTGTCCCAAAATGTGTGAGCAAGGAAAATCTTCTTTTTTCTCTTCTCCTGAGGAGCTGCACTTGCCCCAGGAGCAGCAGTAATTTCCATTTCCTCTGCTCCTGAGCCTGTTAGAGGCTGCTTTTAGCGAGCTGTCATCATTGGGATTCTTTCAGTATTTTGTATTAATCTAAAAGCAGCACCAAGATGTGGGATTTCAAATCCTTTCACTCACATCTTTTAGGATGCTGTAATAAAGAGTTGCTTCATAACATGTTCAAGGTCTATTAAATAAATGCACTGAAGAATTCCTGTTCCCTCTCAAATGGGCTTGTCAAGCTAATCTAATTTCAGTGTCTGCACATGGAAGGTGTGCTATTTTCTCCTCTCGCTGATTTCAAAAATTAATAATTAAAGTTTCCTATTTTTACTTAATAATCAGTGCAAATTACTGCACTTTTCTGCCTTTGTGTTTTATAATATTATGGTAATTATTGCTGTGTGTACCTGGATGCAGAACATACTGAAAACATTTTTATCAAATCATTGGAAGAAATTGCTGAGCCAGTACAACTCCAGGCTGGGGAGCTCCAATTTCCTGAAAAACCCTGTTTTTTTAGGGGTACCAGACTGTCCATGGCCTAACCATGGAGAATAATCCAGAAATCTCTTTATTGTACTTTGGGAAATGATGTTTGTGGATGCAGGGAGTCTGAGCTTCCTAATTTCCAGCATTCCCTTCCTGCTTGTGTTTTTTAGAAGTGGGGTTTGAGTGCTCCGTGGGGGCAGCCAAGCATCTCTGACAAATCCCAGCAAATCTCAGATTTGTCCCTCCTCCAGGTGGGATAATCCAATTTATCTGAGGTAGGAATCTTGCACCACATATTTGGATTTTTTTACTCACTCACCTCTGAGGAAATAAAATACCAAAGCTGTTTTTCCCCTCTTGTGAGAGAATTCTCATGGATGGATGCTTTGCCTCCCCTCTTCTCAGATTTGGGGGTTGGTGATACGTGTACCTTTTCAAAACAAATAAATTCTGCCTCTCTAGAAAACCTCATGGTTCATTTCCTTAATTCCTGGCCAAGGTAGAACAGTTATATAAGGCTGTTCAGTGCTGAGGGTTTTCACTCCTGGTGTCAGTGGAGAGCAGTGGGCAGTGAGAAAGGATTTACCAATAAAAACAATTTCTCTTCCCAAAACCTGCTGGGATTTGTGCTCCTATTTTATCCATTGCTTTGAGTTACAGAGTCACCCTTAATACAAGTGAATAGTGCCCAATATTCAAGATTATTTAAAATTATTATAATGCACAAATAGCAATAAGAAATGGCAACCTTTAAGTCCATTCTTGATGTTTTTTTCCCTAAAAAAATTTATGCACCTTCAAAAATTTCCTGTGGTGAATAGGCCATAAAATCCTAAAGCTGGCAACGGAGATGAAATAATCTGTGATGTTAATATTATGTGATATTTATGGCCGAATGATAGACTGATGAAGATTATATACTGATATTTAATATGATATGCTCTTTACTTAAAATTAACCAGTGCACTCAGGGAAAAAAAATCTCCGGAGGAAAAAAAAAAAGAGTATCAGCTCAGGTTGATCAATTTGTGGTTATTGAGTGGCTGTGTGTGATCACTGCAGTAGAAATGGGAATGGGTGTGTCTTGGGTTGCAATACAGGATGTGATCAAATGTGTCTGTTCTATCACCATCTGTTGAGACCAGGTGGGGCAGTGATCCTGATCTC
>VRYO01001272.1:5941601-5955308 GCA_009812075.1 Sialia sialis
GGAATCCTGCAGCTGCCCTTTCAAAACCTTGCTGTGGAAATTGGGCCTGATTGGAATTGCTGGGGATGAACAGTGAGGACTTAGAAAGGATTTAGCTCATGCTGTGTTCCACAATTTAAAATTTTTTTTTTTGTTTATTTTCAGCCTCCTGATGTCTTGCCCAATTGGGTACTTTGGTTCAGAGTTTGTTTTATTTGAAAGAAAAAATTAATTATCAGGGAAGATGGGGAGTGGGTGAAGCAAATCAGCTTCTGCCAAGATCTGCAGTTCATTACTGAGAAATAATCACCCTGATGTGAGCATTTCCAGTGGGCTGCCCTGAAGAGCTGAGCAAAATATTCACAGGGCTTGCTGGGGTGAAACTGAGCCTGGAAATTTGGGGGATTTATCCGAGAGAACTTGGGGAAAATCATGAGCAAACTCAGCAATGCCCACAGTGCTTCTTGTGTCTTCATTCATGAGAACTGAGCAGCAAGAAAATTTTTGTGTGAATATTTCTCCTGTTAAAAACCCCTATTTTTTCCTATGGGGGAAAAAAAAGTCTTTCTTGTTTGAGGACTGCTAAAAAACCCTATGGAAAGTAAAAAAAAAAAATCTCTCTTGTTTAAGGACTGCTAAAAAACCCTATGGAAATAAAAAAAAAATCTCTGTTGTTTAGGGGCTGCTAAAAAACCCTATTTTCCAATGAAAAAAATAAAATCTTTCCTGTTTAAGGACTGTTAAAAAAAACTATTTTCCTATAGAAAAAAAGATAAAATCTCTGTTGTTTAGGGGTTGCTAAAAACCTTATTTTCCTATGGAAGAAAAAAAGAGAAAATCTCTTTTTTAAGGGGTGCTAAAAAACCCCTATTTTCCTATGGAAAAAAATAAAATCTCTCTTGTTTAAGAACCTCTGTTCTCTTGATGATGTTTCTCAGCCTTTTTATTTGGAGTTTGCAGGGATGTTCAGGTGCCCAGTGAGGTTTTACAGGAACATTGCACAAAATCTGCTGCTGGATGGATGGAAGTGCCTTGGGGAAAGGGCAGAAATCTCCGAGGTGGTGTTGTAGCAAATGTTGAGGCAAAAATATTTGCTTCAATGCTTTGGGAAGAGTCTCAGTGCAGCTGCTCCACAAACACTTTTGTTTTAGGAAGTCTGAGCTTTCCCTTTTCTGAGGAAAATTAGCTTTGGATGAGGTGGGAGAGGGGTTTTTGTGCTTCCTGAAATACTGGGAGATCCTCAGCTGCTGAGAATTATTGATATATAAAGATTAAGAATAGAAATCTCCTTCTTTTCCTTTCTAAACCTCATTCCTCTCTCATGTTAGACTTTCATGTAAGACTCTGTCTTGAATTAGAGAGGAAAAAAAATTACTAGAGAAATAATCTACAGGTAAAACTACCAAGGTGTAGTCAGGGTTTAACTCTGTTCCCAGAAAATTGGGAATAAACTTCTATTGCAAGTGGCCCCAATGGTGTGAGTCAAAAATCATTAAAAAATAAAATACTGGGCTTGATACAGCACAACTTTGGTAAAATCTTGGTTTTATTTTTATGTATTTTTAAAGGATAACTGCTTGTTGTAGGAACAGCCTGGGCCTGCTTTGAGTGCAGTGTTCTGCTAAAGGTGTTTTCCTCACACACTGATCAATTTGGGAGGCCTGGTTTAAGGTGTTTCAGAAGTTTAAAGTTCATTTCTGGTTTTATTTCTGGTTTTGTGTCCAAGTTATTGGTTATTCATGTGCAAGCAGAAATGAAACAAATATTTTCACAGAAAACCAAATTGAGATCTGCCTGCTCTGTAAATAAACACTTAAAATAGACACAGAAACAAACCAGTGTCAGATCCCTCTCTGAAAATCCCAGCCCTTAACACAAATTCCTGTTTTGCAAATCAGATGCGAGAGGGGCTCTTATTAACTGGTTAAATATCAAGGTTTGAATTTTCATAAAAGGGCAATTTCCAAGCTCATTTGTGTGTGTAATTATTGTGCTTGTGAGAGCAGCCCTGCTAAACATGCCCATAAATGTCACATCAGGCTCCTAATGGGGCACGGACACGCTGCCTGCCCAGGCTGGGGCTCAGGGCAGGGAGAAAATACCCCCAAAAAACCTCCTAGAAAAGGGATTTCCTTGAAGAAAAGAGCAGCAGAGCTTCGTGTGCACATGGGCACATCCTCAGCGTGGAGCTGGCCTCCAAACCGTGTCAGCTTTTAAAACAACAGCACAAAATAATCCTTAAAAAAATCAGAACAGCAATTTCATGACTATAAGGTGCACCCTTTTTACTGAAATTTTGATCGAAACCCAGAAGTGCGCCTTATAATCCGGTGCGCCCTATATATGGACAAAGTTGGGGAATTTGCCGACCCGGAAGTGTGAGCCGTGAGCGCCAGGGATGGGCGGGAGCGCCGGGGCCCACGGCACAGGGAGGGATCCTGGGGCTGCGTTTGAAGGCTGCACCCATTCATGAAAAATGTTTGCACATTGAGCACCTGCCAGTAAACCCTGCGATGGCGCCATTCCGTTACTAATTCGTTACTTTGTTCCGTTACTAATTCGTTACTTTGTTGTGCGCGGATCCTCACTGCAAAAACAAAGTGCACCTGATAGTCCAGTGCACCTTATAGTAGTGAAATTGCTGTGCATCATTTTCCAAGCTTAAAGATTTGGCAGGTGCACTCTGGTACGGCTCTTGTCCCTTCCACTTTCAATAAATGCTATAGAGACACTTATTCCTTTTTTCATGCTGGATTTTTACTTTTTTTATCCTCCAAAAGCTGTGAAACACTTGAAATCTGAGGCTGCTGTTATCAGATAACACATATTAAAACTCTACATTGAAGAATCTCCCAACCTGCTCCTTCTCAAGCTGGAAATGAGCATCCCTGAAACAGTTTTGGGGTCACACTTGATGTGTGCAGATCGAGCTGAAAATATTCATCCTGTGCTGGGAAAAACTGCAGGAAATGCAGCCCAGAATTCCCTGGAGGAATGTGTGGCCAAAATTGCAGCTGGGATCAGAAGCAGCGAGATTTAACCAGGATTTTTTGGGGTTGTGTGTAAATCATCAGTTGTGAAGAGTTGCAGTTGGTTTTAATGATGGAACACGAGGAGGAGGAGGGAGGGAAGTAAATAGCGAAGGGCAAAAGTACCTTTGTTAAAATTCAGGGTGACATCTTGTGGGCAGAGAGGCTGAAATTCTGTGCAGGTTTCGGAGAGTTCAACCTGCCTTTGGTGGCTGGTAGGGCAGGAGTTTGGGGCTGCAGGGATGGAGAATTTAGGGATGGAAGGATGGGGAATTTGGGGCTGCAGAGACAGGGATTTTGGGGATGCTGGGATGGGGAATTTGGGGATGCAGGGATGGGGAATTTAGGGCTGAAGGCATGAAGAATTTGGGGATGCAGGGATGGAGAATTTGGGGCTGAAGGGATGAAGAATTTGGGGCTGCTGGGATGGGGAATTTGAGGATGCTGGAATTCTGTGCTTTATCCCAACCTTTCCTGTGTCCCTCTCTCCAGGGCAGGAGGGTTTGGCAGCGATGCTTCAGTGAGAGGGAAGGAGCAGTGTGGGTGGAGGGCCAGCAGGTGCCCTGGGCTGCAGGAAGGGACCATGCCAGGCTGGCCCAGGGCAGCAGCAGAAGGCAGGACACAGAATCTGTGCCAAGCCTGGGCTGGGGCTGCAGCAGCTCAGGGGGAGCAGGCAGGAGGCCAGGCAAGGAATAAAAATCAGCATGCCCCTAGTGCTCTCCATATTGTTGCCCACCTCACAGCCCTCCCTGGCATCCCCTGGGCTGGGTTTTGTGTGTTTTGAGTGTTTTGTGTAAGTGGTCAAAGCAAATAATGATATTCTGTTTGGGAGGGAGCCCTCGAAAGCCATTCCGAGCCCAGTCCAGCACAGCGTAATCTCGGCTGGGTTCTTTGTTTAGTGGGGGATTCAAATCCCAACTTAATTTAATCTTTTGATTTATCCTGCAGGTACTGCCTGATGATATTCTGGGGCCACCAGTAATAGGAATGCAGGGGTTTATTTATTAATTTATTTTTTGCTGTTAGCAAGGAAAGGTTTGGTGAAAGTCGCTGCTGCTCTCTGTGCTGTGTCGTGAGTGAATAACTGCATCCGTGAGATGTAACTCCTGTTAATTACAGGGGCTAATTACACTCATTTCAGCTCTGCACTTTACCTGAGGCCTGGGGAGCAGGACAGGGCTGCAGACTGAGTGGTCAGCCTGGCCCCAGAGCTGCAAAACGTCCAAAATTCCACTGGGAAGGGGCAAGGAGGGGGCTGATGGAGCACAGGGTACTCAGATTCCTGGGAAATCATGGAAAAATCACTTCAAGCTGCATTTGTGAGGGGTTTGGGTGTGTTTCAAATTGCTCTTGGTGGCATTAAAAGCAGAACACCCCTCCAAAGGTGCCAGCTGCAAAGGCAAAATGAATGTGCTGCAGTTCAGGGCTCCCCTGCACTGCAATGTTTGGGCATCTCACATGTTGAGGTGAGTGGAATCCACTCCCATTCCTTGAACAATTTGGTTTCTCTGTCCTGAATCCCTGCAGGATGAGCCCAGTAAAACCAGACCCAGTTATTGTTCCAAACACCCTGTGTGTTCTCACCTTTGTGTTCCAAGGCTGCAGGGGATTTTCTCATTTGCCTCATGCTTCCCTATCTGGACCTTTAAAATATTAAACACTTTTATGCAATTTTTCCTTTTGCTTTCCCAAACAATATACAGTTCATTCATATCCTTAAAAAAAAAAAAGGCTAAAATTAAATTTTTAAAAATCATATTAAATCTTTAATATTCTCCTATGGATGACAATATAGCCAAGCAGACAAGGACAGCATGAAAATCTCCTAGCATGCCTGACAAACATAATGCATTTATATTAAAACTATTGTACAGTGAGAATTTGAAGACTGCAGTGATCAGAGGAAACCATGCAATTGGATTAATAGATAATTTAGGCTGTAATCCAACAAAGCAGTTAAGCATGTGCTTACTTTTAAGCGTGCACAGCATTACTTGAGGTAAAACGAGCTTAAAACTGAGCACATCCTAAATGTGCTTGTGTGGATGAGTCAGTGGTCTGGGCAAGGAGGGGTTTGCAGCTGGAAATCCACGAAGGAGGGAGTAATGTCCATTTTTCCTGTAATCACTGCAACACCCCCAGCTCAAGTTTCAAAGCTGAGCATTTTTACAGGGGGTTAAAAAGCAGCTCTGGCCAGATTATCTGTTCTACCTGCATTCCTGGGAGAGCCCAGGAGAATGAGATAACCCTGCAAATTCTGCTGAATTCCACGTAAAGATTGTCTCTGCAATGGCTAATAACTGGAATTCTCTTGTAGCTGTGAGAGGATTCATGTGCTGGACAGAGAACACGCTCAGAGAGATGCTGGCTCCAGATGTGAGCTGGGTCTGGGAGAAGAAAGCAACCTGAGCTTGCTGAGTGACCTCAGAGTGTCACCAGGCTCCTCTGCACCAGCCCCACCAGTTCTGCCGCTCCTGACGCTCTCCAGTATTTGTGGCCTTAATTGAGGGACATAACCAAACAAATTTATCATGGCAGCCCATAAAAACGACAGAATTCATATGGTAGCATTCTTCATTCTCTCCAATTTGTTTCCCTGAAATCCCTGCAGCAATTTATTTGCTGAATACGCGAGTTTTCCTCCTTATGAAAATTACAAATTGTTGTCAAGGTTAACGAGTTAATATTCTCATTCAATATTTATTTTGTGGGGGGGAGGGGGGAAGGAAGAAGAGCGACTGTTCTTACACTTTCTTCCACGGCAAAGTCTGGTTTCTTAATCAATATGACAAGGACACTGTCCTTTGGATAATACCCTGAATCATCGGGACTAAAAAATGAGCTTTATTAATCAACAGCCCCTGATTAATTATTATAAAGTGATGCTCATACATTTCTGTACATTTTAATAATTCCTGCAGAAGGCTAACAATGTCCCCAGTGATTTGAAGGCTTTGGGGTTTGAATTTTTCTAAGCAATGTCACAATAAATAGTCCAAGGGTACCACTGCTCGCTCACTAATCCAGTCTGTTTCAATCCAGCAAACGAGTAAAACCTTCTTTTTCCTATTTCTCATCTATAATTTATCATTTGCATACAAAGTAAGGAGCAGGAATCGGCAGTCTCATCAGTTTTCAAAATATCAAGGGACAACTGGGGTGATTTATAGCAGGCTGTATTATCTGGATGGTACAACCAGAATATTTCTGTAAAAACAGAGCCACGGAATCTCTCAGTGAGTGTCTGGCTGGCAGATAAATGGGATGAAGGTCACTGGGCTGGAGAAGTCAGTGCAGAGCTGAGTAGCCATCAGGCTTTTCCTTGCACAGAAAGATCCCAGCCTGAAAGATCTGGTGAGGATCAACTCCAGAACAATCTCTGTCCCAAGGAACACGGGCTGTGTGTTTGCCACCAGTGAGATGAACAAGGTGCCACCTGTTCCTTCTGTTCTCAGGAGCCACAACCCTGCAGAAAGGACAGATGCTTTCCTTTCCACAGTGACCCAGCCCCAAGCAGGGTCTGACACAGCTGGGGAGGGTTTGTGTCCCAGCTGCTCCCCAGGCACAGCGCTCGCAGGCAGATTTAATGACAAATTAACGCTAATTTATTGAAACAGTGGAAGTTTTAGGATGGCCAGGCACAAAGCCTTGTCCAGGCCTGGTTCTGAGATGGTTGTTCTCGGTGTCAGACACGTCCCAGCCTGGCTCTGTGCTCCAGCCCTGAGTGCTCCGAGGATGCTCTCCAAGCACCGTGTGTGATAAATGGCACCAGGCCACCAAAGGCTGCAGCCTCCTGTGTCTGTGTTTTAAAATAACGTGTTTGCAGTGTCAAGAAACGCAGTGGCCTTTTCCCAACCTTCCTGCAACCAGTGTTTTAATTCCCCATCACAGACTGGTCCCTCCAAAGCAGAGTCCCAGGAATTTCTCACAGGGAGGCGTTACAATCTGTGCTGGTAGCCCACAGGTTGCTGGGGTTTAGCTTCTTGATTTCTGCTTTCATTCCAGGATGTCAATAATGAGCTCTCTCTTCATTTTATTAATTTGAACCCCTGGACAAAATGTCAGTGCTGTAGGATGCTCTGCAGCCAGCAGCCCTCCTGCATTCTGCCCTCCAGAAAGGCGGGTTGTGATCACAGATAACGAAAATGAGATTAGGATGTTAGCTTTCTCAAGAGATAACAGCAGTCTAGGTCATAAAACTACCATATGGCAGATTTGGCAGTCTTTCCAGAGGTCCATGGTTTAATTATCACAAAGACAGATTCAGCTCCCCACTCGCACACGCCCGGGTCCTCCTGTGGCAAGGGCTGGCGATGCAATTAAGGGAGAGCAGAGTTTGCTTGGCTGCAGCAGCAGTGACCTTACTGTGGCCAGCACTGTCACTTCCTAACATTTCACTCATGATTAAGTTTATCATTTCAAACAAACAACATCAAATGTCAGGCCTCTGGTCTGTTTAACGTGCGGGAGGAGGGGCAGGGAGGGGAGAGAAGCACAAGCCAGGACTGAGCCAAGCTGCAGAGCTTTTGCTCTGGAAAGGAATTCAGACTAAGTTGACAACTACATCAGAGAAGAGGGATATCTCTGCAGGCAGAGCTTGCTCTTCTGGGCAAGTCTTTGTGATTCTTGCATCAGAAGCTTTGGTGTTGGCTGTGGTTTTTTCCCTGATTTTATTTCCACCCTCAGTTTCACACACAGCCTGGGATGTTCTGGTTTTCTCCCTGTGAGCACCAGCTCACAGCCACCACGGAGAGGAAGAGCTGATTGCAGGAAAACCAGGAATCCATCTGAGTTTTGGATGGGTTTGGGTTGGTTTGCTGTGGGTCTGTCCCTGGTCAGCACAGATCAGCAGAATGAGGTTGGTGCAGATGATCCCCATCAACCTGGAGTGAACTGAAAATTGCCATTTCCCAGGGAAGTGTTCACTCTGCTGAGGGTGTGCAATGGGACAGCAGTGAGATGACAACTGCCCTCATCAAAAAAATGTCCTCATATGGATCAACACTTCACTAAAAGCAGATTACAGTAATTTCACGATTATAAGCCACACCTTTTTCATGGAAGAATCCAGCCTACCCCAGCAGTGCGGCTAATCATCAGGTGCGGCTTATCTATGGACAAATCCCAGTGAAATGCCAACCCGGAAGTGAGAGCCACAGGGGAGGGTGCCTGGGGCTGCCTTTAAAGGCTTGGCTGGTCTGTGAAAACTGTGTGCAACTTGAGCACCTGACACCAAACCCCGCACTGGCGCCATTCTGTTACTGACTCGTTACTTTGTCACACATGGGTCCTCGCTTAAAAAAAAAATAAATAAAAAAATGCGGCTTATATTCAGGTGCGGCTTATATATGGACAAATCCCGTGATCTACCTGGCTACCAGGACGTGCAGCTTATAATCAGGTGCGGCTTATAATTGTGAAACTTTGTGTAACTGGAAATCCCCATGTCCAGGAAACACTGCTGGTATTGCAAGACTGGAGTCACAAGGTCATTTGTGGCAGCTAAGAAAATACTTTTGTGTGCAGTGGTAGCAATGAGAATTCCTTTTGGAGCTAGCAGAGTGTAGGTGGATCTCCAAGGTTCCTGAGAAGCTGACAGAGAGGGAAGGATGCTCACACCCCAAAATGTCTGCTTCCAGTCAGGAGGATGAAAGCATTTCTGAACCAACCAATATTTAATGAGATCAGAAAATATTAAATTGTAGGAACTGATAATGGTTAAATAGCAAAGTCGTGGGTGTAGGGCAAGGTTCTTTGAAAATGGAGTGGAAATCTCACCCTGGCAAACCTGCAGCTGGGTGTGTGCTGGGGTGCATGGGCACCTCCAGGGATGTTTTATTTTTACCTCCTGCAGGATCTGAGAGTCCTGAGCTGCAGTGACAACTCCACTTTCCTCACGTCCTGGCTAATTTTATGCAAACCCTTGGAGACCGAGTTCACTTCATAGGCATGTTCATGTCCAATTAAAAAGTAATAGATCTGAAGCACATATAACAAATCAAAAGAATGGAATACTGTCAAAGCCAAGAATTAAAATCCAGCCACACAGGCCACCAGGCTTCACGAGACTATAAAAAATAATTTTTAATATATATTTAATTTCGGAGTCTTTACAATGAACAAAACATATTGAAATCCACCCTCACTCGGGCCAAGGCCATATAAAAATATCACTTTTCATTATCAGGGTTTTTTAATATTCAGGGATTTTAACAAATGCAACAAATGGTTTGAGACACCTGATTAGATTGAGCACCAGTGTGAGGTATCAGTAAATTGTGTCTCACCTGTTCTCTCAGGTGAGGAGAGGGAGTTTCAGGGATTGGAGAAGGGAGCTCCTGATTGTTCATTTTCAGGGATAAAATGTGAGCCATCAGCTGGCCAGAAATCTGTGGAATTTTAATTACCAACTCCACTCTCAGTTATTTGTATTTTTAATGCACCGAGTTTTAGACCAGGATGAACCAGGTGGGACATGACAATAAAATAAAAAGATGGTTCCTATCAAAACCAAGCTTTCTATTTCTTTTTCCTCTCACCAAAGCACCTGCACAGCCAAAGCAACAATGCAGATGCAGCTCCCACAGCTGCAAAGCTTCTCTCACCCCAATTCATAATGTCCCCAATTCTCTATTTCCTTATGAAGCCAGCAAAGGCCAAAAAATTCATAAAAAATTTAGTGGCGAGAGAGATAGCATTACTGCTTTTAAGTAAAGTCTATGAAAGGAGCATGAGATCAGCATAAAAATAAATCAGGCTAAATTTAAATCTTTGGACACTAAAAACTCAAACTATTGGAATGTGGAGAGAAGATTTATTGATGTGGAGAGACCCATCAGCTTGGACCCAGCTTCCAAGTGGGGGAAGCAGAGGTGGAGTAGGGAAAAAACATTCTGTGTGAGGGCTGGACGAGAAACCCCATGAGTTCTTGGGTGGATAATCCAGGATTTTCTGGTACATGCAAGGATAACCTGAGTTTTTGCCTAGAAACTTGTGAATTGTTGAGTATGGCCCCTCAGTTTATTCCATGGGGAGACAGCAGTGTTTTATGGCATGAATCAGACCCAGGAAATAAAGAAAAGGGTTCTGCTGGGTAAGAGCTCTGAGACATGCCAGGTCTGGTCACGGGCAAGGACTTTTTGGAACAATAAATGAAATTTTTTATCACTTGCCCGTTGATCCAGCCCCAGTCCTGGCGATTTGCTTTGACTCTGGAATTGAAAAGTTCCCATTTTCTTTGACTCTGGAACTGAAAAGTTCCCATTTTCGTCCTGCTGCCCTCTGCGTGCTCTTGATGGGACACGTTTCCCCCTCATTAGAGTTGCTAATTGGCTCCAGCCTCTGTCTCACACCTCTGGAGGACCCGGTTGTTGCAGGTGTTGGTGTGGGATTGGCCGAAGGAGCCCAAAATTCCCATTAATCAGGATGGAAGGGAGGGGGTGGCAGAGAATCACGCTCAGCTCGGAAAGGTTTTCAATTCTTATGTGTCAGAATCTCCTAATTCAAGCCCAAATGGGAATCCACCGTTCTGGGGGATTCACACAGCTCCAGGTAAACAACTAATGAGCAGCCTGCCAGGTTCATTTTTATCAAGAGCCCTCAGAGATTCAACTGTGCCATTTCATAAAATATGCAGATGATAGTGGAGGGAGAATAGCAAAGGCTTTGAAAATGATTCACACAACCTAAAAATGATGTTGAAAAGGGAGGAATTAAATATTCACAAAGTGTGAGAAATTAAGGCATATTAACTGTTAGAATGTGGAAATGAAGTGACTAACATGCACAGAGCTGATGAGAACTAGATGATTACAGATCTGTCAAAAGTTTCTAATTCTGACACAGTGTGATGTCGAGGTGCTACTTGGCTGGTAAGGGCAAAAAATTAGGTATGGGACAAGGAATGCAAAGCTGGCAGATCAGAGTCAGAGGCGGGCAGACAGCGCCGTGATTAACATCAGCTCCGTCCTGGAGCAAGGGTGAACTTTAAGCTTGCAAAATGAATACTAATTATGGCTACAAACAGAACACAAGGGGCTCCATTCATCAGCTCCAGGAGGGGTGCTGTAATGAGTTAGGCGAGGGAAAAAAGTCACCTAGGGCCAAATCCGCCTCGCTGCTGAGCTCTGGCTTACACCAGGGATGGATCTGACCCCTGGGGTACCAGAGTGGGAAGTTTTGCTCTTCTGTAATTAATCAGGGGTTTATCTGGTGCTGCAGTTTTGATGGAGTGGAGGACAGGCTGCTGGCAGATGGATTCATGCAGGGGTACGGTGCAAAAGAATAAATAATAATAAATTTTAGAAGAAGCTTGGAGTGTCCACTGAAGTTATTGATGCTGGTCTGGCAGGGACACAGTTCCACCTTCACCTGGGACAGTGCTGCTCAGAACTGGGTGTTTCTGCTGGAAATCACCCTCTGGAAGCACCACTTGTGTCCCCAGGTGCAGATCCCTGGGGCAGGAATCTCTCCAGCATCGTGCCAGAATCACCTTCTCACCCCAGCTGTGTTTGTGATCCTTTTTGGGGAACATGGATTGTCCTGTCCGTGTGGAAATGGATCAGCTCCCATGAGGAAATGGCTGTGATGGCTTTTCCTGGGGCTGGAATCTCTCCAGCACCACCTTCCCACCCTGCTGTGTTTGTGACCCTTTTTGGGGAATCCTGTCCGTGAGGAAATGGATCAGCTCACACAAGGAGCTGCTGGGATGGCTTCTCCTGGGGCTGCCCACAGCAGATGGAATTTGGGAGCCTGCCCAGCCCCTGCTTCAGTCTCTGTGCCCTCCTGGCTCGTGGGAGCTCTGTGAGTGCAGCAGTGGAACCTGTGCTCGGGTCTGGGCATGAACGTCTCCCAGCTGATGAATGTTTTCCCTTTTTTCGTGGAAAACATCCCTGCAAAGTCAGCCATGTGCACAGCTGAGGTGTGTGCAGCTGTCTGACTGGGGGTTTGGAAATCCAGTGGGAGTTACACCCTGTAGTCTCCTGTGAGTAACTCCTCACTGGATTGCCATGATGAGCACTGAATGCACTGACAACACTCAACAAATAAATGTTATTTTGATTACAACCACATCAATTGCATCTCCATACCTTCCAGAGACAAAAAGAACCCGAGGTATTTTTAAAAATACCTCAAATATCACTTTTTAAAAAGTGATATTTGGGATATTTTTAAAAAGTGATATTTGTGCTTTCCAAAGGGAGGTGGCTCCGTGGATGTGTTTTGCATCCCTGATTTCTTGGAGAGCCTGTCCTGTGCCCATAATCAAGAGACAAACACAAACTCAAAGGTCACAAAAAGACTGAGCCTGGTGAGGTGGATGTTCTGAATATAATATTAGGTATGTAAAGCAATATTGTGGCCCATCCAAACTAGAATTAGTGGTAATTATTATATAATATGTAATGATGGGATTTAAATGGCTAACACATTTTCTCTGCTGAGATCATTTAGACATGATTCATATAAATGATTAAATTAATAGATCTTCCTCTTTTAAGACTGCTAGGCAGCTTAAACTAAATTTCTCAACAGAGACTGATCCCAGTGAAATAATATTAAGAGAAAATGGAAGAAGAATTTCTGAGAAGTGGGTAAATATATGATGGAGTTTGAGGAGATTTCTACAGACATCTTTGCCGGCCAAAACACTTCCCAGATTTAAATATTCTCTAGAAATAACCCATCAAGGACTTTGGAAGGTGAAAGAACAACAATCCTAACTTTTCCTTGAAAGAAAAGAATGGCGAAATGTGCTGGAAGACAGGGACTTAAAGGATCACTGTCTACTTAGTTTAGGCTTAAACATTGGGCTTTTCATAACACTAAATGGTTTTACAAAACCTAATGTGCATAGAAATGTTTTTTCTTGTTCCTTTTCTGAACCAAGTTTCAATAGAAGTCCCCTCACCCTCTGCAGTCACACAGAGGAGCCCTGTGCCCATCAGTGAGAGCAAGGACAGGAAAATGAGTGTGGATGGGATTTTGGGACAATCCAGGGGCTGCCCAAAACCAGGGAGTGAATGTTCCAACCTGAGGGACACCTGGAAATTCTGGCTGCAGTGTGGTGGATGGGGCTCTGAGCATCTGGGACAGGGGAAGGAGTCCCTGCCTGGCACAGGGGTGAGGTTTAGGGTCCCTGCCAAACCAAACCAGGCTGTGACCCCATGAAAGCAGTCCTGAGCAACCAGGAGCAGTTTTGTCACCACCTTGGTTCCTCTTCACCCCCTCCCATCTCCCCCCTGGCTCACAGCAGGGTGTGAGGCACAGCCTGTGCTTCTCTGGGGTTTTTTATGGGGTTTGGGTGCTTCAGTCCCAGCCTGGTTCCTCAGAGCCCCCTGTACAGAGGGGACACACAGTGCAAACAGAGGGGACACAGTTCTATGCCCAGGGGACACACAGCTCCACACAGAGGGGACACAGCTCCACACAGAGGGGACACAGGACACAGTTCCAACACAGAGGGTACACATTTCCATGTTCAGGGGACACACAGTTCCATGCTCAGGGGACACACAGTTCCATACAGAGGGGACACACAGTTCCATGCACAGGGGACACAGTTCCATGTTCAGGGGACACAGTTCCATACAGAGGGGACACACAGTTCCATACAGAGGGATCACACAGTTCTACATGCAGGGGACACAGTTCCATATTCAGGGGACACACAGTTCCATGTTCAGGGACACAGTTCCAT
>VRYO01001272.1:5965667-5977055 GCA_009812075.1 Sialia sialis
GCGCCTTATAGTCCAGTGCACCTTGTAGTTGTGAAATTGCTGTAATCAATATTCTAAATTCCGAATGGCCCTGAGCTGGGAGGGGCTGCAGGGATCATCACACTGCCCTCAGCAATCCCAGCCTGGGCACCCCTGGCAGTGCTGTCCAAGCACTCCTGGAGCCTCAGGGCTGTGCCTGTCCCCTCTAAAATCCAACAAACCCCTCCTGACCCAGCTCCACCATTCCCTGGCTGTGCCCCTGCATCACCAGAGCACAACTTGGAGCTGCAGGCACTGCTGAGCTCTCCTCTTTAATTCCTCCAGGCTGTTGTAAGCTCCTCCTGTAGATGACACATCAATATTTCTAAAATTAAAAAAAAATAAAAGTTTGGGGATCTGAGGTGATTCAGGGAGCTCCAAGCCATCCATTTCACACAGATGGGGAATTGCTGCTGCACCAAGCAGGGCTGAAGGCAGCAGGAAGAAATCTTGTTGATTTGTTTGAGTCTCTTCCCTCATCTCTCGAGTTCTTCTCCTCATCTTGCAGATCTTTTGTGGGTGAGCCAAATGTAATCAGGTTTGGCTCACTTGGAGGAATTAGGATGACTGCAAAGTATGCCAGATTTCAAAACAATTTCTAACAGTTTCTGTGATACTGTGTAAGCAACTGAAAATTGACATGTTGTGTTGTGCCCAAGTCAGCCAACTGCTGTCACTGAATAATTAGATTCTCTAGAAGAAGAGAAAGGTTTTTTTTGTTGTTTTTTATTTTTTTCTGAACAGAATTATTAGAAAATAATGTAGCAGCTATTTTATATAGGGATAGACTCAAGTTGTTCTGCTCTTACAAGCAAATTTTTAAAAATAGTTTGCATCTGGGGCCCAAAAGTGTCTTTCATGTATTTTTATATATAAAAGTATAAATAAGTTGTTTGGGCATTTTTATGCCAATATGTGTGGTACTTGCACATGGAGAAGTCATCGTTGCAGATGGTTTAATATTGTTTTTCCTAATAGGAATTAATTATTCTCTTTAATTCTTTTTATTTCATATGGCACATCAATTCCACAAATTGAGTTCTAATATCAGACATAGGTCATGATCTAATTATAGCTGGATCTGTCAGGGAGTTATGATATTTGTGGGATAGATTTAGTGCCTGATTCCCCAGGAACTTCTGCTTCTGCCAAGTTCTGCTTTTCCCCCTGAGCTGGGGAGAGCTGAGCTGAGCTCTCTGCTCTGCTGCTCCCTCCCAGCCCTCTGACATTCCTTCCCTGCTGGAATAACACAGGGAGAAAACAGGGCAGGAATCCTGGTCTGGAGAACCAATCTCAGTGATAATCCAAACCTATGGAAATATTGATCCAATCCCAGTGACAATCCAAACCTATGGAAATATTGATCCACTCCCATTTACAATTCCAAATCTATGGAAACTGATCCACTCCCAGCCACAATTCCAAATCTATGGAAATATCGATCCACTTCCAGTCACAATTCCAAATCTATGGAAATATCGATCCACTCCCAGTCACAATTCCAAACCTGTGGAAATATTGATCCACTCCCAGTTACAATTCCAAATCTATGGAAACTCTGATCCCAGTCACAATTCCAAATCTATGGAAACTCTGATCCACTCCCAGTCACAATTCCAAATCCATGGAAACTCTGATCCCAGTCACAATTCCAACCTATGGAAGTGTTGATCCTCTTCCAGTCACAATTCCAAATCTATGGAAACTCTGATCCACTCCCAGCCATAATCTCAACCCTATGGAAGTGTTGATCCACTCCCAGTCACAATTCCCAATCTCTGGAAACTCTGATCCACTCCTAGTCGCATTCCCAACCCTATGGAAGTGTTGATGCAGTCACAATCCCAACCCTCTGGAGACTCTGATCCAGTTCCAACCCCAATTCCCAATCCTCTGGAGGTGCTGATCCATTCCCAGTCACAATTCCAAATTTATGGAAACTCTGATCCACTCCCAGTGACAATTTCCAACCCTCTGGAAACTCTGATCCACTCTCAGTCACATTCCCAGCTCTCTGGAAGAGCTGGTCCTGTTTGGAGGGGAGATCTGGAGCAGATCCTCCTGGAATTCTGCATCAGCTGGAGTTTGGAAAGGGGCTGGAGAGACTCAGTTAAATGCTGATGTTTTACCAACTGCAATGGGATTGGAATAAATGAAAATACAGGGATTTTTTTTTTCCTCATATTTTCTAAGCTGTTCTGTTGCTCGTTTCGGTGGTTCTATCAAAGAGCAGCACAACTTTAAAATGTTATTTTTTTTTTATCTTAGCTGATAGTACCTTCTCGTGTATCCTTTCTAATTGAATGGCCCTTCTAATTTATTGTTTGAGCTTTCTTTTCATCAGGGCCCAGAGTAATTCCTAAGGCAATAGAAACTCTAATTTTACCAATATTTTTAACAACAACAAAGCCCAGTGCAAAAACTTACATGACAGCAATTAATGGAAAATATTTTTATTGTGGAAGTGATTTTGATTTTTTCTATTGGTCTAACTCTTGACAGAGACTCCTCAGAGTGCAAATATTTCAGAAGGGGATGGTGGGGATAAATGTTATGTATTTTTGAAACTTCTACTCCTTTTTCTCCCGTTAAATGCGGCTGCAAAATTCAGATGATGGTTCTGGAGAGGCTGGAGGTGGGACTTGGTTTCTCCCCTGCAAATCCTCCCCTTTACTTCTTTAGATCCAGCTGTGAAATTCCTCACACTTTGCTGGCACTCTTACAAATGAGAGATAAATAATAAACAGTTTCTCCCAGGGCATCCAAAGCCCCGTATATAAATCTATATTAAATCCAAGGTTAATGATGGCTTTTCTGCTTTATTGACAGCAGGGAGCACTTCTTGAAGGAGCTCCTAAGTGCTAAAGTCTCTTCTCAGAGCTTCTGAAGCAAAACGAGACTTTAAATTTTGACCATCTTATTGTGCCAGACGTAAAAGAGAAAAAAAAGTAATTTAAAAATATCACAATTTGTTCTATTTGTCAGCTGGGGTAAGAAATATTTTTTATTTCATCCACATTATTTGGTGTCTGTGACATCCCTAATTTGGCTGGGTCTTGCAGGGAGAAGTGCTGCTGTTCTCATTAGTACTTTGCAGTTCTCCCTTCCCTGGCTGAGGTGGAAGCAGCTTTAAATCATGTGGGAGAGCAGGGAAGGGAGAAGAGAGAAAAACAAGCTTTTTGAACCCTGTAATGTAAATTTGCAGACAATTATTCATTATTAAGTGCCTGGAGCATCGCACCTCTCTCACCTTTGCTGGAATGTCTGAACATTAGGGTAAACAACACGCTGCTGTCTTATCACAATGCCGAGTGCTTCACTGCAGCAAGGACTTGTCAGAAACAGATTGTGATGTTGACTTCTCAATAGGGGGAAAAAAAGGGCCTAAATTAGACTTCTATAAAAAGAATATTGCATATTTATTTCCACAATAACGCCAAGGAAAAACGTTAGTCAAGAAGCAAGCAATTGGGTGAATAAATAAGCTTGTCTTTGTTCTCATCAATTAAGTTATTACATCAGTTGGAAAACCAGTGAATTATAATACAGATGTTTAATGAAACACTGCTGTGCCTATAAGTCAAACTCCTATTTTGTGGTGTGATTTTGGCTGCATAGTTTTGTGTGTGTTAAACCGTATTTATTAGCTGATACCCATTATTATTTTGAGCAAGGTATAATTCAGTTGTCAGGCTCCAGCTCTGGGAAGGAGATTTAATCAGTGAGAGCCCGCTTTGCTGCTGAGCATAAAACAAT
The DNA here is from genome assembly GCA_009812075.1 of Sialia sialis. Classification (NCBI taxonomy): domain Eukaryota; kingdom Metazoa; phylum Chordata; class Aves; order Passeriformes; family Turdidae; genus Sialia; species Sialia sialis. Next base: position 5,969,442 of record VRYO01001272.1, read on the forward strand.
GCAGGTTTCATGAAGCAATCACACCAGTGTGAAAAAATGGGATTAATTAGTATTGTACAAGAACAGGCAGCATGCTCATTAAAACCTTGTGAGCTGCCTCTTGATAAACTGCCACTTGATAGGGCCGCATTAATGTGACAAGGCAAAGACTTTATTTCCAAATCCTTTCTGATTATATCTCACTTTCAAGTTACCTGAACCGACTCTCCAAGGCTTTTGGAACATAAAGATCAAAATTGCAGCCAGGGATCCCCAAGACACCTGGACAAAGGAGCCGTGCTCAGGTAGCAAGGCTTCAAAAGATAACTTTTTTTTTTAATTTTTTTTTGAACTCCCATTCAAACATAAATCAATAGCTATACAGCGAGGCAGCTCCAAAGGTGGCAAATTTGCATTTACACTCAGCAGGTTGGGCTGGGACTGATTTGGTGATTAGCAGCTGCCTAATGAATCCCCTCTCATCCTTCCTTCACCTGTTTGCAGTGCACAGAGGCTGGGAATGCTCCGAAAACTCCTCCAGGATGGCAGGAGAGCAAGGTGGGCACTCCCAGCTCCACATCTGCTTCTGATGGTTCAGCTTGGCCACTGAGGAGCTGCTGGCCATATTTCTTTTTTTTTCTTTTTTTTTTTTTTTAGGAAATAGGGACTAAAAGCGCAGATCCCTGCTCGTGGGTTTGTTTCTACATGACAAAACATAATGGGAGACATGCCTGAATAACAGCAGTAAATGTTGGAGAGGATGTATTTTTGATCTCGTGTATTTTCCTTTAGGCGGAATGTTTTATTCCTTACTGAATTTGCAGTGGTTCTGATGATTTACTTGCACATAATCTTGCTTTTTTTTTTTTTTTTTTTTTTTTTTTTTTTTTTTTTTTTTTTTTTTTGCCTCTCCTATTTGAGTGGCTGTAATGAAATTGCAGCTGAACTTGTACTAGTTAAGCAGATCTCTGGGCTGTTTCAGGATGCAGAGGGGCTCCAGGATGCTGACTTCCCACACAGCTTTAGCTGACATTGTGTGTAAGGCAATTGTAATGCAACAGAGTTACCTGTCAGCATGTATTTGTAGGTGTGGAAAATGCCACTCAGACAACACACATCTCCTATTCCCCAAAGCTTTTGCCCGACTCTTTTATTCTTTTAAACAAAAACTTCTTGTTAAACCTCAACACCCTGTTACAGCCTCTCCACCCAGCACCCAGCCAGAGGGTTCAGTCACAAATTTTGGATTGTTTGGATCTGTACAGGTGCAGAGAAAGCAGGGACTGGAGGGCAAAGCACCTGAACTGGCTCAGAGGGACGGGCAGGACGCTTTCCAAAGTGATGTGTTGCAATATTATTAATTTAAACCCTTCGATTTCATTGTTGTGATCTGGGTTGCATGATGCAATGCAAGGTGACAGCCACCGAATTAACAGAAAATGGGATTCATCTCCTGAAATTTCGCACAAAATAGAAGTAGGAGACAGACAAAATAAAGGGAGATGGATAGACAGACTGATAATGCCACTAATACTTTTAAATTGAAACCGAATGGGGGAGATCATTTTAAACATTAATGGTATTTATCAACAGTGTGATAGCAGGGAGGGAATCACCCTCCCTCCCTCTCCCTTTCCCTGATTGCTTTGTTGAGCAAGTCAGTGAATATTTTACACTTTGTTTCTTTTATTTTAGCAAATGAACTGCCTCGAGCTAATGTAGTGTAAGTGGAAATTTCAAGCCCCAATGTCTCCTGCATGATCCAATAATGGGAACTTTCCTTCCCTCCCAGCCCTGCAAGGCAGTGCCACACAAACTCCTCGAGCCTCCAGGTAGCCACATGCCTGATTTATGATTATAAAGTGCAGCTCTGGAAGAGGTTAGCTAGGTAGTTTAAATCACTGCTTTCTCTCTAATGAACTGGGGTCACAGAGAAAATTCTCTGTGCAACAGCCTCAGCTGGGTGTTACTTATGCCCTACATCCTCCTCCTCGTGTTTTCAGCTGGGATTGTGAAATCTTATTTTTATGGTGATTTTTTTGGTGTGTGTGTGATTTTTTTCTTTCTTTTTTTTTTCCCCTATTTTTGGTGATTTTTTTGTTTGCGATTTTTTTTCTTTTTTTTTTTTTTTTTTAATTGTGAGTGCCAATTTTGGAAATGGTGTTCCTGGGCATTAAGAGAGATGCTGCTGCTGTTTGTAGTTTTTCTTGGTGCAAATTGGAGGCAGGTGCCTGTTCTGAATGTGCTGTGGGCAGCAGCAAAATGAATAAAAAAGGAGCAGGTCAAGGCAGACACCACCCCAGAGAGTCCAAGGAGTTTCCCTGTCCAGGAACAATGAGCTGAGGTGTCTGAAATGTGTGCCAGCCCCTTGCACCAGCGTGTACATGGAATTACAGCCATGCTAAAGATGCCTGAGAGATGCAAATACAGAAAAATCAAAGTATTGCTGCAGGCAGAAGCTGACTCCAGGCTGAAGGCACCGAGGGCAGAATTCAGGATTTTTGTGTGAACTGCAGGTGGCTCTGGTGCAGAGCAGAGCCTGGAAGCCTTGCTGACCCTGCCAGCAGTGCTGTGCTGGCATTTTCACATCAATAAACTCTTCTCAGGGCTTCTCCCAGCGCATTCAGTGGGGATGGGCTTTTCCTGGCACAGGGGCTGATAACCACTTGTTGCTCTGACTGAAATCCATTTTTGGGGCCCCTCTCACAGACTCCACAAGCCAAGTTTCTCCTCCTGTGCCCCTCTCTGGCTCAGAGCAGTGTCAGACACTTGAAGCACATCCACACAGCTCTTGTCATTCCAGAGCAGCTCATCCTGCCACCCCCTTCCCCATTTTTGGGCATCGATTCAGACCAGAGCAGAGGTGTCCAGTGGAGCTACATTTGAATGCCTGTATTTAGGAGGAGTTTTAAGCAGAAATTAAGGATTATTTTAGTAATTTAGTAGGATCTGCTTTCTTTTGTCAGCAGAAGCTTGAGGTGACATCAGTACCTGGGGCTGACTCTTGGCTGTGGTTCCACATCTGAGGTGCAGCTTTGATGCGAGCTGTGCAGGACTAAGCAGTCCCTGAGTTCTGTTATTATTATTATTATTATTATTATTATCATAAACATGATTATTATCATTATTTTCATTATTATCATTATTTTCGTAATTATAATTGTTATCATTATTATCATTATTGTCATCATTATTATTATTATTTCAGAATTGTTGCTGCTCTGGTCATTCCCTCACCGTGCCCTGCTGATGCTGCTGCCTCCATGGAATTTGAAGGAATCTGATGGAATTTGATTCATTTGCCCCTTTTGAACATTTCCTGTTTTTCACTCTGTTCTCTGCCTTGTCCCCATCCTTGGGGATTCTGATCTTGTCCCCAGCTCACCCCAAGCTGATTCTGTCACTGAGGTCACTGAGGGAAATATTGAACAGCCCCAGCCCTGTGGAGCTTTGTGCAGCCCCACCCTGCCCATCAGCCTTTGGTAAATACTCTGAGCACAGTTTGGGGACTGATTTTTTTATCTGAACCAACACAAGGTGTCCTCCAGCCAGCAGGAATTTCTCCATATGTCACTGCTGTCTGATGCTTTTGGTGCACACAACTTCTTTCCTTGTAGAAGTAAATTCAGTCTTCATGAGCACAATGTCAAACTCTTTTGCTTGGTCTCTTTACAGAATGCAGAGATTTTGTTCCACTTTTCCCATAAATTTAAAAGAAGGAAATTTCTTTCTAATCCTCAAGTTCTTTTCCTTATTCCCTGGGCTCCTATGCTTTGTCACTTACTCCATTCTTCAGAATTTCTCAGGAATATCTGTCAGTACCTCTGAGCTTTCACTGAAAGGAGGAGGGTGAGGGACAAAGGGCTACAAAGCAGGAAACCATCTGAAAATATCTCAACTGCCCAAGTATTCTCTAAACTTTCTTATCAAAGACTGGAGTGTGCTGCTGACACTGCACTCACCCCCAAAATGAATTAAACCCACTGCCCATCCTGAGGACACCTGCAAGGCTTTCTCCACCTTTGGAGCTGAAGCAAAGTGAAAAGTTTCACTTGGACTTCCCTGTGAATTAGTCAGAGAAAGCTTTTTATTTCTGCCATTTATTGCTCAGTTTGTGTCTTGAATTCTCCTTCTCTTGGACCTTGCCTGAAGGGTCGGAATCTCTCAGGAGCTTTGGAGTTTGAGTGTCCCATTTCCTCACAAAGTTTTGTGCAGCTGATCTCTTTGCTTTGATGATTCAGGGAAGTTCAGGTGGGCCCAGGAGCTCTCTCCTCTGGGATCAGAACTTTATCCACAATCTGCTGCTTCCTCGACCTGAGTTTCTGGCTGAAGATTTGTTCTGGGCTTGGGACTGGATTCAGCAGTGCCTGTGCAGGAAAAGGGCAAAGCCAGAATTGTTCCTTCCCCCAGCGCAGGGCTGTCAGTGCTGGATTGACACAGAGCAGCTCTTCAGAACTGCAGCTGTTCCATCCAAGATTCAATCTGGGCCCTCTGGGTAGTGGGGAGAAATATTCCTCTGCTGTAAATCACTTAGTTCAGACAGAATCCTCGAGTTGTTTCCATGCAGAATCATACAGGGACCTAACTTTCTGTGATGGCTGCTTCAGTTATTGCATCACAAAAATTCCTCACTGCAGAGCAGCAGGTTTCATTCATTCCAGCACCACCTATAAATAAGGGCTGTGACTGGAACAGGTCAGGAGTGCTCCTCCTGGGAAAAGCACACATTGCATTATCTGTGAGGAAAATGTGGTTTAAATTGCATTCCTCTAACTCCATCCTGCCTGCTGCAGAGTTCATCTCTGAGCATGCTAAATGGCATCCTCAACACCAGGGCGGCAGGAAAAGCAGTTTCCACGTGGAAATAATGGAATAATTCAGCTTGGAGAGGACTCCTGGAGGTCACCTGGCTGGCTTGGAGGAGGCAGCAGTTGGCACCTCAGAGCTGTAATTGGAATTTCATTTCATTCCCATTCCACCTGCTCAGGTGTCAGGACTCTGGGCATGCCATGGAAATCAGGGGGAGTTTGCAGTAAAATCTCACGGGTGTTTCAGCTCACTCTGTAGGAAGAGGAAGTCTGTTCAGAGACTCTTCACATTGAAATTCTCAAATCCCAAATTATTACTGATTTTTCACAATTTTGGAAATCTGCTAAGGAACGATCCTGGAAATGCTTGAGTCCTGACATCAGCTGTCTGTGAGGGAAGATGTTCTGGCTGTATGTGTAGACAAAGCAAAGGAAAACATGAACTAAATGTGTTTTCTTTCTCTGATTTTCCTGTGTGTTTAGAGCTTTACTTCTGAGCTTTCATTTCTGTGCATTGCAGTCCACCAGACCATGGAAAAGCGGGATCAGGGGTGATCAGTTTTTCCAACTTTTCTAAGGCAGGTCTGTGTGGTGCTTCTGGATTTTATGGAAAAAGCATTTTTTAAATAATAATGATGAAAATATCCTGCACGCAGTGTCACCCAGCTGAGGATGCTGCAGGAACCCAGATTTAGAGAGGAGCACTCCAACATCTGGGACAGCTCAAAGCAATCAGCAGGTGAAGAAGAAACAAAATTCCATTGTGGATCTGCTGGACTGTGAGGGGCTGTTTTAATTAGAAAAGATTCTTTGGTGGTGTTTTAGTTATGAAGGGGCTGGTGGGATAAAAACTCTGGCAGGGTTTGTGCACCTGGTGTGGGAATGGCCACGATGTTGGGGTTTGGGCTCACACAGATCATCGCTCTGCCATGGATCCCTCTGTCTGAGACTGCCCAGGTGCCTGCAGCCCCTCAGGAGGGATCCTAGGAGCAGCTGTACAGCCCAGGAAATCCATGCTGTGCTTGTTCAGGGAGGAGGAGCAGCTCAGAACGGGCTCAGTGTGACGGGAAGAGGATTTGACACAAATTGTGTTTGTGAGGCAGGGCCTACAAGGTTCTGCCATTCTGCTCTGGGCTCTGCTGTTCTCCCCTCTTCAGTTTTACTTAGTTAGGTTTGGGCTGAGCCTGAGCTGGGCTCTGGGATGCTGAACCTCTCCTTGCAGCACTCTCCTCTTCAGTTTTACCCTGTTAGGTTTGGGCTGAGCCTGAGCTGGGCTCTGGGATGTTGAACCTCTCCTTGCAGCACTCTCCTCTTCAGTTTTACTTAGTTAGGTTTGGGCTGAGCCTGAGCTGGGCTCTGGGATGTTGAACCTCTCCTTGCATTCCTTTCCTCATCAGTTTTACCTGGTTAGGTTGGAGCTGAGCCTGAGCTGGGCTCTGGTATGCTGAACTTTTCCTTCCAGCCCTCCCCTCACCAATTCTACCCTGGTGAAGTTAGAGCTGAGCCTGAGCTGGGTTTTGGGATGCTGAGCCCTTCCTTGCTGCCCTCCCCTCTTCAATTTTACCTGGTTAGGTTTGAGCTGAGTCTGAGCTGGGTTTTGGGATGCTGAACCTCTCCTTCCAGCCCTCCCCTCACCAATTCTACCCTGGGTAATTTTGGGCCGAGCCTGAACTGGGCTCTGTGATGTTGAACCTCTCCTTGCAGCCCTTCCCTCATCAGTTTTACCTGGTTAGGTTTGGGCTGAACCTGAGCTGGGCTCTGGGATGCTGAACCCTTCCTTGCAGCCCTCCCCTCACCAGTTTGAGCTGAGCCCTCATTTGTTTGGATGGATGGATGGATGGATCCTCCAGGCACTTCTGCTGCACTGGATGCCACACACCCCAAAAATACGAGTTGAGGTCGTGGGCTGTGCCCACGGCTGGGGCAGAGTTTTCTCACCCCTGATTTATGCCCAGCAATCCTGTGACAGCCACTTTAGTCCCAGGGGATGTAAATCTCTGGGTTTCTGCTCATCTGGAGGAGTTCCTGCACTCTGAGTTCATGGAATTTTAGGGATTGCTGGTGGGGCCCCAGCTCTGGGTGTGCTCTTCTATCTTCACCCAGCTCCCGTTATCCAGAGATAATCAGATATTAGAGAAGGTTGGAAATTTGTCTCCTATTAATAATTTAAAAAAAAAGTGATAAAAGACTCTGATCTTGCCAGTGTCATAAGTAATGTCACTTAGTAAAGTGACTGGCACTAGCTGTAGGCTCAGATATGCCAATTATAATTAAAGCCATTATTTTCAAATACAGTTCAGTTTATTCCTGGGGAAAAGTAAAGAGAATTTTAGAGTGACAAATCTCTCTGGAAAATGCAAGCTTGACAAAAAGGCTGTGCTTTCAGACTACCTGCAATAATTTGGTTTCAGGTTGGAAATTAATACTACATTAAAACCTACCCTTTAAAATGAGTGTTGACCAACCTAGCAGATTGCACAACATCCAAATATGTTGTGTCTGTCAGAACCAGCTGGAGGAAGCTCCTGTGACTTCCACAGCAGAAATGACATTTAGTTCTTAGATCAACAGCTCTCAAACCTCTCTAGTGAGGGCTTCAGGGAGGCTCTGAACCACCATCCATTACAAATCTGATGCCCATTCACAGACTGAAATATAACCAAACTGCCAGTTATTTTTGAGAATTAAAACCAAAGATAGAGTGCTTTTTTTCCAGGTAATTATGGTCTGTTAATGGAGAATTGTTGATAAAATTGGAGGTTGGTTTCTGCCCTCCCTCATGAACAGGGAATTTTGGAAAGAGGAGAGGAGGGGAGAGGAGAGGAGA
>VRYO01001272.1:5978055-5990960 GCA_009812075.1 Sialia sialis
TATTTTGTTGTTATTGGCAGACTCTGAAGCTTGGCTTTGTTTTCTGCCCTGCAATCTCGTGGTGCTGTCCCTCCTGTTCCCAAACCCTCTGCTTGGAAGTGTTTCCATTTGATATGATTAATGGCTCGTGGGAGTGATCTCTATTAATGACTCAAAGCTCAATTTCAAATATTTTTGTGGCACTTCTGGTGGGCCTTGCTGGGATAAATTAAGCCTATTTTTCCCCTGATTGCTTCGTTGGATCCCTTTGTAACTTCACCTTGTATTCCTTTCTGTTCAATACTTTTCAAAGTACTGAGAGTTTAAAGAGGTACAATAAATCCCAGATCAGTTTTTAATGACCATGGTAAGCCTGCTTGTAATATGTCAGTAAGCTGAGCCTAAAAGCCAATGGGGAATAGGCCATTTCTGCCTTAGTAATTGCCTCCACAGAAAGATTTATAATGTCATTATCTGAATCTACAAGAAATAACTCATGGAGCTGAAATACCCTAAAAAAATATTACAATTCTCTTAAAATCTAGTCATTCATAAATGCTAAATCATAAAACTTTTTTCAAGATGGTTTATGTTAAAAATAAAACATGGCCAAAATATAAATGTGCTTTTTTCCCCCCGATCAGATCCCCGGTTCTTTATGGATCTGTTTTTGGGCAGGGGAATGGTGCAGAGCTCAGGGCTGGGCAGAGGATGAGCCCTCCCAACCATTCCTCTTTATTTGTGTGGGATTCCAGGGGGGAAGAGGGTTGGGTAGCGCTCAGTGAAATTACAGTAATTTCACGATTATAAGCCGCACCTGTTTTACTGAAGAATCCAGCCTACCCCAGTGGTGCGGCTAATCATCAGGTGCAGCTTATCTATGGACAAATCCCAGTGAAATGCCAACCTGGAAATGAGAGCCGGCCGGGGAGGGCACCTGGGGCTGCCTTTAAAGGCTTGGCTGGTCTATGAAAACTGTTTGCAACTTGAGCACCTGACACCAAACCCCGCGCTGGCGCCATTCTGTTACTGACTCGTTACTTTGTCACACATGGATCCTCGCTTTTTAAAATAAAAATGCGTCTTATATTCAGGTGCGGCTTATACGAGGACAAATCCCGTGCTCTACCCAGCTACTGGGAAGTGCGGCTTATAATCAGGTGTGGCTTATAATTGTGAAATTACTGTAATTTGAGCAGTAAAAAAGCAGAGTCCCCTTGTCTCTGCCCCGCTCAGGGGGCTGATGGATGCACTGGGTGAGGCACTGCAGGCAGCTCCCCTCGCCCTCAGCACTCCCCAATCAGGAGAGATCATTCATTCCTCTCAGAAAGCAGGAAATGTACTCTTCAATTTGTCTGGTGTTTAATAAAGTGCTGGAATTACCATAGCTACCCTCATCTGCTGCTGCTTTAATACACTGGGAGATTTATACTAATTTCAGGCAGGCTGTGTTCCTCAGTGCAGCAAGCTTGTACACTTAAAAGGGCACTGGCAGGGGGCTTCTTTCTTTTTTTTAATCATGAGCTGCTATAAGTAAGGACCTCATTTCAATTTCCCTGAAGATTTTGAATTTACTCCTTTTTTTTTTCTGTGCTGTTTGTCCATAGTGTCTGGTTTTTTGTGGTTTTTTTCACCATGGCTTGTTTTTTCTTTTTCAATTATCCTTCACCCATTGTTTAGATAAATATTATTCCCTGACATCTCTGGAGATGTGCTGTAATGCAGATGCTTCAACTCAGTCGAGTGGTTCCAAAAATCAGTGAGAGCTTTCCAGTCTGACACAGTCTGATTCTTCCCTGAAGTTCAAATTAAACTTTTCCAGCGTCCAATATCTGCTCTTAGACTGTAAATTATGGAGGCTAACACCCTTTTAAAGTGTGGCAGTTCTGTTATTAACTTGAATAGGTCCAGGATTTCATTCCATGTCCCATATACTTCAGAGCACAGACATATCCATAAGTAATAAATTATTACTCATTTCTGGTGAGCATTATAAACTTTCAGGTTCTTTGCCTCAAAGAAATGAGCTTCCTGGAACAGAAATTATTTCCCAGGCAGAGCACTCTCATCTTCATAAAGTCTCCTGCATCTGGGGGCTGGGAAAACAATACTGATCAATTTATTTCCTGAGCTTAAAAATTATTTATCAGCAAGTAAAATGTGTGCTCCTGCCTCTGGGTGTGTGCATCCAATTCTAACTGATATTAGTGGGAATATTCCTCTGCACAGAGATCAAAATACCCTGTAATACTCCCATCATTTGTGAGCCTCTGCTGAGCACCTTTTTTAGCTTTATTTTAAATGTTTCCCTGATTTCTGGGGCAGAGTCATGGGGGCTTTTCAGCTCTGAGTCCCCTGAAGGAGTCAGAGCCAACTAAATGAAATTGGAATTTTGTGTGCCCTGTGTTTAGGAAAGGAAAATAAAATCAGTTTTTCTCTGAAATCCTCTTTTCCTTAAGAAATGCTGCACACTGAGTAGAGGCAGATTTCTAATTAGAAGTAAACTTGATTTATTGTTGATCATGAGCTTTTAAAGCTGACCTGGACTGAGATCAGGGTACAACAACTGAAACAAAACCCCTTGCACTGACTCTACAAGCCCTTGGACAAAGTTGCAAGGTGACAGCCTGGACTGAGCTGGAAGCAGGGGCTGCAAATTCCCTTTCCTCAGGACTGCTGAGAATGGGATTGCAGCAGGGAGAGCCCCACACAATGAGGGGTGGAAGAACACAAAAATCTCCTTTTGCTCCTGGAGCAGGGTGCGGTAATGGCTGAGCTGGGTGAGGATGAGCTCTGGCGATTCCCTTCTCCTCCTCACATCTGGAGCAGATGTTTCCTGGCAGCCTGAGCAGCCGTGAGGAGGGGAAGAGGGGCTCTGGGATGTGCTGAGTGTTGCTCCAGCCCAGGTCTGGGTTTTACTTTTGCCACTGGCACAGGTGACCATGCCCAGGCTGCTCCTGGGGCTGCTCTGCCCCCGAGGATTCCCAGGGAAGTTGATAAAACTGGAAATGTGACCTGTGGGGGATTTTCCTCGGGCAGCAGCTGTGGGGTGGAAGAGTTCTGCTGCTGATTCTCCCTCCTCAGCCCTCGCAGGTTTTTCCCTGAGATCTTCCAGGGGTGATGAGCAGCTGTCACAGTGAGGATGTTTGCAGCTGGATGGATGCAATCTCCTGGGATCTGCTCCATTAGCAGCTCTGCATCCAGAACATCTCCTGGAGCTGGCTCAGAGCAGGTGTCAGGGGAGGAGAGAGCCCATTCCACTGCTGTGTCCAGGCTTGGGACACTGCAGGACCAGCTCCCTGCAATCCCTCTGCGTTCCCTGTGATGGATTCCCAGATTCCCTGACATTTCCCATGGTGTCTGTGGCATTCCCAGCACAGCACAGGCTCGGTGTGACACTCAGAGTCCCCTTCTGACCCCAGCCCATCACACAGCTCAGATGCCAAAGGCTGCTTTGCTTTTGTTCCTCAGCACTCAGAAAAAAGCTGTGACTCCTTTAGGAAGTGCCCTGTTGTTGTTTTTTCCCCACTGCTTCAAAGGGAATGACAAGTTCACGGAGCCTCAGCACTCAGGATGCTCCTGAGAGAAGGCAGCACACATTTCAGGACTCAGGGATGCTTCCAGGAAACCTTTTCAATTTATTTTCCCAAAAATTGAAAGGTGTTGGATTAAGCAAATTGCATCACTGTTAGTGTAGGGAAGGGACGCCTTGGTCTGTACACGTGGAGTAATTAGTTATGGGTGAGAAATCTCATCATGAGACATCTTGAGACAGGGAAAAAGGACCCAAATAACTCATAAACACTCAGCCAATTCATTTTGTGCTTCCCTGAAGAGGACAGCTGTGGGAGGAAGGTAAATGGAGAAAATGAAGTTGCTTGCTGGAAACATCTAAAGCAGGAAAGAGAGAGAGTCCATCTCAGGGAAAGGGGCAAAGTGCATGACTTAAAATTCCTGTGCTGTGATGGCTCCCACACAGTTAGCAGAGATTTGTTCTGCTTTCTTTTGGTTGTGTCATGCAAATAGAAAATGTGCAAAAATTTTTACTTGAATTCTTTAAGATTAAATCACCTCCGAATTTCTTTAGGAGCCAAAATTTTGCACTGGTCTCTGCAGTATAAGATTTTTATTCCTGTCTGGCTTCCTGCAACTTTCCACTCTCAAAACCAACTGCACCATGAGTTTGGATAAATTACTCTGATACTGGCCTGTGTGTAATGTATTCTAATGAAATATAAGTGTACAGGTCAAAAAAGAAATATTTAATGGGGGTGTTTACCACTTGGTAGTGGGGATGGAGAGCTCAGAACCCACCAAGACAGAGCAGTCAGTGAATCTGTCACAGACATAAATCAGCCACACTCCCTCTGCATTTCTAATTGTCTCCCTAAAAAGGTTTTAGTCAACCCCTTAAAATGATGATCACACAAATGCATTTTTATATCGCCTGTTTGCTTTTAGTTATGCAAATTTGTTCAAGAGGAATGATGTACTCAAAATGCTCTAAAAATTTTAAACCCTACAGATGTCTGTAGTGTTACAGAACGCTAAGGAAAAAAATAATACTTTTTATTCAGATGTGGGAATGCTCTGGTTTGGGGCTTAAAGCTGGTTCTGGTAGAAGTGACACCAGGCAGGAGCAGGGGTTGGGAGTGTTACTGTGGGGTTTGTGGGATTCTTCAGGCACCCCATTTCCACAGCAGCCTGCTACAGAATGGATTCAGCTAGAGATGAGTGCAGCCTCCAGTCAGACATTTTGGGTACCATTATTAAATTACAGTAATTTCACCCGTATAAGGCGCACCCTTTTGACTAAAATTTCGATTGAAACCTGGAAGTGCACCTTATAATCCAGTGCACCTTATATGTGGACACAGTTGGGAAATTTGCCAACCTGGAACTGTGAGCCTGCGTCTGAAGGCTGCACCAATCCGTGAAAAATGTTTGCAAATTGAGCAGCTGCCAGTAAACCCCGCAATGGCCCCATTCCATTACTAATTCGTTACTTTGTTGTGCGCAGATCCTCACTGAAAAAAAAAATAAAAATGTGCGCCTTATAGTCCGGTGCGCCTTGCGTGAAATTGTGTAATTTCTTAAATGTGGTAATTGAAATGAAGTTTCCAGAGTGCACTGGCTGCTTTTTAACCAGCCAATTAACCCTCTCAAGAACTTGGGGTGAGCAGCAGTGGCCAGAGCAGCTTTGGGAAATCCAGCCCTTGCTCCTGGACCGAAATGTGTTCCTGGAGAGTTTGGTATTACCAGCCTGGGGTGATCCTGGCACAGCCCACAAACATCCCTGGGCAGGAAAGGACGAGGCTGGGGAGTGCTGGCAGTGCCAGGATGCACCTGGGGAAGGAATCTCCTTGGGCTGGGAGCTCAGGCAGGAGCTTCCAGTCAGGAGTTTGTGTGAGAGCTGCTCACCTGTCTGAGAGCTGTCACTGCTGCAGAGTGAGGGCAGCAACCAGAGTGTGCCAGCACCTGTGCCACATCCCTGTGCCAATCCCTGCATCACTTTCCTGTGCCAATCCCTGTGCCAGCACCTGTGCCACATCCTTGTGTTACATCCCTGTACTGGTAGCACAGAAACATCATCACAGGATGATTCTATGCTGGTGCTTTCTTTGAAGAGCTCTGGGATCAGGGTACAAACCCAAATCTGACGGACATGGATTCCAGAGGGACAGGTTTTTATTCCTTGTTCCTTATGTAACTATATAATAATTACTAAACCCATATTGTTCTATTGTACACATTGATCTTATCCAAGCATGGATTCTTGTGATTTTCATCAGGCCCCCAAAATTCCCTTTCTCATGATTCTTTTACCCTTACATCACTTCTCATGATTCTTATTATGATCAAACAATAATATATTCAATTTAACAAACAATTAATTTAACAATCATATTATCTATCACATGATGATCACACAGGTGCAGTTTCACATGATCCAATAAAGACAAAACTCAACATTCGTTCCCAGGCCTGGTTCCCTTTCCAGGCCTACCAGGCCCAACCTTTCTTTCCACCCTTGAATTTGTTGTACACAATTCCCATGATTTTAGGAACATTTTTAACCTCATGCTATCAGTACCACATCCCTGTTCCAGTCCCTGTTCCCAATCCCTGTGCCATCCCCGTGGCTGTGCTGAGAGCTGAGTTCAGAGCATTTCTGGAGGCTCCTGTTCCCTGGGCAGTGCCAAGCCCATCTCCAGCACAGCTGGCATCTTCCACCAGCTCTGAGTTACCCTCACCCTCCGTGCAGGATGTGGGAATCAGAATTCTGTGAGGTACTGGGATTTTAGAGAGTTCTGCACCACCCCAGATCCCTTGCTGGTGCTGTGCACTGCCCAGCCCTGCTCTGGTCTGCCAGGACCCAGAGCTGAGCCCTTGGAAAGCAGCCTGCAGCCCCTGATTTACAGCAGCAGAAAGCTGATTAAAAAGTCACTCGTTAAAAAGGAATCTTTTATTCTAATGGCTAAACATTTTCTGGTGTGGTTAGTGGGGCTCACCTTAGGATGATGGATGGGAGCTGGCTCTCCTCCCAGCCCTGGCTCTGAGATTTGTGCCCAGATTTGTGCATTGCCACTGCTCAGTCTCCTCAAACTCACAACAGCAGCACTTCTGGGCAGGGTTTGGAACCATGGCTTTGGGTCCCAATTTCCTAAACACAAAAGTTATTTAACTCCTCCCCTTCCCTCTCCCAGCATTTGCAGTTGGACTTATCTGTCATTAAATATTCCAGTATAAAAAGCTTCACCTCCAGCCAGCTGGAGGTTTTAGGAGTGGATTTTCCAAGCCCTGGGAAAGCTGGATTGCCAAAGAGATGTGGATGTGACAGCAGTGTTTGCTGGGACAGGGCAGGAGGGAAGCAGGGGGAATTAAAAGAATAAAGTGTTAGAGGGAGGGAAAGATGGATTTCTGCACCAGCAGTGCAGATGTGCTGGGACAGGCAGGACGGAGCACAAAGAGCCCAGGAGAACAAGGGGAGCAGCTCCTGACTCTCCTGGGGTACCAGGGGAACCTCGAGGCTCTGTGGGCGATCCAAAGGGGAAGGAGACCCAGCCTGGCGGGATGGAATCTGGAATTCTGAGCAGGATCCATGTCAGGACAGATCCCTACAGATTCCCAGCCCAGCATTTCTAACTCATCTCAACTCTGCACTCAGTCCTCCAACATCATCCCCAGAATAAGACACTGCTTTTCTAGCAGAACAAAAGGACCATTAATGACACCAATTAACCAGTGTAATTCTCATTTACACCTCTTTATTACCTTCCACACACAGTATGTGATACATTATACATCCCATTAATTGTTAACATACATGCAAGTCAAGATCTTTTATTATCCCGGGTCATCTATCATTGATACAGAGATATAGATATTTTATAGCAGAGCCAACTAGCACTGGTGTAGAGCAGAATCTATAACCATTCCCACAGCAAATCTGATCGTGTTATTGAGCCCTTTGGAAGTGCTTGAGATGTCATTTGGCCTCCTCCCAGACACATTTTAGAGAGGGGAACAAAAAAGTGGGATTTGAGGTAAATAGTGACAGTTTTTCTGGAATTTTTTTGAGAATTTGAAAATATTTTTACCATTTTAAAGGCAGAGCTGTTGAACTGTAAATTCCACTGATTTAATGAGTGTAATTGCTTTCCTTTAATTAACAGATAACATTAAAGAATTAGTGAGGGGGTGATATTACAGGGGAATCTAAGTGGGAATTATTTTTTAAAGCACCAGCAATTTTTGCACTTTCAAAGGACTGAAAACCCCAAGTTATGATGCAAGAGATGAAGCACCATTGGTTTATTCCCTGCACAGCTCCACTTCTCAGTGGGCTGAATACTGCCCAGAAATACTGATACACAAAATTGTGACACTCACTTCAGCTCCCCAGCCCAGAGGGCTAATCTGGCACATTCTGACCTCAAACTCCAGCTGATTTTCCTCTCTCCCTGCTCTGTCAGAGACCTCCAATCCCCTGGAACACTGATTTCCCCACTGGAGGGAACAAGACAAGCACCGGTTGTTTGTATTGCCTGCTCTGGGGTTTGATTCCTGGTTTCTCTTCCCCCAGCCCTGCCTGCAGCACCCCCTGTGCTGGCCCTGGTGGCCACAGCCCTGCTGGGCTGGCCAGGATGGCACGCAGGGTCACTGGGGCAGGGGGAGCAGCTCCGAGCTGAGCTGGGCACCTGCAGGATCAGGGATTTTCTGCTGTTTGGAGCATCAATTCCCCTGCCCAGGGGCAAAGCACCCAGAACAAATTCCTGGTGTGAGGTTGTGTCTGCAACTACAGCAGAACAAATTCCTGGTGTGAGGTTGTGTCTGCAATCACAGCAGCTCTGCCATCACCTCAAACACTCAGGATTGAACATCTGTGGTTAAACCTGAGGGGTTCAGCCAAGGGGGACATGGGCAGGGCTGGAGCTGTGGGGACAGGAGCCCAAGTGGGAAGTGACCACAGCACCAAGCCTGGCAGCTCCAGGAGGGTCAGGGTGATGCTCTCAGCCACAAGGAGTGGTTTTCGGGATGCTGATGATTCTCTCAGGCACAGGGAGTGATTTTGGGGATGCCAGGATGATGCTTTCAGGCACTGGGTGTGATTTTGGGGATGCTGATGATGCTCTCAGGCACAAGGAATGATTTTTGGGATGCCAGCAGTGTCAGGATGATGCTCTCAGGCATAGGAGTGATTTGAGGATGATGATGATGATGATGGTGACAGAGGAGGGCTGATCTCCATCTCCTCTCTGGGCAGCCCCAGCCCCTGGGCAGAGCTGCTGAGCTCCCAGCAGAGCTGTGAAACCTCCCTGCCTGCTCCATCCTTTGCTCTTCCCTCTCCCCCAAGTTCAGTGCATGATAACAATAATATATAAAGAAAAGCATCTGTGCATCTGCTCTGTTCCCAGCACTGAATTTCTGCTTTAGGCAGAATTCACAGGATCTCAGGAGCTGAGAAATGCCTGGTGCCGCTGGAACTCTGCATTCCCTGCCCTGTCCTGGGGAGCAGCCCCGTGCCCACCTCAGCCTGTGCACCCCAGCAATCTGCTCCACCCCGCTCTAAATCCGGCTCCCATTAGCTAGAGTCCTTCATTAGAGCCAGTGAGTACTAATTATTCATGGCTAGTGTTTTATCAAAATGAATGGCAGCAGCAGTTGGAGACTTTGCCCATTAGATTTTTATCTGTGACTGTCTTAGTTTGGAGGACAGGTGTCTGCTGAGAAAGGCAGGAGCCTCTCTTTGAAATGGAGAATGGAAACCCCCTCCCTCCAAATTATTATAATTTTGAAATCAAGGGGCTCTCAGGCAAAGATATGGGAATTAGGAATAACAGTTCTTTACTAGGGAAATTAAAATAGAAATGCAGCACTACAAAGAACAAAGCCCAAAGCCTGACAGAGTCAGAATCCAAGCTGACAGCCGTCAGTCAGTCAGGGTGTTGGCAGCAGTGCCATTCAATGGTGGCTGCATCCTCCTGCAGTGACAGATGTGCTTCAGTTGGAGCAGTGCTCCTGCACAAGGGGCAGTTTCCCTCCAGAGATCCAGTGGTGATGTGGAGAAGTCCGGTTTCCCTCTGAAATCCGGTGGAAAAAAGGCTGCTTTGGTGTCTCAAAATCTCTGTTTTTATCCAGGAAGGAAAGGCTTGGATCTTCCCCCTGGCTGGAGCATCTCCCCATGGGATGAAGTAATTTTGTCAGTGCCACAGTGGGACTCAATGGCCATGAGCAGAAGAGAACTCCCCGCAGGAAGGATGGGTTGTGAAAAGATAAAGAACACTGGCCCAGCTGGTTTATAAAATCTGGCCATGAACAGGAGATGTCCCCTTTGGAAATAAAGAACACTGCCCCAGCTGGTTTCAATGGATGTTCCATTAGCAGGAGATATCCCACAGAGATCAGGATCACTGCCCCACCTGGTCTCAACAGATGGTGACAGAACAGACACCTGTGATCACATCCTGTACTGGAACCCAAGACAGTGACACACAAAATTTTGACATATTCCCAGTTCTGGAGTGCATTTAGGAGTGGTTTGAGGCAGTAAATGATTCAATAGCATTGCCTGAGCTGAGGATGACCCTAAACAAGGAGCAAAACATCCCAGGGAGGTTGGTGTGAGCAGAGCCCTGCAAGAAATAAATTTATTGTTCTAAACCTTATTTAAGCTCACAGAGAGTTGCTCTCATTGTCTGCCATTTCTAGGACTGGTTTGTTCAGACTGCTTAAAAATTATTTTTGTTCAGCTGGTGGGCTCTGATTTTATTTCTCTCTGTGCAGCCCATCCTGGTGTCTTTTCTTTGGTGAATTATCCCATCAGGTTTTTTCCAACTTTTAAAAATTTATCTCCCTTTTAGCATTAAACCACATCTTATTTTTTAATTATTTCATATCTTACTCTTCTTTTTTCCCCCCAATTTAAAATTCAGGCCATTTATTGCCATGAATGAAAACACGATGAGACCAAGCCATAGTTTACTGGCAAATGTAGCATAAATAAAATCTTGGATTCCAGATTAAATTATTCATCCCAGGCTCTTGCTTGGCTCCATCTCCAGGAGCGAGGCAGTTCCCAGAAGCACTGGGCACAGCAGGAACATCATTTTGTTCCCACTCAGCTGCTTTTCATCATTGCTGGGTTGCAGGGATGGGGGTGATGAGGATCAAGCTGTAAATCCTGGCTCTGTCCTGAGCCGGGCTTGCAGAATTCCTGAGCTTTCCAGAAACTCCTCCTGCCCCTCTCTGCACCTCTGGAGGTTCCAAACTCCCTCAGTGGGAGCTGTGAGAGGCTGAGTGTGTGGATTGTACTGGCAGAGCTCTCATAATTCATTTTAATAACAAAATATCAGGTGGGGATTGATGCTGTGCATCTCTGGAGCCACAGAAACCATTCCCAGATAAACCCATCATTCTTGCTTTTCCTGTATTTTCATTTTTCCCCCAGCAATCCACAGATTTCTGATTGATCATAGGAGCTGCTCCTATTCAAATTAAAGCAAAGCAGTGAATTTTAATTGCTATTAGTGCACATCAAGTCTATTAGCAGCATTTTTATCCCCACATATCTAAGCCACACTCAGCAGAATTTTTTTGAAGCTTCCTCTGTCCACTGGTAATTCTGGAGAGTCAGGATTAACTCCTTTCAAAATATGAAAATGGGGGGAATGGGTTCAGAATGTGACATTGGGGATTTTGATTTTTTTTTAAAAAGACTAATGGGAAAGTGTTCTGTGAACCAGTGGAAAGGCAAAGATGAGCAGAGCTCCTCAGGAGATTGAAATGTTTCATTTGTGAATTCCCCAAAGTGAAATCCCCAATTCCTGCAAGCCTGGCACAGGCAGGGCTGCACAGGTGGGACCTGAGAGAGGCTTTGTCTTTTTGTCTCCACTTTTGCAGGTGGGTTCCAAAATGAGAGAGCAGGTGGCCGTTTTAAGGATTTCAAAGCAAATCTGCAAATTTAGTGGAGAAAGGTGAGAAAACTCCAGAAGGGGGATGGAGTTTGCAGAGACTTTAAGCCAAGTTTTAGATCCTGCTCATCCAATGAAGGTTTTTAAAATGGATAAAATCCCTCTGGATGCTGAGCTTCACGGGATGCTGTCAGGGTAAAGAAATTTCTGGTGAGTTCTGGAATATCCAACCCACTGGAAACGCAGTGGGACACAGGGACAGCTCTCCAAGAGCTAAATCAGGAATTTCAGGGGGAAGTGTGGGCTGGAAATGAACCTGCCAAGGTGAGAAACAACAATGATGATTTGGGCAGCAAAGCAAACACATGGATCCAGCATCAGCCCCGTCCTGCAAAGGCTTTTCTGGCTTTCCAATCTACTAGAATCCAAATTTTTCAGATTATTTTGTGTAGAGCTGAGCTTTTACAACGTGAGAGAACCCCTGACGTCTAATAGAGACCTTTTAAGCAAACCTTACAAAGCTCTAATCTCTCAAAAGCTCCCATGTTCTTCTCCTCTGTTCTTATTCAATTTTTAATAAGAACAATTCCATGCAGCTCTAAAGCATGGCTCAATTAAGAAATATTCCTACCAGGCATCTTTGAGATCTTGGGAGGCTTTTCCTTTCTTCTTTTCTGCTTTTTTTGATTTACTCCTAGAAATCTCAGTGTTGGTTGGCTGGAGTTGGGAGGAGGAGCTTCTCTCTAATTGCAAGCTCCACTTCCCACTGTTATTTACAAGTAGACCAAATAACTTTCAAAGTCTTGTGTTTTACGCTTCAAGGAGAGCATCGAACACATCACTGCTGTATTCTGAAGTTACAAAAAGGATCTTTGATCTAATTCCCCAGACATTATCTGTCCAAAAAGTATCTCTAGGTCATGAGATGTAATTAAAAAAAGCCCAAGTCTGAATCAAAATTTCAAGCCCAGGTATTTGATAGTAATCAAACCTTAACTGCTTTATGATTCACTTTTATTTTTATGGTGTGTGGCACTCTTCTTGCTGCTCTGGTTAAGCTTGGATCAGCATTTCCATTACAAAATGCTGCTTTCAGAGGTTTAGAACTTAGCTGCAAAAAATTTACTGGTAGTTTAGGATGGCATTATGACCTGAGTGGAAAATCATGTTTGTAGAGAATACGTGGCTGCCAATATGCATAAAATTTTTGGAATCTTATTTTGGGCTTTTGGAGCAGATTGCAGCGGTCGTGTCTCATCAGAACGTGCATTGTTAATGATGAGGGGAATAAACTGTGCCTGGAGCCATCTCACACTGCTGTGGCAGCTCTCATTTTCTGCTCCAGTGTTTCCTGAAGACACCCAGAGTCACCCAGCTGGGCTGGAGCCAGAGTTCAGGCACACACAGGGGCTTCTGCACACCCTGGAGAGCAGGACTCACTCTGGGGGTGCTCATCAGAACTGTCCTGGTTTGGAGGACAGATGTCTGCTAAGAAAGGCAGGAGCCTCTCTT
>VRYO01001272.1:6007286-6025734 GCA_009812075.1 Sialia sialis
TTGTCTTGTGCCTCAGCCCCCAGACAACAGCGATTTTCTGAGTGGTAGAAGTTGTAAACTTAATGCCGGGGGAGGAGGAAACCACTCCAGTTATGACCAGTCCATCCCTCAGCTGCTGGGTTCTGGGTTCTTGTTTAGAAGGCACTGACAATAGAAATAATAAAATAATAAAAATAATAAAAATAATAAAAATGATAAAAATGATAAAAATGATAAAAATTAAAAATATAAAAATACTAATTAATTAATATTAAACATAAATTAATTGATAAATATTAAATAATAATAAATAATCATAGTAGTAGTAGTAGTAATAATAATAATAATAAAAATAATAGTAATGTCTTTTGAGACCCCAATTTCTTAATATTCCCCATCTGCACAGTGCTGAGGAAGCTGCAGAAGCAAGGGGAAAAGGAAGAGATTTCCCCAGTTCTCACGGGGAATCTCGAGTTTTGCTTTCAGCATTTGCTCCTCTCTGAGCTTTTATCCAGAGTTCCCTTTGCTGCAAACTCTGTTCCCTGGAGCTGCCAGAAGATCTTTGTTGGGATTTGGGTGTGGAGTGAGAGGTAACAAAGGGAATTGCAGACGGAAAGGAAATTCAGAAGCTTCAGAAAAACAGCTTTGTTATTGCAGTTCCTGTTCAAACTGGAGAAAGCAGCTGCTCAGGGGTCACAGGAGATTTAGGAACCGTCACCCCCGTGCCCAAAATGCTGATTCAGGAGCCCCAGGGGCAGCTTTTAGGAGCTCTGCTGCTCATCCCAGGGAGGGCAGTTCAGGGATGCTCAGGAGGGAGAGGCTGAGCTCACAGCTCTGCTGGGGGAATGTTGGGGATGGAGCCCTGGGCTTGAGAGGAGCCCAGGTTTGAGCTGAGCTGAGCTGAGCTGAGCTGAGGTTTAATCTGAGCTGAGTTGAGGTTCAATCTGAGCTGAGTTGAGGTTTAATCTGAACAGATCTGAGGGTTAATCTGAGCTGAGTTGAGGTTTAATCTGAGCTGAGCTGAGGTTAAATCTGAGTTGAGGTTTAATCTGAGCTGAGTTGAGGTTCAATCCGAGCTGAGCTGAGCTGCACTGAGCTGATCCCAGGAGCAGGGGAATGGATCTGCCCTGTATTCTCCAACCTGCAGGGCTGGGGCTGATTTAATAAAGATAAAATTCCCTTTGTGGACCCAAAAAGCCCCAGGAACAGCTGGGACAGGGTGCCAAACCTTCCCTCTGCTCTGCTGCTGAGCCTGGAAGGAACTGACCCCAAGTTATTCTGGCAGAACTGGAGGAATTCTCCTGGAAATTCCCTTCCCCATCTCCTGGCTGGGACTGCACAGGTCAAGTTTGGGATTTTTTGGGAGCTCAGGATGTGGGGCTGCTCCCAAATCAGAGCAGGGATTTCCCAGAGGTGACTCCAGAGTGGGCCCAGCTCTGTGGCTGGCCAAGGTCATTAATCTGTGCCAAACACGCCTCACACCTCAGTCTTGTACCTCCTATTATTTAATTTCAGTCCAATTATACCAGAAAAAAAACAATTAAGAAAATGAATAATTATAAAAGTAAGGTCAACTCAATTTTCTCTACTAATGTTTTTAGTTACTGGACTCATTATTGCTAATTTCTTTCATAATCTTTGCCATCTAACCTCATTTGTTTCATTGCCAAGTGGCAAGAAGGGAGCATCATAAAACTTCCCTGAAAACAAAGCAGAAAAATCATGACATTTTAGTGATTTCCTGAGAAAGTAATTATCTGTTGTTAACCTTTATGGAAAGAATTCTTCTGATCATCTTCAATGTAGCTGTTAAATTTCCATCCTTCCATTTCTGATTGCAATTTTCCAAATTAAGAGCATACAGCTAGGGTGGGTATTTTAATTTTTTGTCACCTTTTCTTCTAATAGTGGTGTTATTAAATTATAAAGTACTTTAAAATAAGTTTTAGCACCTAAAAGAAAACTATTCTGTTGTGTCATTTTTAAAGCTAATTATTTCACAGCACAAAATTTTAAACAATTTTTTTGGCTGACTTAATTCATTTGGGCTCATGAAAGTGCTTTGAATTTTTTGTGATATTTGAGAGCTGAACCCTCTGAAGCCAATGGGAGACTTTCTGTGGCTTTTGGAGGGTAAGAAATCAAGTTATTTCCTCTAACCTGCAAATCAATATTCAGGGTAAATTCCCCCTTTTTGGGGCCTTGTTGAATTCATTGGTGCCCTGGGAGGAGGCTCCTGTGGGTTAAATTCTTTGTGTTCTGATTCCACCCCAAGAATAAAGCTGGGGGAAGAAACCTTGGGAATCAGGTGAGGGTGGCAGGGAGGAAGAGTCAGGCTCCAGTTTTTTATCTGTTAAAATGAATCCAGAAATGGGTATTATTATGCCATAATCCGCTTTAAAACTTTAAAATATCAATTTTAATTTTTTACTTGATTTTTTTTTTTTTTAATTTTCTTGGGGTTTGGGCTCTTTTTAAGAAAATATTTTTACCTGTGAAGTAGGATTTCCATACCAGCTACACACAAGCAGTGATGAACTCAGAATGAAGCAGGGCTGAATGCTCAGGGTGGTTTTGGTAGGTCTGAGGAATTGAACAACATCCATGAGGCCCCTCCTGCTTCCATAATTGCCCAGAAATTTCCTCCAAGGATGTGAGGAGCAGAGGAAGCTCCTGCAGAAGCTGAAGGGAGCACAGAGATGCCTGAAGGAAAAGGGTGAGGGGAGGTCAGAGCCACTCTCAGCGCTGATGGATTGATGGAGATGGGGGGAACAGAGCAGCAATGGCTCAGAAATGGCTCTGCCTGTCAGGATCCAAGTGGAAGAGATTTTCTGTATTTTTCCTACTTCAGCTTTTCCATTCTAAATGTACAATAATTTCACAACTATAAGGCGCACTGGACTATAAGGCGCACATTTGTTTTGCAGTGAGGATCCGCACGCAACAAAGTAACGAATTAGTAACGGAACAAAGTAACGAATTAGTAACTGAATGCGCCATCGCGGGGTTTACTGGCAGCTGCTCAATTTGCAAACATTTTTCATGGATCGGCGCAGCCTTTAAGCGCAACCCCAGGCGCCCTCCCCGTGCCGTGGGCCCCGGCACTCCCGCCCACCCCCGATGCTCACGACTAGCACTTCCGGGTTGACAAATTCCCAAACTTTGTCCATATATAAGGCGCACAGGATTATAAGGCACACTTCTGGGTTTTGATCACAATTTTAGTCAAATGGGTGCACCTTATAGTCGTGATATTACTGTAATTAAAAGGTGATTTCCTCTCCACCTCGGCTCTGGCTGCTGGGGCATTTTGGGTGTTTATTTTCTCCCTTGTGCAATGGGGAACAGATTCTGTGGGACATGAGCAAGGGAAAGGACACTGAATAAATCACCCCTGGCTGATGAATGCCATGGATGTGAGGGGGTTCAGCATGGAGCAGGGCTGGGGAAAGGGATCCTCAGAGATCAAACCTGTAAAAGAGCAAGGAGGGAAAGGATTGAGAGTGAGTTTATCCAGGAACCACCGAGGATGGAGGAGAACTCTGAGACCAAGCCAAGTCTGTCCCTTCCCATTTACCGGGAGGGACACACATCCCCCGGGTGTCCCCACCCCTCCTCAGCCTCCAGGACTTCCAGCAGCCTTTCCCTGCCCAGGGAAGTGGGGCTGGGGTCCCCAGGAGTGACCTCTTCCCCCAGGGTTGGGGTCCCCCAGGAATCCCTCTGCTCCAGTGCTGGGATCCCCAGGACCTCCCTCTGTCCCAGATTTGGGATCCCCATCAATCCCCTCTTTTCCAGATTTGAGATCCCCTGGAATCCTCTTTTTTCCAGGAATGGAATCCCCAGGACCACCCTGTGTCCCAGATTTGGGATCCCTGGGAATCCCCTTTCTGCCCCAGGGTTGGAGTTCCCCAGAACCCCTCTCTTTCCCTGGTTTGGGTTCCCCAGAAATCCCCTCTGCCCCAGGACAGGGATCCCCCAGGAATTCCCTCTCTTCTCCAGGATTGGGATTCCCAGGACCCCTCTCTTTCCCTGGTTTGGGATCCTTTGATCTCCCCTCTCCCTGAGGAGCTCCCTTGTGTCACCTTGGTCACCCCCAGACCTGTCCCCTCCATTTCCCCCAGCCTGAGCTGGAGCTGCCACTCCAGCCCTGTGATTCCACAGACGAAGGAAAATAAATTAAAAAAAAAAAAATCAACCCCAGCCGTGTTGGTTCTGTGAATTCCAAATGCTGTGACACCTCTGTTCAGATTTCCATATTCAGTCCCTTGGCTAAAACTAAGCTCTGGATCAAGTTAATATCTGAAAGACTTCCTGCCAGGGATTATGTCCTGCCAGGGAAGGGAGCTGGGCTTAGTGAGCTAATAGATCTTCTCTATCTCTAACTACTGCCACTATGATTATGGTTTTTTAATCAGAAAAATGTGTTGCTGAAAAGTACCCAGATTAAGCACCACAATTGCCTGTAACAAAAGCAAGTTTTGTTGGATGAGCAGAGATCTGATGAATGACATGATTTGAAATGTTTTCATCCTAATGGCTTCCTCTTCTGAAGTTAATTTTTTTTGTCAGTTGCCAAAACATTTATGAGCAGATTTGTGGATAATGACACTCTTAGATGGGGGTTTAAATAAAAATCTGTTCCATTTGCAACCTAAGAGACCCAGTGTTAGAGCAGACAAATGGGTTTGGAGCTGATTCTGCTCGTGGCACTGAAATAGATGAGCTGGGGTCACTGGTGCTGCGCACAGAGCAAGACACAAACTTTCAGGCCAGTTGTTCCTCCCTTGAAGAAGTTTAACAGAGGAAGCGATAAATTTATTTAAAATACAATTTTGTAAAGAATGTTCACTGTGAAGGGCACGGGGCTGCAATCTAGGGGAGCTCTTGTTCCCTTTGTGAGCTGAAAACCAGGTAAAGAAAGAGAAGATACAGGGCATTATGTGCTGAATAAATACCTGCATTTAGAATTGCTCCCTTTGTTCAACATCTGGATTTGTAAAAGAGACAAGCAAAGCCATCCTTTAGCAGCCCTTCTGAAAAGGAAATCTGGCCTGGGGATCAGTGGGTGAATAATGGGCTGAATGGAATAATCCAGGTTTGTATAAGCCCGGAGAGGTTATTAGGGAGTTGTTTGATCACAGGACTCTCGTGTCAAATAAGGCACAGAAATCCAGAGCAGGCAATGATTCACTGCTCCAAGCAGCAAGCACTCCAGGAGACTCCTAAAAAAGAAATTTAAAAAGGGCATAAATCCTGTTTGGTTCCTAATGACAGTGGGCAGAGATCTTGTGGGGTCAGAGCAGCCCTGGGGCTCTCTCTGCTCAGGCACTCCTCATGGAATTATGGAATCCCAGCCTGGTTTGGGCTGCAAGGACCCTAAAGCTCACCCAGGGCCATGGCAGGGACACCTCCCACTGTCCCAGGTGCTCCAAGCCCAATGTCCAACCTGGGACAGTCCAGGGGCAGCCACAGCAAATCTGGGAATTCCATCCCATCATATTTTCTGTGCAACACAGTCCCTGTCATTCAGATACTGACAAACATCTCATTTTCTAATTTAAAATTATCAATTTCAGTGTTCTTCTTCTATAAAAATACCAAACTCATCCCCTGCTCAGGGCTAATTTGAAGCTCCTCCTGTTGCACCAGTGCATTTATAGCACCCCCAAAACAGCAGCAGTGGAAAAAAATTTTGTATTTACAAAATTAAATTACAAAATTTACAAAAATTGTATTTCCAAACATGACACGTGGCTGGGGTGCTCTGCATGTGCTGAGGAATTTGCAGTTGCATTTTGTTTTCTTCTCCCAAATTCAGGCTCCACCATTGAGTGAGCCATCATCCCCCAAGGAATGGCTGAGATGTGCACTGGGATTTCCTGAAATGCTCTTTTCTTACAGAACTCTTTTCCCCGCCCCAGCTGTTCCCATCCTCCAGCTTGGCACAATTATTTCCTGGTGATAATGTGCATTTTCATGTGCATTTTCTGCTCCTGCATTCTCAGGTGCATCTCTGTCACGCTTGGCAGGATTTCTGAGCCACATTTGTTGCTCTGTCCCAAATTCCACCTTTCCAAAAGCTTGATCCAGTCTTTTCCTCCAGCTCCAGAGCCTGGATCACATGGAAATTCAATAATTTCTGTCTTTGGAAGGGCTGAGTAGCACTTCCTTCACTTCATGAGAGAATTGACAAAAAAAAGTTAGAAAACTTGCAGAAAGTTCATCTGCCTTGCAGACATTGCAAACACCTTCCCAACGCTCCCGGCAATGCTTCTTTGGTTAAAATTAGTTACAATTTGTAAAGCCACATTTCCTCTTTGAAGTCAGCTGGCTTACCGAGTTCTTTCAAGCTGAAATTAAAGAATTAAATCTTGGTTTTGATTAAATAAATGGTGAAACTCCGTTTTATTGCTGCCAAGATATCAGCTGTAACTATTTGGGAAGAAGGACTTGGCATTCCAGGTTTTTACCAATGCACTCACCAAGGGTTGTTCTTCACCATAGATTTTCTGGAGTTTATTTTCCAGACTCTTTCTAAACACTGGGTGCTTCCCTTTGCTGTCCAAAGCACATTTATTCCACAGCCCCACAGATTTTGTCCATGCTGGAGTTTAAATCAACCAGCAAATGCTCACAGGTAGCTTCAAAGGGGAAAAAAAAGAAAATAAAAAATAAATAAATTTTTTAAAAACTACTAAATAAAAAAAAAAAATTAAAAAAGAGAATTATTTCTGAGGGTGTTTTTTTGCTTTGCCAGGACCATGATTTGTTATCCATCTTGTGGATTTTTGAGCAGACCCCTGCTCTGAGCGTTCCTATTAATGGCCTGGCTGTATTTAGCTGGATAAAAACCATTCAGCGCCGTGGATGTAATAGTTACATTTCTGTGATATACATACTGGGTAAAAGCTTTCTCATTTTCATCATTCAGACAGGTGGGCCCTGGTAAATCATGTGCAGCACTCAGGGCAGGATGACAGTGTGATGGGGGGTAAAGAAAATAGCAGGAGCTGCTGCAGGAGGCTGCTTCTGAAAGCCTGA
Source organism: Sialia sialis (assembly GCA_009812075.1). Classification (NCBI taxonomy): domain Eukaryota; kingdom Metazoa; phylum Chordata; class Aves; order Passeriformes; family Turdidae; genus Sialia; species Sialia sialis. The sequence continues at coordinate 6,014,307 of VRYO01001272.1, forward strand.
ATGTTTAAACCAAAAAAAGGCTGAAAATTATATTAATTTCTGTTCTTTTCCTCCTCTCAAAAGAGCCTTGCTCGTGTCACACCCAGGCTGGGCTCCTTGGTGATTTTATTTTTTCACTAATTTGTCTCAGGACTTTGCTTTTCCCAGAGCTCTGCATTTCCCCAGTCCTGAACATCCCTCTGCAAACTGGGACCTGAAATCCCCAACTGGGTGAGTTCATCAGGTGCTGAATGGAATTCTGCATTTCCCAGGCCATAAAGTGCAGTCTGTGTTCAGCTGCCTGTTTAAAATATTTGAAATATTGGTTTTAAACCCTCCCCTTGCAGCCTCCACTGATGCTGGGTTACTCCACAGCACAGAAATAATCAAATAATAATAAAAATAAGAAACAAATAAAAAATAACATAAATAAAATAAGAAATAAATAATCCTCCAGGGCCCAGTTCCAGCAGAGTGAGGATGAGGTTCTCAGTGAACCTGGCTGCCTGACCCAAACCAATTCACATCCACAGCACTTTACACAGACAAATTTTGGCCCCCAGGTGGAATTTTTACACTTGAATATCTTCATTTTCTGCAGGGTATATCACATATTTGTGTGTCTGGCCCAGCCTAAGCCGAAGTGCCACAATCAGTTTGGAATAAGAGATTTCCTGCTCATGATCTTTATCTGCAGGGGGAAGAATCAGATTATTGTGAGCACAAACAGAGCAGGGATTCCTGCAGGATGAGGGAAATCCAGTGAGCAGCAGCAGAGCTCCTTTTCCAGCTCACTGGGCTCCCCTAAGCTCTTACTTCATTTTCTGCTTGCTTCTATTTCCATCCCCGTTATTTTTAATTTAGCACGACCTTTTCTCCAGTTGCAAACATATAATCAGTGAAAAATGCCATGGTTTTCTCTTTTAATTTGCATCCCTTGCCTGCTCCTCTTCTTCCCTAGACCCAGGATTGCTTTTGCTGTTCCACGTGCTCATGATGCAGGTTTGTGCTCTTTGTTCTCTTGCACTGTCCCACACACCCTCATCATCTTCAGTATCTCTGCTTTTACCCTGTAGCAGAAATCTTTTACAGGATTTATTCCCACCCTGAAATTGTGCTGTTAAACAGGAAAAACAAAATAAATAAAAAGAGAGGCAGAACCTTTAGCTTATCTTGGAACCCCAGCCAGGAGGAATTCCCATGTGAGAGAAAATGGAAATAATCAATAAATGCACTTTACAATCTGGTCAGTGTCAATGCATTCATTTGGATTTTGTCTCAAATGATCAGAATCACTTCACTTTCTCAAGTGCTGTTGTTTCCTGTTAAAATACACACAGCATCACTCTGTGTGAAAACATAATATTTTTATTTTCCAAAAATCCCTCAGAATATTCCAGGTGACCTGACTTGTTCCAGTCATGTGTTATGAAGAAGAATATCTTCTAACACCTGAAAAACTCAAAACACAAGCAGCATTTCTCCAGCAAATCATTCCCACCTCCTGTTGATTGCTGGTCCCCACAGCCTGAATGTGCCTGTCCCTTCTCTGAGGTCACCATGAGTGCCAAACATGTCACATCTCTGCCAGTTTGGGGGGAAATTCAGATTATTTATCAAGGTTTCACTTTGATGCAAAACTTTGTGTGAGACAAATCACCAAAATAGACCCTGGAGCTGTCCCGTGGAATGGGAGCTCATTAACAGATCAGAGCTAATTGCCGCCCCCCCACAAACCCCAAATGTGACTCTGAATTGTCTCACCTAGAGCTTTGTGGCTGAAGTTGTTGTTTTACTGAAAAGCCTTTCAAATTCTCTTTAAAAGGATATGCTTCACCACTTTTATTAGTTGTTAATTCCATTTTTAACTACCTATTGTTGGCAATATCCTCTTAGCTTGAATACAATCTCTTTTCCTAGCGACTCTATCCATTTTTAGTTCATTGATTCATTGGGCTGTTTTATTTTTTTTACTTCCCTGGATTTCTAAAGCAGGAGAAGTTAAAAGAAATTCTTAATTGTTTACTTCATTGTTTGGGCACTGGTATCAGCATTGACATCTGGAGGAATATAAACAGATTTGAAAGACTTTTCCTTGTTCATGTACTGAGGGGAGCTTTGCTATGTTAAATTGATTTAAGTTTCCAAATATGGGTCAGATAAACTGAAATAATCTTTCCTGAGTTAATGTTGTTCTTTCTGGCTACTTATGTGTAGGATTTTTGGGTATTAAATAATGTTTTTGGGGTATTAAATAATGTCTGGAGGCTTCATCAGATTCTGGTATCATGGAGATCAGTGGTTAACCCTACAACAAAGGCTTGGGGTTGTTGTTACTCCCACCACAGCTTCTTTCCTTCTGAATTTTGAGTTTGGCATTTCCCCAAACCGCTGGGAATTTTGTGGGAAGGTCTCAGAGAGGACAGGCAGAGCTGTGTGGAAATCAGGGTACCCTAAACTCAAACTGCCCCAGGTGGAGCAGAGCTGGCACAGGCAGCAGGGACAAGATAAAGATTTATTTATGTGAGATTTCCATGGGGTGTCTGTGGGTTTTCATGGAGAACCAGGAGAGGGGCTTGGAATGTACCAATAGAGAAATAATTAACGATCACAGTAATTTCATGACTATAAGGCGCACCTTAAAGCCTAAAATTTTGATCAAAACCCAGAAGTGCACCTTATAATCTGGTGAGCCTTAAATGTGGGGAAAGTTTGAGTATTGAAGGGATCTCAAAACAATTTCTGTTTCACATTGTGCAGCAACAAACATGAAGCTCGCAATCGAATGACCACGAGCAGTGCGAGCTGTGAGCGCCGGAGGGGCAGGCGAGAGTGCCGGGGCCCACAGCACGGGGAGGGCGCCTGGGGCTGTGTTTGAAGGCTGCGCTGATCCGTGAAAAATGTTTGCAAATTGAGCAGCTGCCAGTGAACCCCGAGATGGTGCCATTCCGTTACTAATTCGCTACTTTGTTGTGCGCGGATCCTCACTAAAAAAAAAAAGTGTGCCTTATAGTCCGGTGCGCCTTATAGTTGTGAAGTTGCTGTCATTAATAATTAATTTTTTTTCCCTGCATTTAGGTGCCCACAGCCCTTTCTCCGGTGTGCACAAGCAGCCAGGGCGGGTGGATGTGGGCAGGGAGGAGCTGCTGAGGTTTCAAACTGGTTTGTGTGGAGCAAAGAACTGCAACCAGTGGGAACAAAACCAGCGCAGGGCAGCCCCTCCCCTCCTTCACTGCTCAGCTCTGGGGGCTCAGGGCTCAGCCAAGCCCTGCCACTGTCCCTGTCCCCACAACTGCAGCCCTGGGAGTTTTTTCCCTTGGCATTTCATTTGGCAATCCGTGGGAACCTTCCATTTATTTCCTGCAATGTCTAAATCATTAAAAGAAAAGCTTTGGGGTGCAGTATGAGAGTGACAAAGATAATTACAGTTTTAAAGCCTTAAGAGGTTTCATGCATCATATAAAATTTTACATTCCACCACCAATTTAAATCAATTATGATCTTTAAATCTATAATTGTGCTATTTAAAGCATTTTAAAGGGCACAATGAATGTGGTATTTTCACAACAGATCTATTTATTGTGTGAAAGCATCCAGAGGTTATTAACAGCTGATCAGAGGCATTATTAACTCTTTGCTCTGTCCCCTTAATGCAAGAAGCAGATATGCTGGAGCATCATTTATCACTTAATCTCAGTTATGCTGAATTTCTCAGCCTTTAGTCCCAATAAATCCTGGGATGGATATGCAGTGTCCTCACCACTGACTCCTGTGCTGGGCTGGGCAGGGATTTGCTCTCCTGCAGCAGCAAGGCTGGAATATTTGGGGGAAATCTCGGTTTTATTTTTTCATCTGTTACTTTGAGGGCAAGCTCAGTAAAGCTCTTGCTGGTGGAGGTTGACTGCAACAATCTCCATTATGAAAATGCCATCCAAGTGCAATATTTTACAAAATGCAAAAAAGAAAAAAAACCCCTAACCTGCATTAAAAATACTTTTCCCCCCAAAGTATCCAGAGAAGCAGCCCAGTAAATAATGTCACTACAGGCTAAATAGATTTGGAGATGATAGGTCTTTTATTTTTGCAATAATAGTAGCAAATAAAAAAAGGCCATTGAAAATCTGCACAATGTTTTTTATGTTCAAATAACAAATATAAATTTCCAAGTGGTTATCTCCATATTTCTTAATGGTAATGCATTCCCAGTTCTAACTCCAGCAAATACCCATTTTCATTCCAGAATTAAGTTGTCCTATAAAGTAACAGCAAGTGATAGGAGGAATTTATAGTGAATATAGAGATTATTGATTCTTAATGCATAAAGGATTCATAACACAAGCATCAGTGGCAAAATATTTTTGCATTTTATTTTTATATTTATTTGGAGAGTCAATAACTGCAATGGTTTATTTTACTAAACTGAGAAAAGGTATAAAATGATTTGGAATACTCTCAGCAACAAAGGTAATAAGTGTTTAGATTATGGATAAAATGGTTTTCTTTGAGAAGCATCATTTGGGTTTTCTGAGCATCATCATTTGAGGATATTCACTTTCCTCCAAGTGCAGCAGAGCCAAAGCATCCCTCAGAGCTCTGCTGATAATCAGAGATGGACAAACAACCAAGGCTGATCATCCTACACAGTAATGTGATTTTTGTTCCAGGTTCTCAGCACTCCTGACAAACCCCTAAAACCCTTTTAGATAACACAAAAACCAGTGAGAGATTTTACAGAGAACAGCTCCACTTCCATTTCCCCAAGATTTTTTTTCTTTTTGCTGCAAAAGAAATCACTGTAGGAACACGAGACTTTTAAACTCACAAAAATAACTCAAGGCTGCCCTTTTAAATTGTTTCCAGTGACAAGCAGAGTCAGGGTGGCATTTGTTCCTGCAGATCCCAGCACACTCATGTATCCATAATGATCCATCCTCGGATGGCACAGTTCTTCTGTGCTTGCTACCTGTCAGCCTTGTACTCCAGAACCTTGAATATCAGTGACTCACTAATGTTTTATGATATTTTACCTCACTTTATGGTAGTCATTTATGACAGGACCAGAATGACATAAACTGCCATAAAGCAAAGCAATGCAATCACACAAATGACCATAAATCAAGATAGCAACAGAAAAAGGTCATAAAAAGGGAAGAAAATTGGAGAAAACAACATTTGAGTTCAGATTCCGAAGTGTGGAGTTAGCAGCAGCAAACTGGAGGACAGATGGATGTAAGCAGCAGAGAATTCAGTGTTCCACTGATACCAATCATTTTGGGAGGCACTGACACTGATGCATGGATGGGCTCTGCTACTTTCAGGCTGTTGTGATGTAGAAAGAGCTCACTGTGCGTGTGTGAATCGCTCTTTTTTCTGCTGTGAAGTTATCTGAGCTTTGTCCTACACCCCAAGCAATTCCCAGCTTGGGTGACCTCTGGAACAACTCTTCTGTAATCTCTGTTTATCTTTGGTTTTAAATGAAAAAATGTTTTCCTGGTAATCAAGGCCACCTGTGAAGGATTGGGATGGGGATGCTCTTCCCTTGGAAGGATTTTTTGGGTGTGGAGCAGCTCCTGACCCTGCTGGGAATTGGGATTCAGGGCGCTCAGGGGGGATCAGATTGAGGATTGCCAAAATCTCGAGTGGATGGGGCTGGAGCTGCGGGTTTGTCCCCCTGGCTGGTGGGGACAAGAGCAGCACCAGGTGACACCAGGCAGGACAAGGAGCTCCCATCAGAGCCTAATGGGGCAGCAGGAGCTGCAAGCAATGAGCTGGAACGGGACGTAAACCACACCTTAAAGTTATACCCCCATAAAAATGAGAAACTGCTGCTGGTGCAGATAACAGCATTTATGAGGAGAATTTATGGGTTGCTCGTGTGGTATAAATATATACAGTACACAAACACCAGTGGGAATAAATTCCACCGGACAACCCTGTTGTTTTAACAGTAACCTTGAAAATATTATGTTATTTAACTGAAGAAAGTGTTAAAGGAACAATACATAATTTAATCTCCTCCTCTCCCCTGTCCAGCTCACCTCTGTCTTAGCAGCAGTGGTGCTGTGAGGAGTGAATGAAGATAAACACAGGTAATTAATTGCATTTATTTTAACTTCCCTGCGCTTCTCCATCCACCCTCTTGTCCTTTCAGCCTGTTTCTGAAGGAGCTGAAGTGTTTGAAAACCTCTGGGGACAGATTTTATCCCTAATCTCGATCCAAGACCTCTCATTCTCTCCCTGCTGTGCTTCTCTCGTCCCCAAGTGAGCTGCTTTCCTCTCCTGTAGCATCACTGGTGCTCGCAGCTGCCAGAACCATTCCTGGTCATTCCTTCAAATTCTTCCTTGTCAGAGGACAATGGAGTAGCAAACAGAGATGACAGAAATGTAGTGGATAAGCAAAAAAAAAAAAATTTAAAAAATAAAGATAAAAATAAAAACCATACTCAAAGAACCCAGAGCTCAGAGCTGCTGAGCAGGGAGCTGAGCTGGGGGAACCTGACACCAAATTTCAAACTGAGGGTGCAGCACAGGGATCACAGCTCTTGTCCTGCCCTGTTCCTCCACGGGCTCAGGGACAGCTTGGTTCCCTTCCTGTCCCTCTGAGAACATCTGGAATATCTGGGATGGCTCCAGTTCTCTCCTTCTCAGAGCCAGTCTCACCTGGCAGAGAGGGAGGAGATCCCAGCAGGGCAGGGAAGGAGAGAGAGAAGGAATTGGGGATAGAAGGGATTTGGGATCCATGAGCAGCTGCAGTGCCTGGGTGCTCCCCTCACCCCAATTCCCTGTGATTCCCTATCCAGAGCAGGAGAAGCATTTGGGAAAGGAAAACATGCCCTGAACTTCAGAAAAGAAAAAAAAAAAAATCTGTTTGCCTTTCCAGCTCCAATTCCAGGAGTTGTTCAGCAAGGTGTAAATTCCCTTTCCCTGCCTGTGCTCCTGCTGCCAAGAAAGCAAACTAGGACAAGGTAACAGAGTGATCCAAGAGGAAAGCAAGAGCTGGGGTCTTAATTTTTGATGCAGTCTATGTGTTCTCATTATTACATTGTCTGTTTGTATTACTTTTGATTTATAATGTAATTGGGGAACTATAGAAATGTTAATGGGAAAGATACTGCTCTGAATATGACAAAGTTGTTTACTAATTGTTGCCTTTAACTTGGGCTAATTTTGTAGTATTGAAATATTTAAAAATGTTTTATTTCTTTATTTTTGGGCTGTCACAAAGGTGTTGTTTGGTTTCAACACTGTTCTGAGATGAGCTGAGCTCCCTCCCCCTTTAAAAGTAAGAAAAGAGTGCAGATTAAAAATTTGTTACACTGGGGCTCAATCTCAAACCTTTAGGCAAGCCCATCCATTTTGTTAAATATTTAGATGAGAAATTGTTGCTTGGCTGTTTATTTATTTATTTCTCCAACATCCACCGTGCTGCTCATTATCTTGGGGGAGATGGAGAATATTGCAATGATTATTAGTGAGCCTGGTAATGAGATTACTGAACCATTTGCAGTTGACTTTTTTTGTGATGCGTAATTACAGGGGTTTATTTACAGCGCCTTTAGAGGGTTTGGTTTTGTTTTTGCCTTTTAATGATTCCCATTTATATCCTTTGTTCATCCTGGAAAGGATGAGATTGTATCTCTGGCTCTTTTGCAGTTCTCCCTTCCCAGCCAGCTCCTGCCCAGCCAGGTGATGCCCAGCCTGAAATGTCTTTTCTAGCCGAGCAATGTGGCTGATATTAATTGGGAATGCTCAGGTAAATAGGATTATTTGTGCATTTCTCCTGGGTGATTCTCCCCTCCCGAGCTCGAGTCAATGGAGAGAGTCTCATCGACTCTCCCTGGCCTTGTCTGTCTCGTAAATGTGATTTATTAATAGAGAACAGTGGAAGGGAAGAGCTGCTCTGCAGGCCTTAAATATCTCATAACTGGGAGTTGTTAAGGTTGGCCACATCATTGTCACATTTATTACTCCCATCCTCGACTCTCGGCCACTTCTCCACCAAAACCATCGTGATTTCAGCAGCTTCTGGAGATTTTAGTGGAGGGTTCCTGGTATGGAGGGGGAAAAAGAAAAGAGATTTGGGGCAGTTCCTGGGAGCAGGTACAGCAAAGTCCTTGGGGAATGGGAGCTGTGGAATAAAAGTGGTGCTGCAAGAGTTATTCTGGAAGCAGAACCTTTATTTAGAGATCAGCAGTGTTAGACATGTGGAAATACAAAATCTTTGATTTCCTGGTGACTCAAAGCCTGTAAGGGGGAGTTAAAGGTGCCTCAGTGTCATTGCAAGGCACTGAAACCTTCAAAGTTCTTTTTGTCTCCTTGTTTTGCCAGATTTATTTACAATAGGTTCAATTCTAAACTCAGGTGGAAAGAGGCAAAAATGTTATGCACCCAGCTTTTATCACCTAAATAGTGCACAGGCAAAAAGAGGAAAATTGAGGTTAAAGGTATGGCTCTAACCCAAGCTGTTATTTAGAAATCAGTGGGATGCTTCATTTGTAAAAAATTTAAGTTCTGGGATTCCTTTCATGTTCAAAAGCAGATCTGCATTGAACACTTGAATTTTATATAAATCCACAGTGAAAATGCCTTAAATGTAACATTTAGCTTTTCCCTCAGCAGCAAGCAAGTCACTTGCTGTAAAAACCCAAAATCACAGAGAACATTTCAGTTTTGCTGCAAAAAAATTAGAATAAGATTTAAAAAAAAAGAACAAGAAGCTCACAAATAATTGCATTTCCTTGCAGAATAATGCCAAAGCTAAAAACTTGTTTGTTTTATCTCAGGATGTGTCTGTTGATTGCTTCATTACAACAAGAATAAAAGGGAACCAGAAAAGGATCCATGGTTTATCCAAGGGAATTTAAAGATCCCAAACACCCTGGCCATGCCAGAAATGAATTAAATGGATCAAGCTGGGGAGAGTCAGTGGAAGGGAAGGGAAATGATCCCTCCCAATATTTAACTCAATTCCACCACGAGCTGTAATGCTGAGCTCACCTACGTCAGGATTAAGGACCAACACTCCCTTTATTTTAACGTGCTTCGTGTTTTTTCTGTTCCTCTGAGCTGAGGTTGTGTGAGCTGCTTCCTGCATTCTGCTCCTTTTTTCTCCAAAATAATCTCATGAATAACCTCACCTGTGCTAGTGACAGTCACCACTCGATTTCTGAACTACTGCATCACAAAGCCAGAGAACCTCGTTAGAATAAAACCATCCTTAGAAAGAAGAAAACAATAATAATAAAAAAACGCCTTGTATTGAGCAGCCAGGGTTAATTTTACTCTGTGAAATTCCGGATTCAGCTAAACTGCCATCACCTCATTGGGATAACTTGTCACACTGCTAGAATTCAAGCTCCACCGGGAGCAAACATCCTCCTGCACGCTGCTAAAGGATGGGCACCCTGGGCTTTCCACCCAGCCCCAGCACCACAAATTGATGCTGGGCTCCTTCCCCCCCTGCTCCTGGAGCACAATTCATCATCCCACTAAGGTGCCCTGTGTGGTCCATAATTAATATTACACATTGACTTGGGAAGAAAGCTTTTGGGGGGGATCTGGGTGATCCAGGAGAAATATGGCAGCTCCTTTATATTCACCAGGAGCTGGGTCTGCTGGGGAAGGGTGAGCTGCTCCAGTTTGAAAGATGAGGAGTGAGGAGAATGTTTCTTTTCCATCCCTTGCCCCCAACCCTTCTGTAGAATTCTCTCTGCTCCAACCCTGCCCCGGTGCTAATTTTTGCCAAAAGGGAAGGAGAGGGTGAAAAATCATTAATTCAATTTCTCACTGGTTTGCCTCTGGTGATTGCTGTCACTTCAGGTAATAGCTTGTCTGTGGTTCTGACCCAATTCTTACACCAGTCCTTCCATACTCAACCAATTAATCTAATGGTTCATTAATTGCAAACATCTGAAATCATTAGAACCTGATTGAGCACAAAAGCATCAAATCCTGCGGAGCTGTGACTGCTTAGCCAGCAAATGGTCTCATTGCAAAGGAATGTCAATGTTTATAGTAAATGTAACCTAAACTAGGGTGTTCATTGACATATCCCTCCATTTGTATACAACGGCTCTGACATCTATCAGTTCAAGAGTGCATGATTTATCCACTGCTATATCCTGGAACTGACAAGCCAAAGATTACAGCTTAACCTACATGAAAGCAGAGGCTGTATGTATTCCTAAAATAAATATTTAGTAACTGACAAGCTCTGGTTAATATTAATTCCTGATAGAAAGCAGTCAATTTGAGCTTACTTCATGCCAAAATCTATTTGTATTTCGTAAATCATTTTTCATGAATACAGTCTAGAGGATCTCGAGGAAATGTGAGTGGGGGTGGGTGGCTGCATCAGTTGCATTTTTTATCTCCCACATCTGCAGCGAGGAGAGCCCTTGGTGTGCCTGGGGAGGGCACACAGCCCTGGGGTGGGAACTGGGACATGGAGACTAAATGAAGTGAATTTAGTGAGTGTGAAAATGCCAAATTGGGCACTCTGGAGTTCTGTTTATCCACGGGGCACCCGGCACAGGTAGCTCTGAACATCCCTGCCAAATGGATCACTCTGTCACCTTGATGTGCAGACCAGTCCAGGCCTTGTCACGTACACTCACAGTGTCTGGCTGGGGTTTTTCACTTTTTCTTTGCCTTTTTTTTTTCTCTTCAGTTGACAAGGTGGTGACTGCTCAAAGGCTGGACCTGATCTCAGAGGCCTTTTCCAACCTCAGTGGTTCTGTGATTGTCCTGTTTGTTTTTAGAGGCTACTGATTGTTCTACTGAGAGATGGAAATGTCCTTTAGAAGGTTCCTGAGCATTGGCACTGCCCTGAATGTTTCTGCCTTGCTGCTCTGCTGCCTCCCCACAGGGTCCAGTCTGGGACTTGTCACCAGTGCCACCAGTGCCACCAGCAGGGCTCTTGCAAGGGGGGATGATATTTTCCTGTTCAGCACATGTTTTGATAGATGGAAAACTTAGTGGGCTGCTCATTTTATAGTTTCAACTGTGAACTTTTGTGCCTGGTGCAAAGTTGAGCTCATCCTGCCCCTGCGCAGGACAGGAGCTGGTCACTGATGCCACAAAGCTGAGCTCTGTGTGTTCACCAGATAAAACCTGAGCACACCTGCCTGGATCTGCATTTTAGCCCCTCAAGCATAAATGTGTGTGTGTGTAACTCATCCCTGTGCTCCTAAAAACCTCACTGAACAAAGGAAAAGCTTCCCAAAGAGCAGACACACTGAGAGCCCATACAGTGCTGTCCAGCACTGAAATTGATTTACCAAAATATGAGAATTGGTCTAGCGCCGGTACTCAACTGACGGACCAAAGACTCTCTAACAATTTGAAGTTACAAAGTGTGTGTTTATTCAGTGTATCTTAGGAAGTGTATGATTATTCAGTATATGTTAGAAAATGTATGTTTATTCAGGGCTGGGCAGCAGCATGGGGT
>VRYO01001272.1:6026734-6045803 GCA_009812075.1 Sialia sialis
GGATCTCCTGGCTTCCCACACATAGGAGCAGGACCCTCCTGCTGCTGCAGATCCCAGCAGGGAGAGCCAGGAGGGAGGGAGGGAGCAGGCTGTGTGCTCCTGGCAGAGATGAGCACTATCAGTAGCCCTAATGATGCGGGGCAGTGGCCTGAGGAAGTCCTTGGAGTGTGGTTTCCTTTATCACTTTTACTGGGCTGCCCTTTGGGGATGAGTTACGATCTGCTGGTTTGATCTTTTGTATTGTGTCTGGGTTATTGCACCTCTTAGTTCCTGACAACAGTAGTAAAGCTGCCAAGTATTACTTAAAGTGTGGGAATGTTTATAAGAACTCAGCAAAGGAGAGTGCCTGCTGTTCAGAGGGCTGGGAGGACGAGAAATATCAGCAGCCACTGGCCAAAGAGGTGCTGGGTGCTGCAGCCCCTGCTGGAATGAGAATCCAAAGGAGCAATGCAAGCCCTGAAAAGCACAATTCCAGGCTGTACCCATGCTCATTTCCAAGTAGAACTGTGTGTGATTCTCTCTATTCCTGTGAGTTCCCATCTGCAGGTGGAATCCCAAAGCATGTTTGCTCTGAACATGAAATTTTCGTTTTTTTGACAATGTTCTAATGGAATCATAGTTCAAAATATTCCGTGAAAACATTACACTCCCCCGTCATTAAGGTGAATTTTGTTTGCATGCTCTTTTCCCAGAACACTGATGTTAATTTTTGCTTAACTTTAGTCTTACAAGGTATGAAGCAATTTAACAGACTCGGTAACCTTTCATTAAAGTTCAGTGCAGTACTTAAGCATGTTGGGTGCATTAATTGTTAGCTGACAGCTATTATTTCTGCGAAACCCTTTTGTAGGGAAATTTCTGCTTGATGGATTGGATTTTACAAAATTTGCATTTCACTGAGCCTGAGTTAAGCAGCACTTAGAGCTACAGCAGATATTTAAATTGGAAAACAATCATTCTTCAAACCATTGTTGAATATCTATTAAAACTATGAAACTTGTTTGGGCTAAACTTGATTATGGAGCTCATATCGCTGCAGTGCGGGCTTTGAGACATCATCATAACAAATCTGGGTGTTAATTTAGAGAGAACCAAGTGTGCACCCAGTCCTGGGTGCTGGCCCAGGGAAAACCAGGCACATCAGCAGTTTGAGGAGTGCCCATCTGAGAGATGGATTTGCTGTTCGGTGGCGAAATGCAGGCTGAGCAGCTCTGCAGGTGCTGGAGAGCGTGGAATTTCTCAGGTAGTAAACTCGGAAGGCTTGGATGGATTAGCAGAGTTGTCACTGCTGACTTTGCAGTGACCCTTGAACGCAGCCTGGGCTCCCAGACCAGCACCAGGATGTTTCCCAGTTTGTTCACCGGGGCAGCACCAGCACAGGGCAGACACTGGGAGAGGAGTGGAAACACCAAATGTCTGAAAAACGAGGAGCTGGCAGTGAGGAAGGAGGGTAAAGCACCTCGGGGAGGAGATGAATTCGTGTTTTATCCAGCTGGGTGCAAGTGCTGCTGGTACTGCATGGTCACAGTAACATGGTGACTTTCTTACATGAGCAATAAAGAGCATTTATTGAAGGAAATCATGGATTTAAATAGTGTACATCGTGAAAAACAGTTTACAGACAGTTCATTGGGCAGAGGAGAAACACACTTTTAAAAACACACCCTGTGAGTAGAGTTGCTTACACTGCAGGTGTTGTAATCTTTGTTTTGAGTTTCTGTCCTTGAGAACCCTGAGAGCAAAGCTCCAGCAGCCTGAGAAAATCCTAGCTGAGAAAATCCAGGCCAACATGCTCCAGGAGAGACAGCAGAGCAGAGAGGAAAATAAGAATTAAAAAAAGGCAAATCTCACACACAGCAAGTGAGGTCATTGGATCCACCAGCTTGGATCCTCCTGGCTGAGGATGTTCAATGCAGTGAAGCCTGGGAGGGCTGAGGAGAGAACAAGAGGAAACCAAACCGTCCAACAGAGGATGGGCTGGAATGAGGGAGGAATTACAAAGCACAAATCATTCCTGACCAGATCAAGTAACACAGAGGCATTCATTTATAAGAGTGGAGCACTGGACCTGTGCTGCTGTACACATTCTGATTTTATCAGTGATCCACCTGCTTAGGAGCAGCTGAATTTATTTTTTTTTAGGACACATCTGTGCATTCTCTCTGATCACAGCTCCATCCATTCCTTTCATTCAGTGATATCCTGTGATACAGAAATCCAGGAACAAGTTCCGAAGAGTCACGGCCATAAATATACAAGTAACAGCACCAATGTTGTATCGTTATTTTTTTTACTTAAGTGGTTAAAACTAAGGCAATTTTTCAGTAATGACAGAATAAATTAATATTTTTTGATTATGTCAAAGATCTTAGGAAAAGTGGAGTCATGCCTACCTATCAGTAAATCAATTATGTGCTGTAATTTGGTAAATTTAGCTGACTGTAATCACTAATCTTGGATGCTTTATTAAATACAGAAGAGCAGCAAGAAATTCCTTAGATCATCAGCATTATCTCATCAGGACAGGAAAGTGAACATTACCTCCTTCCATATCCCAGAAATCTGATGGGGAAAGGAGAGACACAGACAGAAAAGTGATTTAATTATTCAGGAAGGAGTTTCCTCTTCAGCAGATTCCTCTCTCAGCTCAGCCAAACCTTGTCATTCCATGGCTTCTAATTTCAGGGAGAATTTGGGTAGCAGGTCAGAACTTTTAACATTTCCCTGCAGAGAAAATGCTCGAGGATTTTCACTTCTTCATTAATTAAGGGGTCCAGAAGTGTCTCATGGTGAGACCCCACACCCTCAAGTCCTTTCTGTGCTCTCTTTCTTCAAAATTGTTCTTCATTTTTGTGCTCAAGAAGGAGAAATAACTCAATAATGTGATTTTAGCAGCATCCACCCCAGTGTCCTTTCCATTCCCAGGAGTTCCCTGTCCCCCAGGTCCCTGCATCTGTCACAGGATGGGAACGAGCCCCTGGGGTGGAATCCAATCAATAGCCTGACCTTCAACAAAATCCTTTCTTTGCAGCAATGGAAAACATAAAAACATATTCAATGGGAAAAGAGCATTTTCATGGTAGGCAGGACACAGAATAGACACTGAGCTTGGGCACTGCTTGGGAAATGGAGACAATTGTGGGGTAGAAAAGGTGGAAATTTGGGGGTTTTGGTCACCTGGGGTGTTTGTGAGGCAGAGGCTGGGACCTGTCACATCTGCACTTTGCACTGAGCTCACCCACACAGGCAGTGATCTGTCCAAGGTGCAACACCTGCTAGGAAAATGAAAATAAAAAAGAGCTCATTTGGGGAACCTTCATTTTTGTGAGTGGCAGAAGAAGAAGAACAGAAAAATCTACAAAGAGATCCCGTGAAGCAGAGATTGAGAGATCAATTTTATGTTGGTTTAAGCAGAAAACTGGGAACATTTTATAAGGGAATTGTCATAATTGTGTTCTCATGTTTTTAAAATGAAGCTTTCCCCAAGGGATGCTGGGGAAAATATCTCAGGTGAAGTGCTGGGCTTTACAAAATATAAAATGTTGGTTGGTCACTTGTGTGGTGCTCTGAGAGGGGAAGTTTTGGAGGACCTGAGACAGAAAGATGTTCTTGGGATGTGCAGCACACCTTGTGATGGTTGGGAAACATGGAAAAACATGAGCAAGCAATTTGTATGGGGGGTTCTTTGGTGAAAATTGTATTTTTTGATTGAAAGTTTTGGAGCAATTCTATAAAAGAAAAGCATTAAGTCTTCAAAATTTCTGCTGCAACCAAATTTCTTCTGGAAATGTTCTAGGAATGGATTACAGGGATGCGTAGGACAACAGGATAACTCCTCCAACAGCTTTGAAAATAAAATTGTTAAAGGAAAACGTGCTCAGTTCTGTTATCTTGATAGATATGTTTTATTTCTTAATCTAACACACGTTTCCAAATGAGAGAGCTTCTTGCTCAAATGTTTCTATATCAGAATATCTGGCTTAGTCCACCTTATTTGGAAATCAGGTAGGGAGATGTAAAATTCCTGATCCCAGCTCTGTGGCCACTTTTCCTGCAAAAAGATGTTTGAAGAAAATTTTACATTATTAAATACAAGTCATATTTGTGAAAACCTATCCCAGTTAACTTTATTTTTGAGTTCTTTATAAACTCTGATACTTTCTGCATACTCAATACTAACAAGAGATGACCAAAACCTTCCACCTTCAACTTGCTCTAATAACATTTTTTCCACCAAAGGGCAGAAAGAAGAATTTAATGTGAGCAGCTTCTGAAAAGGAACCAGATAAATGGGGAATATATCCATTTTTCCCTGCTTTTATCATCTCAGATTCCCAAGACAGCTTGCATTCTTCAATGACAAACAGAGCCACTCCTGGATGTAATCAGAGAAAAATTCCCAGCTAGGATAATGTACAACTGGAATTGTGTCTGGAGGAGTGAGGTATGCCTTGGAGGAATGCGTTAGATGCTATGGTTAATTAACTAATTTACTCAATCAACTTTAACAGTGGTTTTAACTTTAATGGCACCATTACATTTTAATATGAAAATAGCAGGCTGGCTTCCTGGCGCTCCCTGCAGCCTCCACAACTGGATTGTGATTTGTGAGGTTGCAGATCCAAGCCCTGGAGTTCCAGGGAGTGCAGGAGCTCCCTGTGCCCTCCCTGCCCACCCAGCCTGGATTCCCTGGATTCCACACAGGTGGAAATCCAAACTGTGCTCGTTGTGCTCAAGTTGTGTTTGAGGATGTCCCAGAGGAGATCTGGAGCTGCTCCCTGGCAGAATTCCCTGGTTTCACAGCTGGCCCCTGCCAGGGAAAATGAAGCAAAGGGAAAAGTTCTTCACTCTGCTGCTGGTGTGGGAGGACAATTCTGTCTCCTTAAAAATGTCATTTATAAACCTTGAGATGTTCCTGTCCCCATGGCAAAGTCCATCCCCCCACACATAAACATAAATATTCTATGGATTCCTTGATTTCATCTCCTGATGTTCTCAGACAACCATGACAACCATACTTCACTCTGTGCCTTATTTTTGTCTGAACTAATTAATATTAAACAGTAAATTAAATGTGACTGGGGAAGTGCTGCTCCCCAGAATGCCACAGCAAAAACTGCAGGGGGAATTGTGCCCAAAATTGCCAAGGGGACACAAGTGATGCCTTAATTCCAGAACCATTTATTGGATATGGAAAATGTAGCTTCAAGTTGTGTCAGGCAGAGAATGTTCAGCTCCCTGTGCCACTGGGTTGCTGTGGGTAAAATGGAAATCCTCCATTGGGGTTATTTGAGAGTAAAACCCAGAGTGTGGTGACCATTTTTGTGAGGATTTGGTCTGGGGTTGGGTCCATGTGGCTTCCACAAGGCCCAGACCAAAATTCCCATTCCCATTTCTGTATTTTATCCCCATAATTTCCCCTATAATTTCTGTGTTTGACACCCAAATTCCCCAGTGTGAGGGCTGGCACAGCTGAGAGCTCTGCTCCTTCATGGCAGGAAATATTGGAGTGCTTAGAATCCCAGAATCACTGAGTGGGGAGAAAAACCTCTGAGGTAACAGAGTCCAAGCTGTGCCTGATCCCAAATTCGTCCCCAGAGCTCTGAGTGCCACCTGCAGGGATGGGGATCAAACCTCCCTGGGCACTTCCAAGCCCTGAGTACATTTCCCATGGGGAAATTCCAATTCTGGGATGTGTGAGGCTGTTCCTGGGGGAAGAGACCAAGCCCCAAATCTCCCTTGGGATCTCACAGACAGAGCCACTGGGCTGTCCCCACGGGGGTGACACCAAGGAGAGCAGGGTGAGGCTTGGAGACCAGAGATTTCTGGAGGCACAGCAAACCCCACACCCAGCTGAGAAATTCCATCTGATGGGGACACAGCAAATCACAGCTGAACACCTCCGCGGGCTTTTATAGAGAATTTTTATTAGCAGAGGTGCAAAGGCCATGCTTTGGGGAAAGTTTTACAAGGCAGAGGAGATAATGAATCATAAACTGCACCAGGGTGAGGATCCCACTGCAGCTGCCTCAGATTTGCTCCGTGTGCATTTTGCTACCAGTAATTTTGTCATCAATTTTCATATTTTGTTTAAACATATTTGTCTTTTGGACAAGATAGGTCATATTTCACCCATTTGATGAATTTTCTCCTTGGTCCAGTTTTACAGGATTTGCACTTAATTAATTGCACAACCTTTAATTCGACAGACTGTTTTTAATGGCTGTGTGGTTTCAAACGCACATACAGGGAGAAATTTCAGAAAGTAATTGTTTTTATGTCACTCCCATTGAAAGTTGCAATTATTAAAATACACAGATAATGGCACGGAATTTCTTAGCTGATGATATTAAACACGCACAAGTTTTTATTGCGGATTTTTAGGGAGTTTCACGGAATTTGGGGCACGACCTCTGCATAGGAATATTCATACACAGCCCCTGCAACTTTGTCCAAACTCACAGATTCCACTTGGCAGATTTGGCCACGTGTGCTTTTGGCAGGACGAGCCTGGATTTACATCTTTTCCCGGAATTTTGCTGCAATTCCATTAAGAGTGGGTGACTCCATCAGGCTGAGAGCTCCATACTTTCAAGTGCTAAACAAATTTCATGCTCCCAGAGCTGGGGAAAGCTCAGGGAAGGGAAGCTGTGGCTCTGACAGCCCTAAAAGCCTCTCAGTAAGATCTCCTGGAGTCCTTAGCAGGCTGGCAGGAGAGGCCAGCTCACCCTGCACATGTGCCCATCATGTGTTTGTCAAGCACCAGGCTCCTCCACGCCTGGGAAAAGGCAGACAGCAAGGAGTAGGCAAAGGTCAACCCCTGTCAGCTCTCTGGAAATGTAATTGTGGTGGCACTTTGTGAGGCTGACTGGTTCCCTAGCAACTTTGGCTGTGCAGGGAAGAGTTAAACACATATTGCTTTTTTTCCCCCCCTAATTTTGGCAATAGATTTATTATTATTATTATTATTATTATTATTATTATTATTATTATTATTTCTTTTCTTTTGTTTTATTTATGGGCCTCTGTGTATATTTGGAGGTTTGTGTGCATAAGCTGCGAGCTCCCATCAGCAATTGTGTGAGGCTTCAAAAAGAAATCTCTTCCTGAGGACTGACAGACTTCTGAGTTGGAGGATAATCAGGATAATTCATCTAGATCCTTTTGTTCTGTGGCTCTGAACAGCTGTAATTTGTGACACAAATTCCACACAGCCTCTGGTTTTGAGATTGGTGGTGGGGAGCTGGCATCAGGATCTGACCCAGCACCACAGAGTGCTTGGAGAGATCTTTGATGCTGATGGGGAACTTTGAAAGTTTCTGTGTCTGAAATACTCCTGCTAATGACAGCCAGGAGAGCAGTGATTTTGAGGCAAACTTTTGTTTAGAGGATTGAATTTGAGGATTAAGCCAAGGCATCCAACACCAATGCAATTTCTAGGAGCTGTCCCTCCTTACACAAAGGATGAATTAAACTCATTTATCTTATTGAAACCCAAGACAAAACGTGGGGCTCACACGAGCTGGGGCTGGCAGAGCTGCTGTGACCAGGGGAGACACTTCCAGCTGGAGCTGTGGGATGGTGCCACACTGGGAATGGCCAACAGGGCCACCCCAGGAGGGACTGGGATGGTGTCGCAGTGGGAATGGCCAGCAGGGCCACCCCAGCAGGGTGCCCAGGGATTCCTGGAATGTCCTGAACTGGGAGAGACCCCAGGGATCATCACCCCTGCACCCCAAGAATCCAGCCTGGGCACCCCTGGCAGTGCTGTCCAAACTCTCCTGGAGCTCTGGGGCTGTGCCCAGCACCTCTGGGGAGGAACCTTTCCCAATATCCAACCCCAGCCCCTCCTGGGTCCTCCAGCCCCTCTCTGGGTCCTGTCCCAGGTCACAGAGAGACCAGAGCTGCCCCTCAGTGTCCCTGTCACCGTGTCCCTGTCACCGTGTCCCTCCATCCTCCTCTCCACTGCACAGACCAAGTGACCTCAGCTGCTCCTGCTCAGCCCCTTCCCCGTCCCCACAGAGCCCTGTCCTGTCCCCAGTGTCCCCTGGGCGCGGGTGGAGGAGCAGTGCCTGTGCTGAGCCAGTGCTGGACCCTGGGGCAGCACCCCGGGCTGCTGCTGCTTTTTCTGTTCCTGTCACACGAACTGGCTCAGGAGCAGCAAACACAGAGCAGGTTAAGTGTAATTAATTGATCTGCCAAGTCACAGGTTGCTCCCTTTCCAGCAGCTAATATTCCCTCTCCCTTCACTTTCCAATGGAGTCACAAACACTTTCACAACGTTCAGTGGTGATATTGATGCAGGAGAAATGCCTCCAGAACATTGCATTAATCCATATTATTTGAATTTAACAGACTAAATCTCCTCATGTTGTTGTTCCTTTGACTTCAGCAGAGCTCCACGAGCAGAGAACTTGTTCCAGAGAGTTTTCCAGTGCTGCTGGCCATCAGTAATTCCTCCCTCCATTCCTTCCTTGGCTTAACTGATGGAACCTGCAGAGATGGGCCTGGTGCTTAAACTGCTCAGTGCCGGCTGCAGGCAGCAATAACTCTGTTCACCATTAGACACGAGTTTTCTGCCCATGTGCAGGTCTGTAAATCTTCAGTTTAAGGTCTTTAATTGATTTGAAAGCTTTACCCTCCCCTGTTGTGCCTGGGATGGGGAGCAGGGGCTCACCCTGTGCTGCTGAGGATCTCTGTGCAAACACAGCACTGCACAGTCTCACCCAGACTTTCAGAAAGTTACAGGGAATTTTTTATCCAAGCTGGTTTTCTTCTTCCTTCTCCTTTTGTTTTTTTTTTTTTTTTCCTGAACTCTGGGAATGAAAAGCAAAGGGGAAGTTGCTAAGGTGAGAGGAGAAAATGTTACAGGCCTGCTTCAGTTCATCTTTTCAAGAACCCAGAACTGTCTGTTGTGGAGAGAAAACAAGGGACTGAGGGGCTTGAGGAAGGATTTTCAGTTTGTCCCTCCTCTCCAGGAGCAGAGCTGCAAATTTGGATCACAAGCATAGGCAGGTGACAGGCAGGTGTCTGCAGGTGGGATCTCAGGAATGGAACTCAGGAGGTTTTAGTGAGGCTGGGCAGTGTGAGGCCTTTCCAAATGTGATCACAACAGAGCTGGCTCAGGTGGACCTGTGGAACCAGAGCATCTCCCAGCCCCAAATGTCACAGGCTGTGACAGAGAAGCACATCCCTGCCACCCTCCAGGACTGACAGACCCTGCATTCTGCTCCTGGCACAGGCAGAGTTTGTGGGTTGGTTCCTTGTAAAGATTTACAGCAACTTCATCATTCCATAGCAGAAAGAGTTACAAAGGAGGAGTTGGAATTCAAGCTGTGTCCTGGTGAGATTCTCATCTTTGCTCCTTGCAGATGTTAAGTCACTTTGAGATGCAAGTCCTTTCTTTGAGAAAGCTTTCTTTGGGGTTGAAATCTAATGGCAGGAAATTAGCTGTTAATCCTGTCTTTTCTTGGACAGAGCAGACATGCACAATAAACTCTCCCCTGCCTCCTCCTGCCTGCCCAGTGACTCAGTCTGACCTGAAAGCAAACATTTCCTTCCAAGAAAGACAATGTTCATGAGGTGCAGCCCAGCTGGGTGATCAGGGACACGTGGATCAGCCTGTGGGGAAGATGGGGTGGCTGAGACCCCCAGCCCTGCCAGGTGAGGGCTGCACAGTGCCCATCCCTGTCGGTGCCCAGCATCCTCAGGGGGCTGAAATCATCCCCCAAAAACCCTCCTGGCACAGCTCCTGCCC
This sequence comes from Sialia sialis, assembly GCA_009812075.1. Classification (NCBI taxonomy): domain Eukaryota; kingdom Metazoa; phylum Chordata; class Aves; order Passeriformes; family Turdidae; genus Sialia; species Sialia sialis. The sequence goes on from VRYO01001272.1 coordinate 6,036,492, forward strand.
TGCCCTGCCAGGTGAGGGCTGCACAGTGCCCATCTATGCCAGTGCCAGTGCCGTCAGGGGGGCTGAAATCATCCCCCAAAAACCCTCCTGGCACAGCTCCAGCCCTGCCCTGCCTCCTGCCCCAGGTGAATTTGTCCCACAAACCCCTAAGGATGCCCTGGCACTGTTTCCATGGGTGGCTGTGAGCTCCTGTCACCCATGCACAAGGTGCTCCCTCTCTCCTCCCAAGCACTCTGCTTCATTCCCTTATCTCTAAAAATAGCAGTGCTGCAACATCTGCTTGTTTAAGTAGTTCCATTTGGTCCTAAATCCATCAGGTTCTTGTAAAAAGGACTTTAATAGGTCATTTTTCGAGTGAGTGGCTGGGAGTTACTCAAACTCCTCGGGCTGGGAAATGGCATTATGTAGTTCTCCACTGCACTGATTTTTTTTTTTTTTATTTTTTTATTTTAAAGAATAAGCTGTTTTGAAATTTTAGTCAAACCAAAAAGAATTGAAGTGAAATTCCATATGCCAGGCAGCAGCCCTGTGAAATGTAAACTGACTTATAAACCTATAGAAAATGGATTTTATTATGGAAATGTAAACTGTCCCCTAAGCATAGCAGAGAGAGGTGATGCTGTAACAATGTACAAGTAAGTAATAAACAATAGCCAGTATTATATCAGATGGCTGGGTACAGCTAGAAATGTATCTGTTTGGGTGTTGAATTATCCCCAAATCTGAATTATGGGCATATAATTCAAATTATCCCCTTCCAGCCATATAAAGCCTGACAGACATATTTTTTTAATATACTTCTTGTGCTGTTTTGCATTATGTCACATCCTCCAGCATTAAAACCACAGCTTTCCTAACATGATTCATCAGAAATCAGGGGGGAAAAAGAGTTGAGATCTGATATACTGAGTACTCTTAAATTACAGAGCAGCTTCAAGAGCAGGGTGTGAGGCAGAGGCAGGGTGAATAAGTATGTCTGAGGCTGTCATGTCCATGAACTGGGGACTCACTGGCTCACTGAATCATTTCCTGGCCCTCCTGCTCATCCATCGACACCAGAGAGCCAGGCTGGGCTGGCTGAGATGAAAGCCAGAGTCGTTCAGAGCCAGCTGTAATTCTTTATAAAACATACAGCGAGTGTTTTTGTTGACTCCTGCATGACATTTCCAAGGTGGCTGGGAAGCCAGGCCATTTGTTACACGGGACCCAGATCAATAGACAGCACAGAGGAAAACAAGTGAACATGCAGTGGGGAGGACAGGACACCCTCCAAGTGTGCACATCTCAGCTGTGCTCACCTCAGGAACGTCCTGTTCCTCACAGCCCGTCTGCAGTCACTGAGAAATCCTGAGCAGGAGGAAAAGCTGCTGCCCCATGAGTCTGGAACTGTCAGGTTTGACCACTATGAGTACAACAGAGGTGTTTTCTTGTGGGAAGCCAGGATATCCCTCTGGCTGCCCTGGATGGTTCCTTTGATTTTGATTTGCCTTTGATTTCAACCCACGAGAAAAATTGCCACCTTTGCATGAAGAGTTACAAGCCACAACAATTAAGTAGAGTGTAAGTTAGTTTATCACAAGGTGAAAAAGTAGATTTTAAAGATTTTTTAGAATAGAGGTTTGGGCTCAAGATGGAGGAATTTGGGCGTGTTCTGTCCTTCTTTCTCCTTCTCCTTGGCATCCATCTGCTGAGTGATGGTGGCACTTTTGGATTGGTTTAGAGTAGAACTGGACTGTACAACACAGGTGATGGGAATTGGAAGAGAACTGTAAATAATGTTCACACAGTTTGCAGTATAAAAAGACAACACCGCCCTTGGGGTGGGCAGTGTGCCTGGGACTGACCTGAACGGACCCGGGCTGGGCAGGGAAGAACATCCCAGATAAGATAACATAAACAACTCTGGAAACAACAGAAGACGACTCCTGACTGCTTCTTCGGTTCTCGAGCTGGGAAACAGAGATTTTAAACTGCACAGGTGGTCATCTCAAGCTCCTGAGACACCACCGACATTTGCTTACCCTTTTCTCACTCTTTTCTCACCCTTTTCCTTCTGCAGATTTTCTGCCTGACCACAGCTCCCTGTATCTGTGTAATGCCCATTCCACAAACATCGAGTGTTTGTGTGCTCTGGCACGTCTGAATTCTCCCTTCCACTTTTGCTTTATCACCCCCGAATTACCGCATTTCAGCATAGAGAGAACATAATATATCCAGAAAACCTAAAGAAGTATTTTTTGACACGATCTGTCAAAGCTGAGAATAATTTTCTGTATTGGTTCTCAAGTAATCTTGATCAAATTTCATAGTAAAGACTCTTTCTGACTCCAGGGGCTTGAGGACTGAAAGTTTTCAGCGAGTCTGGGCTCATGTTTCACGGTCTGATTTGAAAGCTAACTTTTTGTTTGATTCAGAACCTCGAACAGACTCAGGACTCTCTTCATCTCATTTTAAGGATCAAGTGTATTCCCCCTTGTATTTTGGATGCTGTCCTAGCTCAGGGAAGTTTACAACCAGGCTTTTAGTGTGTCCTATATTAAAAGACGGAAGGGTAAAAAAAATTGCACCTCATAGGTTTGTCCATGAAAATTGCTCCTGGCTAAGATTTAAAAGAATTAACACATCACCTGGACTTTGCATGTGAAGCTTTAACTTTTTGATAAACAGCAAACTCATCTCCTGCTGTGCCAGCTATTTTTAACCCACCTTGTGAGTATGCTTTTTTTATTGCTTTATACAGCATATCTGATTCTCTCTAAAGCACAAACTAAAAAATCTATCGGGCTGTCATTTGCTGCAGAGTGCCATCTATCATCATGCAGCTTGGCAGCTGTAGTGCTGGGAGGGAGGGGGAGCAGGAGGCACAGTCAAGGACTTTCACATGTAACACCAAAAAAAAAAAAAAAAGGAAAAAAAAAAAAAAAAAACCCTTGTCACAATTATTTATGGCTCTTGCTGGGGCACATAATAGGACACATAAAACCTGTGTTTGGGTGCGGAGCAGCCCCTGCCTGGCCGAGCCGGGCAGGTTTTGCTTTACACACACATTTCCTGAACATTGCTCATTTCCTGAACAATGCCCAGCGCCTGCGATGTGACAGTGACAAATTCTGGAGGCTCTGGCTGCAGCTCTGCAGGCTGGAACGGGAGCTGGGGTGTCAATAACGGGGGAACGCCGCCAATGCCACCAAAGTGACACCAAAAAGCCACCACCAGTCTTCTCTGCAGGGTTTTCATTTGGAAGTTGCAGGAAACTTCTCCAGGCTGCCAGGGAAGGAGGAACTTGTGCCAAGGAGAATTTCTGCTGGTTCGATGTGTGCAGTTTGATCTCACAGTCACTCCAATATCGCTGTTTGGGGTGAATATTCCCTGTTTTGCTGGGTTTTTGTCAGGATCTGTGGGACCAGCACTGTCCCCTGATGGATTTCTGGCTGCTCCCCTCGAGCTGTGCTGCTAAGGAAATCAGGGTTTGGTAATTAAACATAAAACTCGGGTCCCATCCAGTAAATTGTCTCGCTTGCAGTTTCTCCAGAAAGAGCATAGACAGATATTAACCTTGCTGTCCCCATTAAAGTCCTCTGGTACACATTTTATTTCCCATATCTCATGGCATTTCTGATCTCCAGTGTTAAGTACCAGACTCTTTAATTAGCACAGGAGAGGCCAGGGTAGGTTTTGAAGGGACAACCCACAAAAACACCAGGAATACAAATGAAACAGAAGCACCTGAGAAGAAAACACATCACCTTGAGCACAATGCATTTCACTTTACCCCATCAGCCACAGGCAGCATTAACTGAGCCTAAACCCAGGGAAAAGTGGTGGCTTTGGGGCAGCTTCAAACGGCAGAACATGTCTTGGGAAAAAAAAAATAAAAGGAGCTAAAAGCCCAAGTTAGCAAGAGTTGAACTGCAAATTTTTTTGGTGATTTTTCTGTTAGCTGAGTGACAGGAGTTGACTCAAGCTTGTTTCAATGAGTGTGTTCCTGCAGGGAGCTGGGCTGGTTTGGGGTTTTGCATTCTCCCCTCGAAGCTCCCCCAAACCCCAAATCTCTGCAGCAGGAGTGGAAATTGGAACGGTTGGGTGCTCTTCACCCCACCTACACCCTGAGAGAGCCTTTTCTCCTGCACTGCCTGAGGGGGAAAAAACCATGACTTTTTGGGGTGTTTGTCCCCAAATAGGGACAGATGTGCTGCGAGGTTTTTGAGATTTGGGATTTGATAGATCTGTACAGCTAGAGGAACAATGAGGTGTTCCTCAGTGTGGTTCATCTGAAGGAGCTGTTCTTATTTATATTGAATTTATTTTATGGAAATTATTTGGTTGGTTTGGAGCATGGAGATACCACAATTAACAGAATGTATTGAGTGGTGCAGCCTTTAAACCAGTGGATTTGAAACCTCCCATACCCAAAAAAAAGTTCTTTCCAGTGCTAATATAAGTGTCCTTGGAAAGCAGAGGAGAAGGGAGCAGCAATGGACACAGAAATTTTAGACTTGCTCATTTCCTTACTAATTGTGCTCCAATATGCAGGGTGTATTTTTACATTTCTGATTTTCTAAGTGTGCTTAGAACCTGCTTTACCCACTCTGAGACTGTAAATTACCAAGTAATCAACATTAGAAGGTAAAAATATCATTTAAGGTTCAGATTGACGTGAAGGAACAAAGAGTGCCGTGGTGCCCTATCCATTCTGCTGTCACCTGAATTCTTGTAAAAGCTGCCTTTCCTTTTTAGAAGTCAAAAGAATTTTATTTTATTTTATTTTATTATACAAATGCAATGACTTCACACGTATAAGGCACACCGGACTATAATGCGCACGTTTATTTTTTTCAGCGAGGATCCGCGCACAACAAAGTAACAAATTAGTAACAATGGCGTGATCGCGGGGTTTACTGGCAGCTGCTTAATTTGCAAACATTTTTCATGGATCAGTGCAGCCTTCAAACGCAGCCCCAGGTGCCCTCCCGCCTGCCCCTGGCGCTCGCGGCTCGCGCTTCCGGGTTGGCAAATTCCCAAACTTTGTCCTTACATAAGACACACCGGATTATAAGGCGCACTTACGGGTTCCAATCAAAATTTCAGTCAAAAGAGTGCGCCTTATAGTCATGAAATTACTGTACTTTCAACTCTTTGCCACCTGACCCTGACACAATCAGAACTTTTCCATGTTTCCAGGTGCGTTGGGGTTTTGTTCCAAACCAGCCCTTAACAAACTTCCAGCCCGTTTGGGGTTTTGCTTCTTGCCACGCCAGCCCTGCTCGAGGCTACCACCAATTTGGAGATGTGGCAAACATGCAGCTACCAAGGAAATTGTTTCCTTAGCAACAGGAACTATTGACAGCTGCACACAGAACCCACTGCAACCCCACTCCAGAGCTGGGCTTGCTTTGCCAGGTCCTGGCTGGTCTGCAAAGCAGATGCTGAGCCCCAAATTTTACCTCTCCTCATCTTCAGGAAAGGAGGAGTTGAGGAACGACCACTTGGAGCATCCAAACTTTGGGATTTACCAGGGCACAGAACACCCAGGGTGCTAGTCTGAGCTTAGCAAGGTTCCTGTGGCTCTAAGCTGAGCCCAGCTGGCAGATCCAGGATTTAACAGAGTTTAACATAAAGCAATAGGAGGGGACAGTCCTGGTGGCACTGCTGGCACAGGGTTTTGGGCAGAGGTATTTGTGTGCTGTTGATGTGGAAATGCAATGTTCAGTTGAGGACTGATAAAAATAAATAAACATTCCCCAATCCCAAATGGGAATTGCTGCATCCAACCCATCTGTCATGGGAAATAGAAACAAAAATGTTGATTTTGTTGGGAGAGGGAAAGGCTGAGCCCATTGCAGTGGAATTTGGGTAAAAAAAGTCCCATAGAAATTTTAAAAAAGCAATTTCCCCATGACATCCCTCGGTTGAATTTTAACCGATATTTTGGTTCTGCTTTTCTGATTTGCCACCAATATCTTATGGGATAAGTGTTAGTGGTTATATCCTAAACCCAGAGGATATTTGAAAGCAAATCCCTGCTCTGCCTCATTCCCTGTGCTGGTCCCATGGACTCAAATTTCCAAAGGGATTGGAATATTCCCAGTTTGGAACAATCCCCAGAGATCCTTGATGAGGAGATGATTTTGGGGAAATGCTAAATGCTAATTTAATGCTCAAAATCAAATCTCCTTTAACTGTTCCCTGTTGGCACCCAAATTTGAATGGCAGTTTTGCTTAAAAGATGTCAAGTGTAGTTTAACATTTTTTCTTACAATAAAAAGGAATGAAAAGAATTTTTTTGCCATGCTATAAATAAGAAAAAGAAGCGCTGAAGTGTTAAATATATAATATTTAATATAAATTTAGTAATATATTAATGAATAAAATTAATATAACTTCCAATTAGTTTCTAGGTCAAATTCAGTGGCTTCTCTTTGCCAGCTTTTAAGATTTGGGCCAAATTTGCAAAAAGGTCTCTCCTGAAACAGGCAGCAGCACCTGCATGGTTTTAAGGAATAGGTTTTAGATTAATGTTCACTGTAATTGGTTAATTAACAGTCTACAACAAAAGGAGAACATTGCAAAGGTGAAAAAAAAAAAAATCTGTTCCATTTCAAACATGAGAATCAGCAAAAGCCCTTTGCAATCAATAAGAATCTTTATGACACTTGGGTCGTAAAGATCTGATTTGGAGAATAAAGCCCTTTTTGCTTGCGCATAAATAAATGTAGAAATTACTGCACAAATATCTGGAGAAATACATTTGAGATCATTAATATTTGCTGGAATTAAATTATTAGTTTGCCTTTAGCCCCGCTGAGCTGAACTCCAGATAGATCTTGCTTTGTGCTGAGCACTTGGAAATGAAGTTTTTCCAAAAAAATTTAATGTAACTGCAAAAAAAATCCTGTGCGTGTTGAAGCCCCGAAATCAGCTGTTTTAGGGACTGGTTTGTTTCGTTTTCTTTAATTTCTGTGTCCCTTTGAAAAGTGGCAGACCTGTGACATCCATTAAAGAACTTTGCGCTGCTGTTTCAGCAGTTCCACACGGAGCCTCTCCCTCATTCTGGATTGCTGTGATTTCATTTTCTCTTCCACCAGCCCTGGCAATTCCTTTTGTGTAATTAGATGGATTTGGTCTGAAAATCAACAATATTTCCCAGCCACTGGCTTTAGAAATCCTTGCTAGAAAGAGCGCTCGTGATAAAATGATTTTGTTTTTATTTTTATGCAAATTGCAAGTATTATAACCTGCTATACAACCACATCAGTTCTTCAATTTGAGGAAATGTTGTTTTAATGCATAGCTGAATACAAATTTTTCAGTGAAGTATAATAGTAAAAAAAGCCCAGAAAATTCCTTCTTTAAGGTTGTCATGTTCATTTGCCCAAAGACAGAGTTTCATTTTAAAATGAAATTAAAAACTTGGAGCTAGGATAGCCTTTAAAAATATTAAAAAACTTCTCACTACCAAGGTCACATTTATAAGTGTTAGGTAATAATATTTATATTCCATGTATCTAAGTAATAAATATTAAATATCGAGGATATATTTGTAACAACATCAATGATTTCTAATACAGGGACAGGTTTGATACATTTAAAATTTGACTTTTAGTCAAAAGAGCCAAGCTGGTGACACAGGAATAACAAAAGCTAATTAAAGGCTGGGTTTGTGAGTGAGTTTTGCCAGGCTGGGATTGTGAGTGATCTTTGCCAGGCTGGGATTGTGAGTGAGTTTTGCTAGGATGGGATTGTGTGTGAGTTTTGCCAGGATGGGATTGTGAGTGAGTTTTGCTAGGCTGGGATTGTGAGTGAGTTTTGCCAGGCTGGGATTGTGAGTGAGCTTTGCCAGGATGGGATTGTGAGTGAGTTTTGCTAGGCTGGAATTGTGAGTGATCTTTGCCTGGCTGGGATTGTGAGTGAGCTTTGCCAGGATGGGATTGTGAGTGAGTTTTGCTAGGATGGGATTGTGAGTGAGTTTTGCCAGGATGGGATTGTGAGTGAGTTTTGCTAGGACGGGATTGTGAGTGAGCTTTGCTAGGATGGGATTGTGAGTGAGTTTTGCTAGGATGGGATTGTGAGTGAGTTTTGCCAGGCTGGGATTGTGAGTGAGTTTTGCCAGGCTGGGATTACGAATGAGCTCTGCCAGGCTTTTTGAGGCCAGGTTTGCACCAGGTTTGAGGAGCCCCTCGCACTGTCCCAGGTGGATCCAGCCTGGCCTTGGGCACTGCCAGGGATCCAGGGGCAGCCACAGCTGCTCTGGGAATTCCATCCCAGCCCCTGCCCACCTCCCAGGCAAGAATTCCTTCCCGATATTTAATCCCTGTCCAACCTGGCTCTTCCTGCTCTTCTCTTCCACGTCCTGACTTCACTGAATGTTAAAGAAGACTCAGAAATGTCTGGAAAATTTCAGCAATTCTGTTTTGGTAGCCAATAAAAACTGAGGAATCTTTGGGTGAATTGGTGAGGTCGATCCCCACCACTGCACTATGAAATCTTCAGTGTACACAGAATTTCCTCTCACCCAGATTTCTATCTGCTGCTAAAAACACCAGCCTGATTTCAAATGCTCTGCACAGAAATCCGAATATTTCTTTAGCACAACATCCCCCAACCCAGGATGGTGGCACAGGACCAGCTCCTCTTTGGAGCTTTCTGTTAAACAACGATGAATTTTGGTGAGCAGCAGCCTGGGAAGAAGGAAAATCCAGAGACTCCTGCTCTGGAAATGGTCCTGTTGCTGAGGTTAATGAGAGGGGAATTAAGCACATTCACATGTGGTATCTCTGAGCTGGTGCTGGAAGAGCTGCTAATGCAGCACAGAAGTAATAAACCAATAAATTAAAGGTTCTTAATTATCATTAGAAAATATTGCTATCTTTAAATGCAGATGCAAACGAGGGGGAAAAGAAGTAAAGAACTTTCTGTTTTTAAATTAGCATGAATTAAGAAAAAACACAGCTCGGATTTTCATTCTGACTTGTTTTAACTGGGGAAGTGCTGAATATGCAATGATTTTATTTTTTTTTAACATTAATAATAATAGGAAATGGTAGATAGTGGCATCTCAGCACAATTCTAATTTAATGAGAAACAATAAAATAGTTTTCCAAAGGGGCCTATTTAGGTCCAAGAAAGGGGGATATTAAACTTTCAAGATTTATTTTACTTTCTTTAAGGTGTGCTGATGTGCATTTTCTATGACTATATCCTATCTGCTGATTAGATCTTCTATAATTTCCGTGGTTGGAAAAGAGGTGATATTCCTCCAGCTGGATAATGTTGAAAAGGTGTCAGGGCATGGCTTTCTACATTGCAAAAAAA
>VRYO01001272.1:6046803-6062594 GCA_009812075.1 Sialia sialis
GGAAATTCTTGATCCACTTGTGCAGGCCTGGATCTTGTGGAATTTAGAAGGAATTTAGAAAAATCACAGGAAATATCTCAGAACTTTGCCTGAACAACCCAGCACAGTGTGAGACACAGGGACAGGAGGAGGGAACTGGAAGCACTGGGGATGTCCCAGGGTCTGCAGGACAGACCTGAGCCTTCACCTGCTGCATCACTTATCTCACACTCTGGGAAACTGAGAACAGATTTTTAGGATATTTTACTTTGCCAGAAATTCCTCTGATTTGCCTGTTCTGCCTGATTTCTTTGCAGAAATTGGTTGTACCTCCCATATAATTAATAATAAATCTTTCAGAGAGCTTTATTTCCAAGGCCAAGCTCTGCTCGCTGCAGTGTCTGGGAAGGGTTTTGGGGTGCCCTGCTCAGCCAGGGACAGCTGCTGCTGTTTCAGCTTCAAAATCTGGATTTACCCTGAGAAGGGCAGGGTAGAGGGCAGCATTTGGGCAGTTTTAGGTCAATAACTGAAATAATTTTTCAGGAACAGCAAGAATGCTGATTTTTGATCATTCCTCACTGACTTTGTCTGCAGTGATTCTGACATCAATCCTTTGGGAGGCCATTTGGGTAAATTTCAGCAGACATCATTATGATCAAAATATCACACACATTTGTACCTAAAGCACATAATTAACTGCTGGAATCCATATTTAAACCATGGTTTGCTTATTTCCATTTTCTGTAATGTCTCTAGTTCTCTTCATTTTTTTCTTTATTTTTTTTTTTCCGATTGTTGCTGTTGTTCCAAAGGTCTCTGTTAAAAAGCTCCCTTCCTTCCGAAGGACACTTGCTGTACAATCCTTTGTTGGGATTACAGGACCATCTGGTCCCATCCATCTCCCTCCAATTTGATGCTGGGTTAATTGCAGCCTGTCAGCAGGCGTGACTGACACCATGTTTTCTCTCCTCACCAAGAGGAGTCTATTAACAATGCTGTTTGTCTCAATTCCGGGACAATTTCACAGCTGCTTTTCTCTGGGACCATCCACTCTCCCCAAGTTTTGCTCTCAGCCATTGCAATGAAAATACATAAAGAAGTGAATTAATGATAGCTGTGCTCAGATTTGGTGGCTAGGTGCAGCCCAGGGCATTCTTCTGTAAAATGGAATAAGCTGGTTTGGAAACAGTAAATTAGGGGGTTCATTATTGATTTACAGAACAAGAATGGGATCTCTCTTCATCCTGTGGTTAGAGCATAGTCTCTGCAGCATGGCTCCAATTAATGGCACCATTTCAACAGAGCTGTGTTCATTTTCCTACCCCAGTTTGAGCTCAAGGTGTGAAATACTTCATGCACAGTTCCTCTGTAAATAGGGCCACTGAATCAATGTGGGGCAGTGGCAATGTCCCCACTCAGCAAACAGCCTGGCACTCTCACCTGGCACTCTCACCTGGGACGTCTCACCCAGAACCTCTCACACAAAACCTCTCACCTGGAACCTCTCAACTGGCTGCTTTCACCTGGAACCTCTCACCTGGAACTCTCACCTGGAACCTCTCACCTGGCTGCCCTCACCTGGCGAGGGCTCTGCTCCATTTCCACTGGATCCCTGTGTTTGGCTGTGTTTCATCCAAAGGATCCACATTGGATCCTCACCTTCTGAGGCCTTTGTGGGACTGCCTAAAAGCAGAGGACAGACAGAATTAAAAGAATAAAATACAGTTTATTAATATTTCATAGATTTATATTATATTTATTTGTATAAAATTTATTTATATTTATTATATGTGTTGTTTTTATATATATTATTTATATTTATTGAAGGTCTTCAGGTACACTTTGGGCAGACAAAGCTCCCCAGGGGCTGCACCCAAAAATGGACAATGGGTCACAGTTTTCACATTTTTATAAGTTTGGTCCATTTGTATATTGAGGGTTAATTTCCCAATTACAGCTCCAGGTAATGAAGTCATTGACCCCAAGTTTCCCCCCCATGTCACTTTTGTTCACATTTCTTTGGGCCTGAGGCAGTGAGGGGTCCTTGATCCCAGCCTGGAGAGGAATTGAGTCTGGCAGAACGGGAGAGCAGAGCTCACCCTGGGTGTGGAGTTTGGAGTTCTGCACTGGAGAGCTGCAGGGTTACAAACACGGAAAATAGGAAAACTGAAATCCTGAGGCACCATCAGCACAGTGCCCCAGTCCCTGCCCTGCTCTCCTCTCCCCCGATTTCCAGCTCCTCCTCTAATGGACAGCCCAGATTCACTGCTTGCCATGAAAAGAAATGGCCCAGATAATTCATCATTTTAAGCAAAGCCAGTTTAACAACTCCTCGGGTTTTACTGCTCAGAGTCCAATTTGTTCTGCCTAAATCACTTCAAGGGGAGAGCTTCAGCCTCAAGCTCAGCTGGCTCCTTCACTTCAGGAGAAAACATTTGGTACCCACTGACTCCTCCTCTCACACGTGCTGACGTTCAGCTGAGGAACTCCTGCATCATCTTCTGAGGCAGTTTCTATCCAGAAAATTCACTTTTACTTCTTAAAACTCCTGTAGAGACGCCACAAATAAAATACAAGCAGGTAAAACAAGGTGCAGCAGTGAGCAGGGTGTTGGAGCATTTAAAAGAGCCCAGTTCTCTGCTTGCTTGGGAATTTTACTCTGGAATGCTGCCTGACTGCAGAGTGTTCCTACAGAGTGATTTTACTAAAATCTGATGATTTCTAGGTTTGATGAGAAAGTTTGGTGGGGATTTTTTATGTCCAGTGTCACCTGGTCAAAGGCAGACTGAGACTGAAAGCTGAAATCTTTTTAACAGCTATCCTTCTGTTTGCAAAAATATAAAAAATATCACAAATATCAAAAATATCACAAATATCACAAATATCTCCAAAGTGAGTGAGTGATCTCACACACAGCTCTGTGAAACCACAATGCAGAGAGCCCTGAGCAGGTGCCAAACCTGAGTGAATTTTGTGGCAGAATGGCAGCAGGAGAAATCTTGGTGTTTCTTCTGCTTCAGAACAGAAAAAATTTTTCTCACCAACTCAATTTCTGATAATTTTTAATTTGTTATTCTTTTCTTGTGCTGTAATTCTCTACTTCCATAACTTCAGCAAACTATTTATAGATCTCCAAATCCCAGCTCCCTGGTACATGTGGTTGAGAAATTTTTTCCTTCTCTTCAGTGAATATTAGGCCTTTACATAACATATGTGCATATCACTTACTTGCTCTAAATTTGGTCTCATCTGCTTCCACTCTGAAAATGTTAATCTGTGAACCATTCCTCCAAAATTCTATGTGGAATTATTGGTGGTTGATATTTATATTGTGGGAGATCGAGGCACAGTGTTGCTTTGTATTGAGTTTGCATCTTTCGGGGGGAAAAAATGTAAAATTTCTTTGGAAGATGGTTTGTCACAGTATAAGCTGTGCCAAGTGTGGAAAAGTACACTGGTGGGTCAGAACCCACCAGGGGAAAAGTTCCAGAAGATTCAGGGATCATTCTGAGGGTCCCTGGCCTGGCTAGCTCAGTCAGTAAAACACAGGACTCTTAATCTTCAGGGTCGTGTGTTCGTGCCCCACGTTGGGCGCCAGTTGGAATGGTGAATATTTTTCCCGTGCCCGAGCTCCCCGACAGAGACACAGGGTCGGCATGAGTTCTTTGTGACAAAAAGTCTCTTTGTTGTTTCCAACAGACCTTTTATAACTTCTTAAATGTATCTCTTTGCACTCCTGTGATTGGTCCAAAGTCTGTTTTGTCCATTTCCTTATGATCTTTTTTGGCTTTTTGCAGCCGGGCCAGGGACCCTCAGGATGATCCCTGAATCTTCTGGAACTTTTCCCCTGGTGGGTTCTGACCCACCAGCGTGCTTTTCCACACTTGTCACAGCTTATCCTGTGACAACGGCTCAGTCAGGAGTTCCAGTTTGGATTGTCAGGAGCTCCAGTTTGGATTGTCAGGAGCTCCAGTTTGGATTGTGACATCCTGAGTGACAAACTCAGCTCCCAGTGGTGCTGTGGGCAGGCTGGGCTGGGTTCTGCTCCCCCTCAGATGTTGGTAAATCAGGGGATGTGAGCACTGTGGATCATCAAACACCATTTCTAAAGGAAATGACAATCCTCTCTGTTATTCCATTGGTACTCTCACATATAATTGAACATAATTATATCTTTCACTGGAGTTTATCCTCTTATTGTAGAGATATTCCTGTTTCCTCCAATGATAGTTCTGATTGCAGCTCCTGGTTTTCTCATGGAGAAATTAATTGCTTGCCTTGCTGCACCTCCAGAGATGTGACCCCCTCACATCCTTGCTGGATATTTCTCCATCTCAGGCTCCTCACTGATGAAGCAGGGAGATGCCTCAACATTTCTATTCCTTCTCAACATTTCTATTCCTTCTCACTCTGTCCCCTACTGGAATTTGCAATTGTCATGAGAATAGTAGTTCCTTGAATTAATCTTGTTCCTAGTCATCAAATTATTATAACTTAGTTTCAGCAAATACAGTAGCTACTGAAAAAACACATTACTTTGTAGAGCTGGGTGAAATATTGTGCACATGCAGCAACTGCGACAAAATTTGCCACTTCACTGGGTTTGCAGAAAGGGAGAAAAGGAGGAGGAAATCCCCCCCTTTTCTCCTGCTGTAATATCACTAATTACCTCATTATCAAAAGGCCATTCCATCAACAAAAATGTGCTTTCTGTACATTTTATGCAAGTGACCTTGAAAGTTATATATGAAATAGAAGTTTTGTTGCACTTTTTTTGGGACCAAAAAAAGCAAATACCTGCTGGTGCAGAAGAGAGTGGAGAAGGAAGCAGCCTGGACAGTGCTGGACATTGCCCCAGCCTCAGGTAAATTAATTTCTATGTTTTTTCCCCCAGCCTCGGGTAAATTTGTTTCTGTGTTTTCTCCCCCAGCCTCAGGTAAATTCATTTCTGTGACCTTTCCCCCAGCCTCAGGTAAATTCATTTCTGTGTCCTTGTACAAACCCATCCAGGCTCCCCCAGCCCTGTCCCACTCCTCTCATCCACAGTAAGTTACATCAGGAGACCTTAGGGGCAGAAATTTGTCTTTTATTCTCTTTTATGAACTGTATTTGAGATGCCTGGTGGAGCTTTCCAGGAGAGTGAAGTGGTGCAGTGCTGCAGAAGTCAGTTCAGCTGTGCTGATTCATGCTGTCCATCTCCAGGAATTTCTGCCCACCGGGAATATTCCCTTTCCCAAATTCTCTGTGTGATTCCACTGCTGTTCCCTCTGCTGATGAAAACAATATTTCAGAATCAAGCACCAGGAGAAAATGAGTGGTGCCTCCATCTGCTTTTCAGAACTGACTACCAGGACATTTCAGCCTCCTGCAGCCCTGTTCCAGTGGGCACTCCAAGAAAAGCTAACAACTATTAGCTAAAACTAAAATAGAAATCATTTTTGTAAGAGAATTTACCTTTCTGAAGGTTCCAATGCAGACAGAATCCAGTTGGTTCTTTGGGATTTTTTGCTACTTCAGGCCAAATTCATGGGATCAAGCTTTGCTGGTGGCAGATCCAGACTTCCAGCTCAGGCAGGGCTCACGTTTCTACAAACTGAATTTTCCCTGGAGGAACTGAAGAGACAAAACATCTGAGGAAGGATGGATTTGGATTTCTGCTGGATTTGGTCTCTGCACACCTAGGGTGGGTGACCCTGTGGATTTGTGAAACCAGAGCTGCCCCAGCAGGGCAGGGACAGCCCCTTTGTGCTGGGGAAATTCAGGTGGCTCTGTCAGGGTGATGGAGACACTGCGAGCCCTGCAAAGCACAGAATTCACAGCACACCAAGGTTTAAAAATCACCCAAGTGAATGACCCGAGGTGTCCCCACCTGGGACTCGTGGAAACAAATGAAACCCCAGAGCAGCGAGGGAAGGGGAGCACAGCTGGAATCGTGAGCTCCTCACCCAACATCTGGATTTAGCCAGCGGTGCAACGATGTCACTGAGGGTTTTGCTGCCCTCCCAGCCATTCCTGCAGAGCTTTTCCCCTGTCAGAGCTGCTGGGGAGGGATGCAGCCAGCCATTAAAAGGTGGGAAAGCGTCCTGCTGTTATGTATATGAGAGCAGGGCTTTGTCTTGTCACATGTCACCGGCACAGCAGTGCGGGGAGACAAAATCCTATCGCTGCGTGCTGGAGTTTGCAAGATGTCCTCCAAACCTTAATTATTGGAATGTGTCCTGGGATAAGTGATGCTGTCATTGAGCCCTGATTAGTTCAGAGCCAGGGTGGGTGCAAGAGGGAGGAAACATAATGTCAGACTGGTTAATTAGCAAGCGAGCGAGAGCAACCCAAATTGTGCGATCTGATGAGCAATTTGTCACCCACTCGTCTGAAATGAGAAATGTGGTCTCACTTTGCATTTCCTTTGTATTTTCCGTTTTCGGATCTCTTTATACTTCGTGGCTCCTCCGTGGGGTGAGCAAGTGTCAGAGAGATAAACTCAGAAGTGACTTGTCCACACATCAAGAGCACTGGCAAACACTCGAGGCTGAGGCAGCAGCCACACACCCTAACCTGGATTAGAAATAAGAAAACACAATGCAGGAGGATTAGAAATTGAAAAGAATGTGAAATTCAAGGTCAGACTATTATTCTGTGGGTTATCCCATCCCCAGCACCTTGAGGTTTTGGTTTATTTAGCATTCTTTAGTGGGTATATGAATTTTTTAGGGCACAAGCTTGGGGTAAATATACTTTGTGCTATTTTGGGGATACAAAAACTGCTGAAAGCTGATTTAAAGTAGCAAGTGGTAGTTTCTGAATGCACGTGGATGTTCTTCAGTGACACAGTGCTGTCAAATGGTTCCCCAGCACCTCAGCACCAGGAATCTGCAGGGGAACAGCCCCAGGGATCTGGGGGTGATTTTATTGGGCAAAGTCAGAGAGATTCCTTTCAGCCGTGAATTCCTGCTCCTGAATTCCACCTCGGATGTTTCTCAGTACTGTTTGTGGAGCTCCTCCTGTACCTGGGATGTAAACTGTGAGCAGCTTTGAGCATCTCCCAAAGCAGTGCTGGCTCAGCAGCCTCTCCTTTCTTTGTCACTGCTCCCTGGACATCCCCCTTTAGAACGGAGAGGGGAACATCCAAACCTGGAAGATCAGCCAAAAAAGCAGCAAAATCATCTGCTATTGTTCTTCCAGCACGGGAAGAGGGGGGATTTCATCCTCTGAAAAGCACAGAGTAGTTTGGCATTTCCTGATCACTTTTGAGGACTTGCAGCTTCTCAAGGAGCGATCTCAGGAACCAGCAGCGCTTTAAAGCTTCAGACCAAGCTTTTGTAATCGTGTCTTTGAGGTGTCTCTCACATTTAGGGGCTGAAGAAGGGCTTGTCTTTCTGAAGGTTTCTCTCCTTCTCACCTCTAATCAGTTATCTAATAAAAGGCACCTACCAACTGCAAATTTCTCATCTCCTTGGAGCACCACAGTTGTCACCATTCCCACCACAGCAGGCGCATCTGGACTTAAATATTTACATAAAGTGACCAAAATGACCAGTTTAAGGATTTGTCTTTTAAAAAAACAGAATGAGCCAAAAAAAACCTTTTAATTCTAAAACAATATGTGCTTTAAGGGCGCGGATTTCCCACAATAACTCCTCTGCTGTTATTCAAAGATTCAAGAAGTGGGAACTGCCCTGAAATTTCTGCTCTGCCCTTGTGGTGCCAAGAGTTTGCTGCTCTTTGTCACTGACTGATGCTTGCTGTGGAGAAATGTTTCCCAGCCCAGTGTTAGAGCAGGTCTGGTTCTGGATGAGGGATCTGTTCTGGATGAGGGATCTTGATCCTTCAGAAATCCCTTCCTTTCTGCACCGCTGAAATGCAGGATGTGGCAGGGTTTAGGAATTAGGAAGGCCCTTTTTGTGTTTCTAGAACTTTAGAAATGTTGAGAGGCTCTGCATGAGCTCAGCTGGACCCAAACCCAACAGAGATGTTTCTGTGACCTCCTCCAGGTGCTGCAGGGGGACAGGAGCTCCCCACTTCCACCTCTTCCTCAGGGAAAATTTAGACTTGGCCTCTGCCTCCAGATTAATTTTACTGTCACAATAATATTTATTTTTTAAAAGTTTGGGTTAAATTTCAATGTTTGAAGTGAAACCAAGATGAGTTTAACCATCATTGCCTGCAAGGGAAGTCACAACCCCCAGGATCTCAACGGGTAAAACTGAGTTTTGAGGGGGTTTAGTGCTGCTTTCCTTTCTAAACCATTAGATCTCAACAGGTAAAACTGAGTTTCGAGGGGATTTAGTTCTATTCTCCTTTCTAAACCATTAGATCTCAACAGGAAAACTGAGTTTCGAGGGGGTTTAGTTCGATTCTCCTTTCTAAACCACCAGGATCTCAATGGATAAAACCGAGTTGTGAGGGGGTTTAGTTCTGTTCTCCTCTCTAAACCACCAGAATCTCAACAGGTAAAACTGAGTTTAAAAGGGTGTTTAGTACTGCTCTCCTTTCTAAGTGCAGATTTAGGCTGGGCTGTGCCTCTCCAGGCTCTCTGTGCCCCTGGACTCTCCATCCTGTGATCCTTGGTGGGAGTTAAACCAGCCCCAGCCCATCCTGCAGGGCCGGTTTTGTGTTTGCAGAGATGAATTCTGGCACTGCTGTAACCCAGCACAACCCTGATTGTTTTAAGTGATTTCAAGGCAGTCTCTGATTATCTTTTGGGCTCAGGAATATTGACACATCAGTATTCCACCCATGGCTGCACTGCCACCAGCTCGGGAACACGGAGCTGAGCTGGCAAGTACCTTTTGTTCACAGCTCCTCAAATTAAAGACAGGTACTTTGGTGTGTCTTCAAGCAGAAACAAACGGCGAGAATTCATTTCCCACTGCTGTTTGGGTATTTTTGTAACTCACTATGATCACACTGCATATGCAGATCCAAGTTAAAATAAGCTTTTCAACTCATGCTTGTTTATACAATATTAGAAGCACTTTATGAAAGTGGATGTTAATTAATGCTGTATTTTAATGGTGTTCCTGTGAATTTGTAAGTACATTCTGGAGAGACTATCAAATATAATTTACTTTCAAAACAATTGGGGATTATCATGATCAAAATAATTCAAATATTTTTTTTTTTTTTATTTCCACTACCCTTACTGTGGAATGAGTTATGTTTAGATGTCTCACATATACAGAAAAAAAATCTAAATAATTAATTTCTTTTTTTTTTTTTCAGGAGTGATTTTTAAAGAGACTTTCCACCTTCATTTCAATCTAGTAATTTTCCAAGCGAGCTAGGAATGCAGTGAGTTTTCAAACAGCCAAGCTGTACCTCTGTGCTCCTGAAAACACAGACACAGTTCTATATTCATTTAATTTCCTATTTAAGCCAGAGCAGTTGCACAAACCTGTTGAGCACTCACAAAGTTCTCCACAGAGAGGAGCCTCTTGGACACTCAACCTGAAACACTTCAGAGGTTTAAATATTTCAGTGGAAATCGTTTATGGTGCAAACTCTTCTTCCCTTTCTACCCAAAACACAAAGAAAATACAAAATATATTGTCCAGCAAGAAAAATACTAATACTAATAGTAATATTAACAGTAATACTGATAGTAATACTTATATTAATATGAATACTAATACGAATACTGATACTAATACTGATATTAATACTAATACTTTTTAAGGAAAGCATAGGGAATGGGGGTTTTTATTCCTATTTTATGGCTTATGAGGCTGAATTTCTTCTGGGTTTTCCTCCATGTTTTTCCCAAGTATCCTTAGATTTTTGGAAGTTTTTGTGATTTGTCAATGCAATTTTTTTAAATTTTTGGGTCATTTTGCATGTGATTTTGGAGTTTTTCGGCCATTTGAAGTTGGATTTCTTTGAGAATTTTGCCCATCCATGTTCCTGTTTTTGTTCCTCAGAAATCTCTGGAATCTCACTCATTTTGGGGCTATTTTTGGTTTTTCATCGCCGATTTTAGGACTTCCCTGGCCATTTCTCATGCAATTTTTAGAAGATTTTTGCATTTCCTTCTCTATTTTACCACCAAGCATTGCTCATCTCATCCTTCCTTTTTTATTTTTATTTTTTTTTCAGTAGTCTGAATTCTATTCTGTCAATCCACCGTGAGGAGCAGATTGAGCTCAAGCTCTTGGAAAATCTCTTTGAGATGCACAAGAGCCCAGCCACTCCTTCCCTGTCCTGCTCTCCAGTGGCATTTCTTTTCTCCGGGAATTCAGATCATTTAATCCACTCAGTTTCCCAAAATTGGTCTTGATGAGCCCATAATGAGGCCAGAAAGGTCAATCAGAGCTGGAAGGTGAGAAGCTCTTTTCAAATGCAAATTATTTTTCTGGCCTGGACTTTTGGGTGAAGTTCTGGAGATAATATTTTAGCTTTTTTTTTTTTTTTTCCTCCCCAGTTTTAAATTGTTATCTTGAAAATGCACAATAGCAAATTTTCCCAAACTTGAGCCAATCGGGAAGAGCCCTCCCAGATAATGTAAATACAATTAGTTGATTTAAAGCACATTTCATGTTCTGCTTATCTGCTAAGTGTTGCAGTTATGGCGTTCATACAGAATGAGTCACTCATACATATTCCTCAAGGAAGAGCCAAAAGATGGAAGGAAAATACAGCCTGAGGAAAAAGTCTATAAAGATTTCTCGCTTTTCTAATCCCTTCTCTCTAATGTTTCTTTGTAAATTTGTCAGATGGGAATGAAATTGCCTCATAACTCTCCAGATGTGAAGAGCATCACTGCACAAAATTACGTACTTGTCAAAGCAAGGGGGAATTTATGTTGGTGTTCCTGAGATGTGATTTTATTCAGTCTATTTCCTTTGTGCACATCACAGCAACTAGAAAGACAAAAACAGCTAGTTTATGTATATCTTCTTTTTTGCCCCCCCCTTTTTTTTTTCACCTCCGGTGAATTTTTTAGCTTCTATTTTTCCCTTTTGTTTTCTTATCCCCCTCCCCTCCCTCCTTTTATCTACTGCTTATTGCTAGTGACAGTAAACTTCATCCAACAACACTCTGATGAGAGCAGCTATGATTCCAGCAGCAGCAGGCACTTCAGACAAGTGCTACAGCGATTTTCCCTATGGAGCAAGAGGAAGGTGTGGCTTCTCTCCTGGTTAGGGAAGATGTTTGTTTAGAAACCTGCAGTGTTTCTTGCAGGCAACCAAATCATGATTTCATTTCAAATTTTGCTTTAGTGTTTTAATTTAAACTCGGTGCATTTTCCCTCCGAGGCTCCTGCAGTCAAATACTGTGGTCAAACTCACCAAAAGAACTTCTTCCAGTGATACCAAATCCAGGTTTTTTGTGCTGTTTTTAATGATATTGTTGGCAGGTTTTGTGCAGAGTGTCTTCCTTTAATTTAAAGCTCTGGTATTAAATGAAGTCTAAAACACAGGGTGCATAAACCACCCTGAATTCCAGCTCCTGCTGGCCATGACCTTCTTGAAACATTTTAAGGATTTCAGCTCTTTCATGCTCCTATTCGTGTTTCTCCAAGACACACGGGATGGTTTTAAAACCAGTATTAATGGGGGAAAGAACAGCGAGTCACGTAAATTAGATTTCAAGGCTTTACTCATGATGGATCCCTGAATCTCCCTAAAAACTGGGATGACTCCTCTCATTTTACAGGGATTTTAGGTACAGACCCATCAATGCTCCATTATCCCTGTCTCAACAGGCTCAGTTATGAAAATCAAATATTTCCTCTTCATCTTCTTTTTTTTTTCTTCTCTCTTCTTTGTTTTCCTCCCCTCTCTGGTGTTCCCTTTGGAACCTGCTGTTCACTTCCCTACCTGTTTTTAAAACCAGCCATATTCTGGTTGCTGAAAGGGTAAATTTGGGGTTGCTGACACACCAAGAGACAAATTTCCAAGTAAAAGAAATAACTCTCTGTTGTATAAGAGCAGGTGATGTGCTGAGGATGTCAGGATTTTTCAGGGGAATGTTGGAAAATAAGTGTTTATCTGGGTATTACAGTAATTTCACAATTATAAGCCGCACCTGACTATAAGCCGCACATCCAGGCAGACCACGGGATTTGTCCATATATAAGCCGCACCCAAATATAAGCCGCATTTTTTTTTTGTTTTGTTGGTTTTTTTAAGCGAGGATCCATGTGTGACAAAGTACCGAGTTAGTAACAGAATGGCGCCAGTGAGGGGTTTGGTGTCAGGTGCTCAATTTGCAAACAGTTTTCATAGACCAGTGAAGCCTTTAAAGGCAGCCCCAGGCGCCTTCCCCGGCCGGCTCTCACTTCCGGGTTGGCATTTCACTGGGATTTGTCCATAGATAAGCCGCACCTGATGATTAGCCCCACTACTGGGGTAGGCTGGATTCTTCAATTAAAAAGGTGCGGGTTATAATCATGACATTACTGTAAGTTTTCTGGGAGCTGCACTGGAAGATTATGAATAATTGTAAGTGTTAAAGCCCAGCTTGGTTCTGCCTCTGCTAAGAAAGCACCTGCAAAAATACCTTTGACCTGAGTCTGGAACTGGTTTTAAGCTGCTAAAACCTCCATCACCTGTGAGGAGAGCACCTTGCAGGCTCTGGCAGGGCAAACTGTGCACATTCTCCTGTCTCTTTTTCTGTCTCACTTGTGTGACCTTCCAGGATTCCTCCTTGGGCAGTCAAACCCAGCTCCAAAAATAAACCCAGCTTACTGTGCCCCCTGCTCAGCACCCTTGGGCCTGTCCTAGCAATGGAACAATGGCTGGGGAGAGTCAGTGCTGGAATGTTCACAGCACAGAGAGGCTTTGTGCTACCTGCTGGACCAAAAAATGAAATTATTTCCTTTCCTTCGTCATGCTCTGGTCATACCAAGTGTCTGTGTGTGAAACAGTCCTTGGAATCAGTGAGTTAATGTTAATATTAATATTAATATCCATCAGCATTTTATCCTGGTGAGGGTGTGAAACACTAACTTAGAACAAGGAATGAGAGCTCCTGGAGCCAGCCCAATGGTTTCTTAAAGCAGTTTTCTCCCTGTGGTACACGGGGATAAAATTATCATGGTGTTGATGGAGCTGGAAAGTGCTCAGAGCAGCCTTGAGGGGCCTGGAGATCCCTTGGAAAAGCAGCAAAGTAAATGGCAAGCCACATATTGTAAAGTAACAAGAAGAATTTTTATTATTGGGGTGTTTTTTTTCCCCCTTTTGTATTTTTCTTACCATTTTGATCAGATGTACATTGTTTATAACCCCTCGTTTACCAGCCCCAAATATCATTACAACGTCTGCACCATGATCTATGTTTGGTTGTTACCCTTTTAATGGATAAAAAAAGATTTAAGTACTTCATTCTGTTGCATTTTGACAGCTGTTAGCCATCATTTTTCCATTCACCTGCATTTAGCAATCCCATAAAGGGAGGCAATCTCGGAACTAACAAGAGCTGGGCACTGCAAGGTGATAATTCTGGATCACTTTGGCCTATAAATACCTGCCAGGCTTCTGGCTGAGTCAGCAGTCTGTAACAAAGTGGCAGCCGTGCCCTTTTATCTGTGTGAGTGTTTCACAGCAATTGGACTATCAGCCCCTGCAGTGAAAATCCATACTATCGATCAGGCTATTTCTCCACTGTAATTCTTTTGTAGGAAATCCCTGATGACAAATTTTATCTGCACCACTTTTTGATTGCTGGTTTGATGTAAGCGATCTCCAAGGGCAGAGTTAAGCTCCTGGCCGTTCCACATTATCAAGCACCAGCTTTATTTACTGAAACTACACTTGTGGTCACCAACCAAAATAAAAAAATAAATTTAAAAAATAATAAAAAAAAAGGAGAGAGAGGGAAAGGAGGAGGTGGAGGAGGCTGAAAATTAAGAGCAAAATAATATTTCAAAGTGCAGGAACGAGGGGGTGAAATCTGGTAAGTAAAAGCATGTCCTGCATTAATAAGTGCACAGAGAGGAGAAATCTGCTTTGATAAAAACATCTGTGGGGCACAGGGCTGGCCAGTGGATTGGGTTTGGAGCTGATCCTGCAAGCTCCCCTTGATGGGAATGGTCCCACAGTTCTGCCCAGAGTGAGATGTGATTCCATCTCATTCCCAAACTGGATTTGTTCTGTGGCTGCTGCTCAGACCAGGGTTTCAGCACACTCAGGGTTTGCTGCTGTGCCCAGAGCTCAGGGTTTGGTGTTCATTGGTGCCTGACCAATGCTGCAGGTACAAAGCTGTGGCTGAGATCCACCCAGAACACAAAATCAGATTACTGGTACCACCCTGTGCATTTGTTGGTGCTCTTTAAGCTCCAGATTTAACTTTCAAACCCCACCAAAGGAAGCTCCAGGGAGCCTCAGCTGGGCGAGGAGCCTCAGATATTACAGAACACAGAAATGCCATTGCTGGAAATTCAACATTTACTCCACTTGGGTTTCAGTGTGGGCTGTTGTCTCAGCAGAATTATTATAGATTATCCCCGGGACAGCCAAGTTCTTCATTGTGCAGTGCTGCTGAATGAAGCCTCAATTCCTGAGCCCTCAGGGAGGTTTTCTCAGAGCTGTGGGGTTGCTCTCTCTGACTCCGCAGAGATGTTTGCGTTTGCTGAAGTAATGCAGCATGAAGCAGGGAAATGATGTCTGGTGTTCCCTGCAAAGCCCTGAGTCACCGGCGTGTCCCAAACACATCGCTGAGGAAAACAGCCCAGCTCTGTTTGGGGATTTTTCACCCAAAGCATGTCAAGCACAAAGCTAAAAATAGCTTGCATGGCAATGAGATCTCCAGCAAGGAAATATCTGTTGGTGCTGCTGGGCTCCTGCCTGTGTCACTCTGCTCAAATTCAGCTGCCTAGAAAATGTATATCTCTGGCTGGAAACATCTATCCAGAGGTGTGTGTTTACTGAGCAGCAGATATTGGATTAGGCATGCAGCCAGTCCAATTTCATGACTACACCTTTGAAAAATTGTCTGATTAACACTGAGAGGAATAATTGTATGTGAAAGGAATAGTAAACGCTCCCCACCAGAGTGGGTTTCCAGCAAATAATGTGAAATACTTTGTCCATTCAGAGCGCTATCCCAATGAAAGCACTTTAATCATTTAATCATTAAGCAATCGCTCAGATTAAATAAATTAATAGCAAGTAAGTATTGAGAATAATTGGGATTATTTGGAAGAAACTCTTTTGGCTTTTTATACGGTTGAGCACATTCCAAGGCTGAGTAAGTTCAAAGTTGGCAAATTTGATTAATAAAAGTGGAATCATAAAACCCAAAGAGAAGACAATAAGGTTTCCAGGGGGAGTTGAATGAATTTAAAAATCAATGAAATCCTTTATGTAAGTTTTATGCACTGAATATCTCTACCCAAGATTTTTGATATAATTTAGTGAACCAAATTCAAAGCATGCTGTTTAGCCCAAAGTCTGTTGTTATGATGGGTGAATTACCATAAATCCCAAAGCAGTCTTGCTCGCAGGTTTGTGTTATTTGTGACAGGATTGACTAAGGTGAGGTGGATGGGGATCAGTCTCAGATTGGACTGGGTGATCCTGGAGCCTTTCCCAGCCTCAGTGATTCTGGGATTCTTTGTTGGGGCCTTACCTGGCAACTTGGAGGCACCAATAGCTGAAAAAAAAAAACCAACAGGAGATTGTTTATATATTATTTGGATTTATCTGGGATTCTTTGTTAGGGCCTGTCTAAGTTTAGGACAAAATTGAGGGAAAACTTCCAAAGGAGCTCCTCCTAGAGAACAATGTGATATTTACAGTTCAGCCATGTAATATCTTCTGCATGGTACTAGGTCTGGATTCCTAGTTGTTATATTATCTGAAAAAATAATCTCT
>VRYO01001272.1:6063594-6093189 GCA_009812075.1 Sialia sialis
AAAAAAACACAGCAGCAGCAAGGCAGCAGCCAGGCAGCCAGCAGCAAGCCAGCAGCAGTAGCCAGGCAGCAACTAGGGGGGAGCTGCCCAACAGCTCTGTGCAGACAGCAATGTGGGGGTGGGGAAGCAGGGAGAAGAGGTAGACACAACATCAACCCAGGACAGGGCCTTACCTGACAACTTGGAGGCACCAATAGCTGAAAACAAAACAAAACAGGTGATTGTTTATAAATTATTTGGATTTATTTCACATTTTATCTTTACATTTACCCACAGAACTCACTCCTGATGGCAAGCACTGAATGGACAGCAGCAGAATCTCCTGTGTGGGTGAGGTCTGCACAGCTGCTCGCTCTGTGCTGCCCTGAGACCACCAAGCCATGGCACTGAAATCATGAGCAGCCATCAGGCCACAATGACCTCCAGTTACTCCTGATCCAGGCTGGACTGGAACCAGTCACCTTGAGAGAGTCCGGATCCCATTAACAGCTCCCTCAGGCACCACTCCCAGGGTGTTTGATTGTTCTCAGAGCAAAAAGAGCTTGCCTTCACTCCCCTTTCTTTCTTTTTTTTAATTTAACTGCTTAAAATTAGGGGTGGGGAGGTATTGAAATACTCAATTTGCAGCTCCCTGTATCTCTGATGCCACGTCCAGAGGAGGAGCTTTCATTTGCACTGGGAATGCCTCCTGCTGAAATGAAATTCTCTTTTCTCAGTCCTTGATGCCTTGTCTGTCACTGATGGATTTTGCACACCTAGGCCTCCCCAATCAGGGAAAGCTGCCCTGATTCTGCCTGGCAGGACATTGCAGCACGGTTCCAGACCCTCATGATGCTTCCTGGAATGTCCTCAGTGCTATGGGAGTGAATCAGACAAAAAATGAGCCATGAGATGCTAATTTCCTCCTGCACAATACCTCTCATTAAATTTCTATAACAATTCTATTTTTTAATTATTATTTTTTAATCTATTCTCAGAAAAAAAGAACTTAAATATTTGGTATTTTCAGCAGGGCAAGCACAGTGTTGGTACCAGCACTGATGCACCTTGCACCAAGAGTGGCCAAAGGCTGGACTGAGTGAAATTGGAGATTTTTCCAAAGCTGAATGATTGAGTGACTCTGGGAAGGAAGGACTAATGGTGGGGCTGCAGGTTCCCCTCTTGGGGTGGTTTGTGTGTTCTCAAGAGGTGCCTTGCTCTTGGGAGCAGAAAGGACAGGACAATTTAGTACCTGAATACGAAAAATCAAGCCCTGCATCAGCCAGTTCATTTGCACATTTTCAGGCTAAAATGTGCACTCACTGCACCTTTGTGACACCTCCTGTGAGCAAGGGGTGTCAGCTCAGGGTGGTTTGTGATCCCACCTGCCTCCCTCACCTCTGCATGCAGGAGACCCAAAGAGAGGGCAGGAAAATTTCACTTTCCTCTCCCAATTTCTGCTGCTTTGGGGCAAATTCAGCGTTTTCATTACCATTTCGGATAAGTCTGGAAGGAGCACAGACATTAATGAAGATTACAGGCCAGAAATGCTAAGCAGCAGCAGCTCCCTTTGATCTGCTGAGATATGGTAAATATTTCTGCAGCCCTGGAAATCAGCAGTGTGGAGCCCTTGTCCAGATAAAGGGAAATTCAGCCATGCTGAGGGCTCCTGCTCTCCTGCACTGCCTTCCCAGCCCTGATTTTTGGGGTTGATCCAAGTGAACCCCAGTTTTGGCAGGGTTAGATAGGTTAGGGATCACCCCACAGCTCAGGGTGTGAGCAGATCCCCTTGGAGGGACTCATCTCAGGGCATGTTTGCATCTCGAGCTGCTGTTCTCCTGCAGGAAATGCAGCAGCAGCACAGTAAAGGCATTTTCCAGAGGAGGGAATCAAACCTGGATCCCCCATTTCCACCTGAGTGCTCCACCCTGCAGTCTGGGTGGGCATTGATGCTGTTTTCAGTTTTAAAAGAAAGAACTTGAACTCTTCTCTGCCATAGCAGAAGGTTCCTGAGCAGGAGAGAGCAGGAAAGGACAGGAATATTGTTCCTACAGGCAGAGTTTATTCTATTTATTTCCTCATTTCCTGGACTTGGGTCTCTGCTCTTCCATCGTGGTTTTGGCCCTGTTCTCAGGGCTCTGCTTCACCCCATGTCCTTCACAGAATGTTTAAATGCCTGGCCAATATATGATTTTATTAGAATTGTCTCAATTTAGGCTTCAAAATGGAATCCTTCCTTTACAAGGGCCTTGAGATGAACATTGTTCAGTGGTGGGCTCAATACAAGGGGAATTATTCAGGAATTTGCAGCTGAGAGGCTGCTCACGTGCAGCTCTCCGACTTACCCCTGCAAAGTGAAACAAGTGTATTAAAAATAGTATTTTTGTGGATGTTTCCTTCCTGATGTGTTTCCTGTGGAGAGAAAATTATTCCTTTGGGCACAGGGGCAAAGGAAAACTGTGGGAATGATCTCCCAAGGAATTGAATCAATGAGCTGGTGAGGTTTTTCCCTTTAAAACCCCGATGATATTAATTAGAATTGTAAACTGCCTGTCTGGTTTCATCAGACCTGTCTCCCACCATCAAACAAACACAGTCTAATGTCAAATCATTGAAGTCTCCCAGCTGCTGGAAATTCCCCTCCCCAGCTCCGAGTGTTTTTCCTTTCCCACAAAATAACGAGCCAGTCCCATGTGTTTGCACCAGCCCTGCAAGTGCTGTCTGTAAAAGTCATGTCATAACCTCAATCAATCACTCAGCACAGGCCAACACTCAGCTAGATGATCCAGAAATCCTCCTGCCTGGGATTATACTGCAGGAAATAACACAGTGCTGCCTGACAGCAGCAGCAGAATACTTCAGAAAGAGCCCAAACAACCAGAGTTGCCCAAGTAGTTCCTTCCTGCAGCTTCTGGGGCTGGGTGGCACGGTGGCACTTGGAGAATTTCATCATTTTTTGCTTGCTCATGAAAAGATAATAAATTTTCTACATTGGAATATATTTCAGTGATTAATCCATCTGTTATGGAATAACAAAATGCCACTGGCCACTTAGAGTCATGGAGAACACAGTCTTAGACTGGATATTCAAAATTCATGTATCTGCCAGTCAAGATAGAACAAAATGCAGAAACATGCTTGTAAAAAGAAATGTGATATTTACAGTTCAGCCATGTAATATCTTCTACTTATACATCTCCCTAGAGGATATCTCACTGTTATTGGAAGAGTAGTTTCCTTAGACATGCTCCCTTTTCCTCTTTTCTAATTCTTCTTTTCCTTTTTGCTATTTTCTCTTCTTTTTTTTTTTTATTTTCTAATTCTCTTTGGAAAGTGCCAACCTTTATATTGCACTACTAGAAAATTAGTAGGGTTTGAGACTTAATAATGGGTTTATTTAAATGAATCTGTGATACAAAGCTGAAGTGCAGTTTAGCGCGTGTAAGTTCAAGACCACGGAGGATTTCGATTTGAGTTATTTGAGGCAGTCTGAGCACAGCCTCCATGGACATCCACCATCCCTAAACCAACCCAAGGAAAGGCAGAGCTGGGGCCTCTCTGTGCTTTCCTGCTGATTTCAGCCACTTGGGCTCTGGCTGTGTTTTCCAAGCAAACTTTGGGAATCACAGACCTCCTGCCTGCAGGTAAATGGTTAAAGGAGAGGTGAGGCAGCTGTGTCCAGACTGGAATACAGCTCTGGATTTAAATCCCTCCCAAGGTTCTGTGCTATCCCTGTGTCCTTCAGTCTGTACATGCACCCCTCTCCCACTGCAGTGCTGAAATGAGGCCAGGTTCAGCTCTTCTAGGAGCCAGCAGGGTGTTTTGTCACACTCAGTGAAACTAAAACCATTTAATGCTGCCTGATGGTGAAAGAACAGAGAATACACCCTGCTGCACTCTGTAACTTCAGGTCTCCTTGCTTTTATCACTTTCCTTGCTTGTATGATGTGTGCAGTGAAAAAAAAAAAAAAAGTCTTGTGAATGGAAGTCTAAGTTTGCCTGGGAGGGTTATGAAATGTGGAGAGGCAGCATGGGCCCCTCTGCTGCTCCTAAAAGGTGCCTATGTGGTCACCAGCCTTCCCCTGGAACAGCCCCCATCCCAATTTATCCAATAAATTTGGGGAAATCCTGGTGATGGGCCAAGGAGGAGGCTGTGGATCCACTCTTGAAGCTCCACTGCTCGGTGCAATCAGCCTGGAGAAGCTGTAGCTGCTCCTGCAGCATCCACAGAGGGCTCCACCCTATGCCAGATTTGTTCCGTGAATTTCTCTCCTCTCATTGCCTTAAGCACAATTACAAATACATTATGCAGTGTGAATTTTCACCCTTTTTTAGCATTCAGCGGTGCTGCGAACCACCAGCCTTTCCCCTCAGTGTACTGGGTTGAAATTAGAGCATTCCCCAAATATACTGCTGCCTGTGCCATCCCTCTGTGACCCACAGAGGGGACACCACCACCAAAGGCTTCCTGTGGTGGGATTTATTCAATCACATCCACGAGATCTCCTGCCCTGAGCTTGGAGGAGATGTCACCACCAAATGTTTCCTGTGATGGGATTTATTCAGTCACATCCATGAGATCTCCTGCCCTGAGCTTGCCACCATCAAATGTTTCCTCTGATGGGATTTATTCAATCATATCCATGAGATCTCCTGCCCTGAGCTCAGAGGAGATGCCACCATCAAATGTTTCCTCTGATGGGATTTATTCAGTCACATCCATGAGATCTCCTGCCCTGAGCTTGTCACCATCAAATGTTTCCTGTGATGGGATTTATTCAGTCACATCCACCAGATCTCCTGAGCTCAGAGGAGACACCACCATCATCAAATGTCTCCCGTGGTAGGATTGATTCAATCACACCCATGAGATCTCCTGCCCTGAGCTTTCAGAGGGGTCAGGGGTCTGTGGCTGTCACTGCTCCCAGGGCAGTGACAACAAGCTCCTGCCACAGACAGCTCCAGATTTCCAGCTGGAGGAACGCTGGGATGGACAAAACACAACAAACCAGCTCCGTTTATACATGGGAACGCTTCTCCCTCCTTCCAGAGAGGCTTGCAGTGCATCTTTAATGGGGATTTTTGGTAGAAAGGCCCTGCCCAGCAGCAGCACTGTGCCAAGCAGGCCAGGCTGCATCGGTCCCTGCTGCCTGGGACAGAATTCGTCAGAAATTCAGCAAAACTTGCAGATTGAGAGGCCGTGATCAATTCTGACAGCATCCCACTTCTCCCTCCTCCTGGAGGGGCTCAGGCTGCTCCTTGCACTGTGTCCTTTAATGTGGATTTTTGGTAGAAAGGCCCTGCCCAACACCAGCGCCATGCCCAGCAGGCCAGGCCGCATCAGCCTCTGCTGCCTGCAACAGAATTCGTCAAAAATTCAGCAAAACTTGCAGATTGAGAGGCCCTGATCAATTCTGACAGCGTTCTGCTCTGCTCAATATTCTCTCTGAAGTGCCTGGAACCGAATGCCAGAGCAGAGCATTTCTCGCCAAGGTTCAAGAGGGGAGATGTAAACACAGGCCGTAAAAGACCTGCATGTCTCCAGCTTGTAGGGCTCGTAATTCTTCCCAGCAAAGTTACCTTTCCTGTTTCTATGAATTACTCTTACATTCTTGTAAGAGATACGGTTTGAGGTATTTATGGTGCATTCAATTCTGCTATCATTGATTTACTGGACTAAACCTGCTCCAGGATATGATGTAAAGCCCCTAATTCCAAAAAACTCTTCCATCTCGGCGAGAACAGCATTTTCTGCCCTGTTGCCCTCCAGCAGATGACCAAGGGAGATAAACAGAGGGCACTCCACTCTCAGTTGCAATGCGCTTGGTGATGTGAAGGAATCAATCAGACAAAAGCAGATTATTAGAGTGTCTGAGAGAGATCAAACATTGCTGGCATCTTCACCCACACACGGTTGATTTACAGGCAAGCTGATAAAGTGCTGCAGCTCACTGTCAGAAGTACATGACAGCTCCTCTAGCTCTATGGATAAATTATTGCTGAAGCCCATGATAACATTTCTCCACCTAGCAACCAAACATAACAGGATGTGGCTTTTAGTACCGGGAGCCAGAATGCTACAAAGAGAAAACACAGAAACTCTTCAGGCAGGGAAGGCGGGTAGGGAGGGATTTTCACACACACTCCAGGAGGGTGTGACTGTCCTGGAGCTGCTGCTGGAAAATTGGCAGGGCTGGACATGTAGAGATGCTGCCAAAATTCCTGGGATTGTAGGCAGGGGTTTTAATGGGGGTGTGGGCCTGAACATCCTTCAGACCCAGGAACACTATCAGGAATATCAGGTGTTTCCTTGGAAAGGCACCAGCACTAAACAAACTCACGGTGCTTTAAAAAATCAAAATAATCCGATTATCTGGGAGACAGCGCTAAAGAAAGATGCAGTTCAGATATTCTCTTTATTTTTATCTGGTGGCTTATAAAATAATAAGTGATATAATCTGCTAAATATTGCATCATGGCTATTAGACGTCGGGCTGTGCTCAAAAATTAAGTTGGGTTAATTAGAGCATGTACTATGTGCCTATAAAAGACTAAATCAGGCTCTGTCTCGGGAGCCAGACGTGAGTGCTTTTCAAAAACTGAGAATGTGACCCTGACAACTTAAAATCTAAAGTACATTGAAAGTACTCACAGGTTAGAGGTTCTGCTGCCTCAGATGCCTTTCATAAATTCTCTTGCTTTGAAATGCACTTCCTTATTTAAATTTTTTTTGTGTCTTTGTTGCCCTATCAGAAGTCATCCCACAGAAGAGTAGGGAAATGAATATGGAAATAACTGTATGAAAGAAATTATGGAACCTGTTTATCTGTACTGTTCTGCCAAATGAACAATCAGAAACTATGAATCTTTTTTTTTTTTTCTTTTCTCCCTGTGGCTTTTTCAGCTACAAGAATTTAGCAAAGGTGAGAGGTAAGTGAGAAATTCTGAGATGTAAAAGATGTAATTTGATGAGATCCCTGAAGTAATTCTTTACCCTGTTTGTTAGTTCGTCATAGCGAGTGCTCGCTGTTGTTTTTGTGAAGGGCTCCGTGCTGTTTATCTGCAAACAGACCTCAGCCCAGCTTGCATTTGGAGTTTTTGGGGGGTTTCTCTGGTGTCTGCTGTGATGGGAGGTGACCCCAATTAACCCTTTGCTCAGGTTAATTCCTGCCCAGCTGTGTTATCCGTACACACCTGAGAGGGAGCAGGGAGCTGGCTGGGATTTTTTTGCTCATTCATACCCCTGGTTTAGGTGGATTGTTTGGAGCACCCCTTCCCTTCCCGCCTGCCCAGGGCACGGGTGGGTTCTGTGCCTGTTTGTCGCATTTTAAAACCCCCACCTCCCTTTCCCACCCCCTCTCGTGCTCCTCCTGACACATCACAGGACATTTTCTGTGGGACCTCACGGGGAGGATTTGCCAGAGCAACTCTTGTAAAAGCCAACAGAAATTTCGTGGCTTAATCCTCGTGTGCTGCATTGAAAAATTACCCATAAATATTTCACCATTATGTTTTATTATTACAGTCAAATTTGTTTTATGTACTTATTATTTAAGGGATAATAGGGCAGGTGTCCCATTTTATGAGGCAATAATCTGGTTCACGTTGGCTCCATAGTTTATCCCTCCCAGAGCTGCATTATCGCCAAGGGACATGGGGAGCTTGTCTTATTATAGCAATAATAATAACAACACCTTCTATTCCTGCAGCACCTTTCCTCTAGAACCCAAAGCATTTTATAAATCTGATTTGATTTTTGACAGCTGGGGTCATCTCAAGGATTATTGCAATAATGCCAGCTCTGGAGTGAGGATGGAAAGCAGAGTTTAGAGCTGCAGATAAAGTCCCCTGGATTTCTGGAAAGATCTCTGGATCTCTTGGGTGTTTGTCTCTCTCAGATTCCTGGGCATGCAGGGGAGGAGCCCCAGGTGCTGATGGATGTCCTTGGCTGTGGCACCACGGGTTCAGGTACTCTGGGAGTGGAACAGGATGCCCTTTAATTCAGATACAGCAGAAACCTGCTCTGGGGAGCTGGGCTGCAGGCAGGAACAGCCTCACATCTATGGAAGTTTTACTTGAAAACAAATCCAAGGGGAGGGATGGATTCCCACCCTCCATTAGGCAATGTGTCTTCTTTGATGTGTCCTCAGCATGGCCAGGATGGTTGAAATGCACACGAGGTGCTGCTGCAAGAAAATCCAGTCTGAATTTCTCAGTGCAGCTCAGCTGTGCACTGGTGTGGGCTGTGCTGGTAAATCAGCTCTGTTTGAGGCTCTATGTGTTAGATATATTTATATATATCTACATAATATATTATAATCTATATTATAATAGATTAGATTACATACTGGATATTAGTCACATATATTAGCTATCAGCTGTATGCAATTATTGGCTGCTGTTTTTTCCTGAACTCCAGGGTATAAAACTGAGGGTGCCCTCAGTGTCAAGCCCAATGTGTGCCCAAAAACAAAACCTGGAATGAGCCCTGCTCTTCCCTGGGTGAGCTGACCTGTCCTGGTCACCTTGCCAAGGTGAGCCCAGCAATGATTTCAGACCTTGACATTCCAGGTTTTGGGTTTTTTTCCAGCCAGTCCCTCCTAGGAAAACATTCCCAAACTGAGATGAGGTTTGCATTTTATTAAAAGTAAAAGGAGAATTTCCCTATAAATATTGCTGGATTTTTCTTTCTGCTGTTGCTTCTCTCTTTTAGATTTTTTTTCTTCCTTTTGTTCTCTTTCTTTCCAGCAAGGCAAAAAAGCCTGGGATATTTGGCTGTAATGCAAGTATCTAATAATTTCCAGTAATAGAAGTGGTTTATTTCTACTTGAAAGTTGAAGCCAGCTCTGATGAAGTTATATATTCTTTGATTAAATAAGATATATAAGGCTGAGTCTGCTCTCTTAACATCCCAGAGCCACAAGGGCTTTAGCTACTCAGAGGCTGTGTTACTCATTCCTCCCTTATCCACAATCCCAGGCTGACCTAAAAAACTTTCCCAACTAATGCCTGACTGGAGCTGCCAGATTTCCACATGAAGTCAGAATTTTACAATTTGAATTTTCCCCACAGAGGGGGAAAAAATACCTTTACAAGAAATTTCCAGAGCTTTTCTTACTCGCATCTTGCATGATTCAGCACTCTCTGAATTTCTCTGAACCCTGATTTTCCTCAGTCTTGGAGGGAAAAGGACCAATTTCTGCCACCTTCATAGCTGATCAACCAAATATTTTAAATATTAGTGTCTAGGTCTGCCAGTAGCTGCTTAAAAGGATTTTTATGAGTCCCTACCTGTGTTTGTGAGTGCCTAAACACCTCCAAATGTTTCATCTCATTATACTTTGTATTGTGGTGAAGGGAAAATGCTTTCATTAGATCCATCAGCGATTCACAAAATATAGCTCTGTGCCACATTTGCATCAGGAAAACAAATCATAGAGTGCCTCAACTTTCCCCCATTAGGAGCTGAATGGATGTCTTGCCTCACCCAGGCAACGGGAGATGTCAAAAGTTCATTGGATTTACGGATTACAAATCACCAGTTGTCTCTCAAGCGTTGTGCAAATTATCAAACGTTGTTTTATGGCACCGAGGGAACTGGCTGGGCAGGGATTCAGGCGTGTGCTGAAGCACCTTGTTGACTTCAGCATCTAAATATCTAACATGAGAGTTTGAAATGAGAACAAGAGGATCATTCTCCTCCTTCCCTGGACCAAAGTGGAGCTCAGTCCCCAGTCTCCTCCCTCCAGAAATGTTAAATTCTGTGCAGGGGCTCAGCACATCAGCACCTCACTTTTGGAGTATCTGCAGCTAAATTGCCTCTTTCCATTCATTTGGGTTTGTTGGTGAGGATTTTTTCTTGCTCATTGTAAAATGTTTTCATAACTTCCTGGAAGTTGATGTTGCAAGAAAAAACCCAAGTTGCGTCTGCTTCATTACGTTAAAATGTTAACATTTCTAATATTTCCTAATGGCACCTCTATAAAGTGAGCGTTGGAATGAAAAGTTCTGTGCCAGAAGTGGAGCCTAGAGACAGCTAATGGCAAAGCATTGCTGGGGTGGCTCGGGGTTTGCTTTGGGGATGCATAGATGATTATAGAAAATTGGCTCCATTATTGCCCCAATTACAACGAGTAAAGTCATTTCACAGTGATGGCAGAATGGGGACCAGGCAGGTTACACTGAGAAACACCACGGAGCTTTTGGGTGGATTTTTGTATTTTCTGCTTGTGTGTCGTGCCCTGTGTTCCTGCCTGCTTTTTATGTAGGGTTCTCTTTGTTTTAAATAGTTATTAAAACAAAAATTGTTATTAAAACAGCCTGGAGGGCGGTCCCACAAACACCCCCATCCCCATGCTTTGTGCGCTGCTGAATGTCCCGCTCCTAAAGGTTTTTTTTTCCATGCCAGGAGTTTAAACCCAGCACAGAAAAAGGATTTTGAGGCTGCGCATGTTAGGACTGAGCCGTGGGATGCCTGTGATCAGCAATTCCGTATTCATGAGCGAGTAAAAGATGAAGCACAGTGCAAAGTAGCTATTGCATCGGTGCTTTATTATCTCCAGCCGGTAATTGAATCGCTGCTGAGTGCGAGTCCTGCAGGGAAATCCCACCCCGTGCAGCTCCTTGGCTCCTTTCTGCTCCAAGGGTTCATCCATCCAGCCTCATTTATGAAAAGTCTTCATGCTCTGGCCTTCCAAAACTGGATCAGATGTGTTTGAGCAGCGATGTCTCTATCAGCATCTCGTGCTGTGAGCAGCAGAGGAGGGCAGTGCATTTTGCCCATTGCTTTATCTCTGAACTGCAGCCCCAACAAAACCCCTGGAATGCAGAGCAAGGCAAGGGCCACAGCTCGGAGATGAACTTTGCAAGCAGGAAAACCCTCCTCCCATCTCAGCTCTGGCTGCTAAAATCAGGATTTTTCTCAGCCCTGGCACCACAGCAAGGCGTGCTGGAGGTGCCATCCATCCCCCATGGAGCAAATCCCTGATGGAACCAGCTCTGGACTCCCATCAAATGGGAATTAAGCCCATTCTACAGAAACCTGTGTGCACACAAATTAAATTTTATTATTTTATCACAGGCTGTCAGAAAATTCACGCCGGAGTTATTGCAAGATCACAACTTTAATTTTCTAGATGGCAATTTTGTATAAAGCAGTTTTGTTATCAAGAGCCCTTAATGCTCAAAGGTCCAACCCCTGCGAGGCCACCAGCAGCCTGAAGATCTGTGTCCCCTGGAGGTGCCTGAGCTCTCACAGAGGGGACACTGGGCTGAGTAAATTCACTGGAGTTTTGTTTCAGCACCAGCTGAGATGTCCCAGAATGCCAGAACTGCTGGAAATCCCTCCCAGCCCATGGAGTCCATCCTTGGTGACCAGTCCCCTCCTTGTCCCCAGCCCAGAGCTCCCAGTGCCACGTGCAGCCCTTTCTTGCTGCACATAAACCCAGAACATGGAACTTCCCCAACTCACTTTTGTTCCTGTGGAAATGGGAATTCCCTGGAATGATGTCCTGGGAAATGCGAGCTCAGCAATGGTCGAATTCCTGGCCATAAATATTGACAGAAAAGGGGGGGAAAAAAGCTCCCCACAGTCACTGAAGGTCTCTAAGAGCTTAGGGAGGATCCGTGGCCTTCCAAAGTGCTGGATGCTGCGAGAATTGTGGAATTTGGCTCGGCTGTGCTGCCTCCTTCCTGCACCAAAACTTCAGTGCAAACAGAAAATGAAGATTTCTTCCTTCAAACACACTTAATTGCTTTCAAGTTTTGGCATTTCTGTCACTACTGCATTTCCAAGGCATCCCATGGTAATGATTAGAGCTAAGCAAATACCTCAAAATATTTTCCATGAAAACTCCTTTGAATAAAACATTGAATAGCCTTCAGCTGTGTTCACACCCCTTTCATATTTGCTTTCTCTGAATATTCCAGTGACTGATTTACGGGCAGAAATGTTAACTGAAACAGCAATTTTTAAGGGAATGTTGCATAACATTTATGGAAAGCAGATTTTAAACATGGATATAGTATGTAAATGCAGCCTAGTTGGAGTAAAAATAATACCAGGTGATTTAGTACCTTCAATCTGAGAAGTCATCTCAGGGTCCAAAAGTGCAGAGACCACAAACAAAAGACAGACCAAAAATGAGGGACAGATGCAGGCAAAGCCTCGTGGTGAGTTTTGAAGAAGTGTCTGAGCAGGGATTGTGTCCAGCTCCTGTGGACAAAATCCTAAATCTGGCCCTGACTCAAAATAAATGTAATGCTGGGGATTGAACACATTTGACAAATGTGAAAGTAACTGGAAGTTAATTGTGAGGAGAGGGAGAGGCGGAGCTGGCTGAACTTGAGCTGTGTGTTCTGCTTGGTGTTACTGATGGCACAGGAGCCTTGGCTGCTTCTTGGAGACGTTGTCAAAGAGCAAATATTTGCACATTGCTCCTCAGCATCATTAGTTTTGTTTTGGAAGGTGAGTCACTGAAAGCAAGTGTACAAATATTGCAGGTCTGGTTTGTGCATGAATCAGGTGAGGTGGCTCCGAGGATGCTCACAGGCCACTCATGATATCAGCAGAGTTTCAAAAAGAAATTCATAATAATTTTTTTTAAAAAAGAAAAGCTGAGCGTAGCTTTAAAACGCAGTTTTTGCATATGAAGCTCTTTTCCATTCTGCAGAGTGCACCAGGGGAAGAGAGCTCTGCTGGTACAGGGAACTTGTACAGATCTGCATTATTCCCCTCGGAGTGAGAAAATCTCTTCATGCCATCTCAGAAAAAAAAAGCTCATTGAAATGCTCTGTGAATGCAGCCCTCCCAAAGGCCACCGTGCAGTCATGTATTTTGGATGATCTGCAGCTAGAAAAGCGTGCAGCTAATGCACCCATCTCACCACGGGAAAGACTGAAACAAAAACACAAAAAAAATCCCAGAGAGAGAAGTGAAAGCCAAGCCACATCTCTAACCCAGACTCCTGCTCTGAAATAACGATGCTCTGGGATGTTCTTGCTCCCCAATTCCACCCACAGCCTTTAAAAATGTAAAAGTGTTTTCAGAGGGACACTCTCACCCCATTCACCTTTCTCACCCCTCTGACTGACTCTTTCTGGAGCATCCTCATCAAGGAGCGCTTTCAAGGCTGGGCAATTATTTGTCTTCTCTTTCTGTGGGAATGGGAGAATCTCCAATGAAAAAAATCACCAGCAGATATTCGAGCAGCTTTCCCCAAGAAAGTTCAGGCTGAGATTCTCCACCATCACATCTCTGGCATGGTGAATAAATGAACACACTTTAATTTCCATTTCTTCCCTAAAAAATCATTTATTTACCCTCCTGCCATCACATGCTAAATTAAGTCACGTCTTTCTTTTATTAAGGAGACAGCTTTTTTTTTTCTGAGCTTCTTAAACTTTTCTAAATTTTCTTACCACAAACACTGCTCATTTTGTTTCTTATCCAGAGACTGATAACAGGGTTTCTATAAAAATGAACATTCATGATCAAAGAGCAACTCTGTATCATAAACAAATTACAACAACTGGGCATGCTTTGAAATAGCTTAACCTAATTAAGCTCAAACACTTTCGCAAAAGCTTTAAAAAAATGGGTGTAATTGGAGCTCCGTTCAGGTTCAGCTGACTTCATATTTTTAGTTCGGTTGGCTTTTTTTATTTTTTTTTATTTTTTTTTTTCCTTTTAGAGCTTTGCATAAACAAAACATTTTGACAGTGTTGCCTTCCTGGGGAAAAAATGTTGGTGGTGCTGAAAATTCCGATTTCCAAATGCAACACAGCTCGAATTGCTCATTTTTGCAGCTCTGGGGATGGGTGTGAGAGGTGCCAAAAGCAGCCCCGGGTGCTGTGACAGTGACACTCACAAGGGGCAGGGCTGGCTGGGCCAGTGCCATGAGTGCTGGGCTACCAGGAACTCCTGGGGGGCTGCAAATGAGAATTGTTGTGGTTTTATTAAAAAAAAAAATCAGTTCCAAGGTGGGTTTTGGGGATTAAAATGGAAATCCCAGTGGTTAAATCCCTTTGTGTGTGGGGTGTGTCCAATGTCAGCCCAGCCATGGATTTCTCCATCTTTTCCAAGGAGTGGTGTGGGTCCCTTGCGGAAAATTCACTTTAGGCTGAGATTTTCAGACACTCAGCTCCGCATAGCTCATTTCCCATCTCACTCTCTCACCACACTTTAAAGGTGCTGCAAAAAAAACTTCTTTCAGGTATTTACTGATTATAAACCTCTGAGCCAAAAGGATTGACCATCCCCTTAAATCTGATTGCAGGGAGATTTCTAAAGAAAGAATAAGAATAAGAATAAGAATAAGAATAAGAATAAGAATAAGAATAAGAATAAGAATAAGAACGAGAACAAGAATAAGAACGAGAACAAGAATAAGAATAAGAATAAAAATAGGAATAGGAATAGGAATAGGAATAGGAATAGGAATAGGAATAAGAATTCACCTGCATCCTTTACTCAGATGTTTTAAAAGTCCAGCACCACCTGTGGATGGCAAAATGGCTCTCCAAAAATCTCTGCTTATTGAAGCATCAATTTTCTTAAACTTAGAATGAATAAATCTTCTGTAACCTGTGTAGAATTGTGCCCTTCCCTCATCACCATAAAGGCAGAATGCTTTGGTTATTATCTGTTATAATCTGTTGTTATCTGGTCTTTGCTGCTGCAGTGAATTATTTCCTCTTTTTCAGAAGATTTTAGTTTTTATTGATTTTTTATTCCATCATGAAAACAATTTGCTGTGGAATTTCCATAAGGAGATGGTGATTTGCTGAAGGCTCTAATTTACACTTCTCAGGAATATTTGTGGGAAAAGAATTTTCAATCCATTCTCATCTGCTCCAGGTTTTCCTGCACAAGTGTTAACATTGAATTTTGCTCCTTGCTTGTAAAAGTTTACTAATGATTACTGAAGCCCTTAATTGAAATAAATTTATGTATATGGCTCAAAAACACTTTTAAAACACTTTTCCTCTGCAATGCTCCATTTTTTTAATATATTCCTTTTCCATTTCTTGAGGAGAAAATTTTCAGCAAAATTTCTTTTCATGATTGAAAAGCACCAGAAGTGCTAAGCCAAATTACCTGTAATTATATAACCTTGTGATTCCGCCTGTGTTTAACAGATTAAATGTTCTGTCTTTACAACTTTCAAGGTTAAGTGCCCATAATGGGACATGCTGGGGAGTGGGGTCATATAATCCCCAGCAAGAGGCACTCAGCAGCCCAAATGGAGGAGAGTTATTAAAATCCCTCACATGCAACTTCCATCTAACACTCAAATTATAAGGGAGCCACTTGGAAAGAGCCAAGGGCTATTTGCAGGTTCAATATATTCACTTTGCTCTCGACTGTGATCAAAGTTGGGAGCTTCACACGGCTTGGGCTGACGGAGGAGCTCATTTGGAGGAGTGCAGAAAATGCTCTTCTGTCCCCAAGCAAGCTGATAATTGGAGTTTTCCACCTGGGAGGGAGCAGAGCCTGCACTGGCCAGCTCCCCACAGGGCTGGGCAAGGGTTAAAAGCCAGGAGATTAATGTGGGCACCAAGACAAATTACACTTCTATTTTTTACAGAAAGTTTTCTAACTGGAGTGCTTCTGTTTTAATTGGGGACTATTACTTTAAATGAAATGCAAGATTGAGAGTCTTTTTTGCAGGGATATTTCAGTCACTGTCAAGACCTCCCAATAAGTTCATTCCTGCCTCTCTTCCACACTTTATTGTTTTTTCATCTGGAATTTTCTAGAGTTGACTGATATTTTCTTTTCCTGATCTACCCCACGTACCAAGTCTGTGAAGTTGGATCCAAAACCAATTTAGCCTTGGGGTGACCCATTAAAAAAGCAGGGTGGGTTTTTTTTCCCCAAAAGGCCAGTGTGGAATGTGTCACTGTCACACTGCACCAACTGCAGAGAGAGCCCTTGATCAAAACAAGCACAGCACCTTTGCATGGCTGTTTGTGCTCTGCCAGTCCTTGGAATGACCTTGGCTTAATTACCTGCATCTCAATGAGTGAATCTACATAGCAAGTGAAGGTTAATTAATGAAGGATCATTTCTTACTTAAACCCATCAGGCAGTGGCTGACAAGCAAGTCTGGCCCGTGCAGTAGCAGCCTCTGTCTCATTAGAAATGGTCAGATTGATGTGCTGGGCTGCTCCAGAAGCAGGGCCAGGACAGTTTGTTAATGAAGAGAACTGATGGGCTCCTGCTCAGCACTGCCAGGCCTCTGTCTGTCATCAGCAACGTCACTCAACTTCAGCTTTTCCCAAATTTCCACAGTTTCATTTGTGATTTTTCAACCCAAACTTTCAATATTTCCACCCAAAAGCCGCTGTGAGTTTTCTACCTGGCTAAGATGGGCAGAGCAGTGAGATCCTGTCACCCACACTGGGGTGGTTGGCACAAAACCCCAGAGCTGCATCACCCCAAACCTGCTGGCTGCAGGAATTCCTGCTGGGAACCTGTCCAGCCCCAGCTGCAGGGATTCCCTGTCCTGGAGTGCATCCCTGTCCTGGGGTGCATCCCTGTCCTGGGGTGCATCCCTGTCCTGAGCTGGGTGTGCCTCTGCTGCCATTCCACAGCACCAGGATCCCACTGGGATGTGCCTTCCCTTCACTCAGCTCTTTCCCAGCCCTAGGAAAGGGAATTTTCCTGCTGGAGATGACCAAGAGTTCGCTCAAGGAGCTGCATTAAGACTCCAGCACCACATCCTCACCCTGCAGCAGCTCCTGGGGGTAAAACACCCACCAAGAGCCTGAAAGCCAAACCAAAAATCCAGAAAATAAGAACTGGAGGAAGACAGCTCCTCAAAGCAGCTGAACCTGAAGTTCAGAAGTTGTGCTGAGAGCCCGAAAAACCCTCTGAACTTGAGCTGGTCAGGAGCCAGACTTGCATTGCCCATAAATATTTTCTTTCCAATCACTCGAGGAGTTCCTGATTTTAGAAAACCTCTTGCACTTCATCTGTTCAGAACCACGGGGCAGAATGTATTTTCCCAACAATAAACAGTTGGAAACTGTCTTACCCTGCCCAGGATGGAGGGAATTTGCTCCAGTGCCACAGGAACTTTTCAAGCACCAAGTGAGGCTGAGCTGCCACAGGAATATGTCACTCTGCCCACAGCTGGGGCACAGCTGCAGGCACTGAGGGCACTGAGCACCAAACCTGAGCCGACTTCTGCACAGAACAAAAGCAAAACACAGCCCAGAGCCAAGCTCAGCAAGATTGCTGGGTGCTGGAACCAGAGCAGAGGGATGAAATGAAACCATGAAACCATTCTAAGCACTGATGCTTTGAGGTCACAGAGTGTTCTCCTTTCCCATCCCTTTGGTTTTTGACTGGGGATCCAGCTAAATCCAAAATTGCCAATTTTCTCAGCAGCTTTTCCAAATGCAGAAGTGGCCAGAGAGGCAAACATTTCTTATGCTTGTGAAATAACACACCAGGACAGAGGTGTGTTCCCTTCCACACTGTGTCTGTAATCTTGCAAAGTTACAGATTTTGGCTGCCTTGCCTCATCTCTTTTCTCTTTACATTAAAATGTGTCTTTATCTTTTTCAAACCCTTCCCACTCTCATCCACTGATTAAGAAATAACAAGACAAGTCTCCAATATGTGGTCTTTTCTCATCGTTGCTTTTGAATTTTTGCAGGAGTGAGGGTGGAGCTAAACTCAGGTAAAACTTGAACACACTCTAGAAAATAATTCAAAAGGTGAATTGCTCCCACCTGACGTTAAGTGAAAAATACCTCATGTGATCCTGCTTCTGTCTGTTCTATAAAAATTGATTTTTTTTTCTATATGCAGAAGTATTAGGAATTGATTCTGGCTTGAGCAGGTGCCAGGATTTAACTCACCACATTTCTAATGTTTTCAAGTGCTGGGAAAAAATTATAAAAAAAGTTTTCTGTAACTGGGAAAAAGAGCTCATTTACCTTTGTAATTTTCTATTAATTTACTACTAGGATTCATTTTGCATTTAATTCAGTCCTCTAATGGCTTAAAACTGTGTCTTTGGTCTTTACACATTTGTGGTCTCAGCCGTGTCAAGCTTTTTCATCTACTTTATGTTCATTTATTTTAACTTTTAGTGGTCTTCTAGCCAATTCTTTATCCTTTTTATTACAAGAG
Source organism: Sialia sialis (assembly GCA_009812075.1). NCBI lineage: Eukaryota > Metazoa > Chordata > Aves > Passeriformes > Turdidae > Sialia > Sialia sialis. The sequence goes on from VRYO01001272.1 coordinate 6,081,719, forward strand.
CATGAAATTTTATAATGCCCTAGAGCTTTGTTAGTCAGCTGCTACAAGGTTCTTAACCTTAGTTAATTTATTCTTTCACTTTTGACTTTCAGATATGGAGCATGCTTTAATATTTTGGTTTTGAATATGAAAGCAACTTTTATTAAGTAGGTTTATGGCATTAATAGATCCTTATTTCATTTTTACTGGAGTGTTTAGGTATCCTGCTAGACGCAGAATGTATCATTTTCCATAATTACCTGTAATTTTTGCAATATAATTTAAACTCTACTATATTAAAATATCGTACAATTTTAACCTTTTTAGGTAATTTTACCCCAGAATCATTGTAAACAAGCATAGGAATGGTTCTTTTTCCTTGTAAAACCTGTTTTTTTTTTTTGGTGTGTTTTTACATTAACAAGTAATTAAGTCATGGCAGTTTGCTTATGTAGAGAGAAAAAAAAAAGGAGAAAATTCTGAAATCATCACTTGCTGTAATTTTACATAATTACTGCAAGCACATCCTGTACCCCAGCAATGATGTAATGCTGCATTCCTGCAGTTTGGGAAGTCCCCCAGGAATCCATGAAATCCCTGCAGCCACTCAACAATTCCAAATTCTGTGCCAACCTTGGCTTCAGCCTCACCAGGTTTCTTCATAAAGCCACGGCAGGAGAAGATGCAGAAGGGAATTGTTGTAAAAAGATCAAATTCATGGCAGACAAAGAACTGGAGCAAAGAACTCGAGCAGCTGGGCAGGGGGAGCAAGAGGAAGAGGAGGAGAAGGGGAGGAAGCAGCTGGAGGAGAACAGGGGGAATAGAATGGGAATAATGGGAATAATGGGAATAATGGGAATAATGGGAGTGGGAATAATGGGAGTGGGAATAATGGGAATGGTGATGGGAATGGGAATGGGAGTGGGGAATGGGGATGGGGATGGGGATGGGGAATGGGAAATGGAAATGGAAATGGAAATGGGAATGGGAGTGGGAGTGGGAATAATGGGAATGGGAAATGGGAATGGGAATGGGAATGGGAATAATGGGAGTGGGAATGGGATTGGGAATGGGAATGGGAATGGGAATGGGAGTGGGCAGAAATCCCAACACTGATGGAAAAGAAACCTTTGGCTGAAGGATAGGAAATGATTGCTGAGGCATAGGCACCCCTGGAAATTGTGGGATGGACTGAATCCCTGGGAAAGGGATTGGTTGGATTGAATCTCTGGGAAAGGGTTTGGATGGATTGAATTCCTGGAAAAGTGTGAGGTGGGATGGGTGGAATCCCTGTCCTGGTGTTCAGGAGTTGCAGAATTGCAGGAGCCAACCTGGGAGGGATGCAGATGTGGGCTGTTCCCAAAGGGGAAAACCAGGAATGTTTGGAGCAGGAGAAGTTCAGAGTCTCCAAACCAGGAACGTTTGAAGTGGGAGAAGTTCAGGGTCTCCTGGGTCAGTTTGCCTTCGAGGCTGGATGCACCGAGAGACCCAAACATCAACTGTGAGCATTCCCTGAGCAACCACCAATCCAAAGGGGGACAAATGGAAAATTAACAGCAAGAGAAAACAGAGTTCCTGTGGAATCCATGGGCCAGGCTTGAAACAACCACATTTGTCTGCAGTGCTCCACTTTCATACCTTTTGGTTTCCAGGAACCCCCATTAATCTGTGATTTTAATAAAAATGCATATTCATTTGGGCCCAGGTAAGAGTCCTTGCTATAATTCTCCTTCTCAAGGTGGTGGAGTTGTTATTTCCCCTCTGTTGTTTACTCATGTGTAAGCACCAAAGCAGCTCCACTGCACTCAGGTTCATTTCTGTTCCACTGGGAGCTAAAACTTAACATGATTTTATATATATATATATATACATATATATGTAATATATACGAACATTTCTTTGTCAGGTAGAGGCTTTTAGTTATTCTGACATGAGGCTTTCACACTGCAAAAATATTACTAATACTATTTTGGCTCTAAAGTGCATTTGTTATCAATATGCACTTAAACTGGTGATCAAGAGTTGGTGGGAGAGACACCTGCTCTGCATTTCTTATCTTTTTAATACCTTAGGGATACATCACTTAATAATTTAGTGCTAAACCATTTAGCATTTTAGCCCATCATCTCTTATATTACACATAGGATTTCAGTAATGTCTGATAAAATTATGTGTTAGCTGCCTTATGTGTGTGTAAAACTTAATAAGTCTTCTTCCCCCCCTCAAGTTTAATAACTGATTTCTTACATTTATGGATGTGAAATTTTATTGCTCATGGATATAGTTTGAACCTAAATCTTCATATCTTATAAATTGATTTTTAGTTTCCTTTTTGACCTTATGAATTTCAATCAGACATTGACCTCTTGTTGCTCATGAATCTGACTGATTTAGTGCCATATAACAATAATACTGTAGAAAAGCATTATCATAAGAGCCCACAGGGTTTGCTGAAACCCATAACTAGATTTTGGAGGCCTCTAGCAATAATAATTCTTGACCCAAGACTATTCTCTAATACCTCCATCCTTTAGTGTCCTGGACTGGCCAATCCTTGTCTCAGTACATTCACGGGAAGTGCTGGAGACTCCCAGGGGGATGCGAGCTCAAACTGTGTGGAGAAGATAATGCTGAATACACTCCTGTAAAACAGAGCTTAGAAAAGACCAGTCCTGTCTGGGATTTGTCACATTTTGAAGTGAGAGGGGAAGACGATTTAAAAGGAACCTTTTGTGACAGAAATTAGTATTTACTCAGTGTTTGAGATTTTCAAAAAATAGAAATTTAATAGTAATTGTCTTTACTGGAATGTGTTGTTATTCTTCAGTCTATCACTATAGCTGCAGCCTAAATAGAGGGCTTGAATGATTACTTCTTTGTTTGCTTGGCTGTGCTAATTTAATTTAATTTAATTGCTTATATGCTTTGCTTTACTGAATAACTGGGTGTTGATGTTCATTATTCCTCATTAAGAAAGAATCTTAAAGTGAAAGCAGAAGTGGGAAGGCTGTGGTGTTGGTTCCCAAATGCTGACCTTGGGCACAAACATTTCCTGGGTGCAGGTATGGAGATGGTAATTTATTTATTTATCACCTGATCACCAAGAAATCAGAGAAAACTCGTGGTGAGCAGGGCAGAGGGTTGAGGGAGGAGGAGTGAGCTGAGAGCTGTGAATGCCCCAAACCCTGCAGGAGCAGAGAGCCCCGAGCTGCCAGGGGGATTTATGGGAGCAGATGACACTGATAATGGTTTTGAACATCCAGTGTGGTGTAAAACCCAGCTAAGAGAGAGCACTCAGATTAATCCTGCTCACTTGGGCTTTGTGGTTCCCTCGTTTTTGACAGCAGAGTTGCCACCAAGAAAGGCAGAGTTTGCAGCTGGACAAATAAAGGCAGAGCTTGCAGCTGGACAGAGCTGTGCTGCCCATCACCCTGTGGAGTGCACTTTTTGGGCTGTGACAGCCAAAGCTGGTCCCTGTGCAGGGGTCTGAGAGGTGAAAGTGAAGCCACAGCTGGTGCAGGACTGGCCACAGCCCTGTCCTGTTCTCCCAGGGCTCCTGCAGGACATTCCAGTTTTTATTTCATGTTGGAGGGCAAGAGAAAGGCAAGGTGCTCCATCCTTGTCGTGAAGGATACCATCTCCTTGATGCTGGGCATTTAAAAATTACAGTAGTTTCACGATTATAAGCCGCACCTTTTTCATTGAAGAATCCAGCCTACCCCAGTAGTGCGGCTTATATTCGGGTGCGGCTTATCTATGGACAAATCCCGTGGCCTGCCTGGCTACCGGGAGGTGCGGCTTATAATCAGGTGCGGCTTATAATTGTGAAATTACTGTACCTAAAAGTGAAACCCGCTTTGAGGCAGTGCATTAAATGCCTGGCACACCCAGATCCATTTCTCCAGGTGTCCTGGAGAGCCCTTGGCTCGCTGCTTGCACCAGCCCAGCTCCAGAGCTCCCAGTGCACACACAAAGCCCACACTGGAATTCCCAAAAAGCAGCTCCCAGCCCTCTCTAGCATCACCTCCTTGGAGCAGGCAGCGCAAGAGGAGGGCTCGTGCTGGTTTGGAGTAAATGATGTCAAGTGTTGCTTGAGGAGCAAAACTCAAAATCTGTGTGAGCCAGAGCAAGCAGAGTCCAGGTGTAACAAAAAAACCTCCTGCCTGCCCAGGGAGCTGCTCAAGGCAGGAATTCCTGTCTGGTGTATTAATGTTCAAGGCTTTCCAATTTACACACAGAATACAAGAGGTGAGGAGTCCAAAATGTAAATATATGAGTCGAGCTGGGAAGTATTACTACTCTGTTTATGATGCTGCAAAGTCAGAATTGTGCCAAGCCACTGTTTTCTTATAAACTATTTAAATAATTTATTGGCATGTGAAGTTAACAATTCTCTGTGTTTACTCCAGCTTGTGTTAGATCTGATATGAATGAGGCTCTTTGGACCTTGCATTTTTATCTCATTTCCTCAATGTTGGCAATAATTTTGCTGTTTCAATAACTGATCTTATTCACCTGCTGCTAAAAACACTTGTCATGTTGAATTACACACCCTGCACAGATATTGTTGCAATTAGCAATTACAAAATATCACAACAGAAGTGTACAAAGGTTTAGGATCCAGATTTTTGACTGTGTGTAATCATGTCCTAATTTGCTGAAACACCAGCCAGCAAGTTCTGTTCATCTGTACTTCTTTTAATTGATCTGCACGTGCAGATGCAGTAATTGCACATGTAAATTTGGAGCCGGTGATGTAAATAAAATAAGAAATTCCATCTTTTTCCTCACTGCCAGAGTTCCTGACTGGAACATTGAGCCCAGGGGCTCAGGGGAACTGAACCCAGCTGGATCCAGTGCAGCCTTTTCTCAGTTAGAAGATTCCTGAGCTGATGAATCTGCCAACCAAGATCTCCAAGGTAAGAGTCAACCCAATTTTTTTGCGTACAAATTGACTCCTCTCCCCTTCCACAAACATTTCCAGGTGTAGCAGATGTCCCCAGCACAGAAAGCATCTGTGACAGCAGGTAATTGTCCTTAGAACAAATAAAAGCTGAGTGGAGCCCGGGGCAGGCAGTGCTGGTGTCCAGGAGCTCCTGGAGCCACCGCAGGGTGTGACACCCACAGCATCCCGCAGGGGATGGGGACAGCAGATGGGACAGGGGGCAGGGCTGCTCTGGGGGAAGGAGGACACAGGAGGCAGGAAATTGCTGTGTTTGAGTGCTGGTCCATGCTGTGAGAAGAATTTTTATCCATTTAGTCTTCATAGCACACAGAGAAATGAACCACAGTGCCATGGTTGGTGGTGTTTGGTTTTTTGTTTGTTTTTTTTTGTTTTGTTTTGGTTTTTGGTTTTTGTTTGTTTATTCAAGAACTAAAAAAACAATAAAAGATTCATTAACACATTATACAGGGATATATAGCAAGGAGAGAAACCCTGGAGCCATTTCTTGCTGCTGTTCCCATCCAGTGTCCTGGTACAACTCTAACCAGGGAGCTCCTGGGACCAACAGCTCTGGTTTCTCTTTTGGCTCTCCAGCCACTGGATCTGTTTGGATTTCCTGGTGTCCTTCCTGGTGTGCTGGATTACTCAGAAGTGCAGCTCAGTGGTAGCTGCCAATACAAATTTAGTCTTTTCTGTTTGTTCTGTACTGTCCTGTCAAAGCAGATAAGTCTGCTTTGCATTAGAGCTCAGAAATTTAATTGTGGGAAAATGATGAGTCACTGCAGGGAAGGTAACCCAGTGTCTGTGTCAGGGGACGTTCTCCTGATGGACAGAGCACTGAAATGACATCAGGGCCACGAGCCAAAAGCAGCAGCTCTCACACCAAGGTGCCATTTACATTCCCCTGGGATGATGGGGCTTTTTGAGCCAGCCAGAAGATTGATTTGGGGTCAAGTGGGAAAAAAAATACAAAAGGAAAAGGGAATTTTCCAAGCTCTATTAGCAATTCAGGCAATCCATGCTTGGGAACATCCAATGAAATTCTCTCAACTGCTGCTCAGGAGAGAGCAGGATTGTCCATTCTCATCCCCTGAGGTGTGGATTTGGGCAGTAAACAGTGGCAGAGCCCATCCCCAGCAACCACAACTGCCAGCACAGTGAGAGGAGCAGAGCTGAGCCCTGCAGAGCCGAGCCCAGCAGAGCTGAGCTGAGCCCAGCAGAGCCCAGCAGAGCCCAGCAGAGCAGAGCCCAAGAGCCCAGCAGAGCTGAGCCCAGCAGAGCTGAGCCCATCAGAGCAGAGCCCAGCAAAGCCCAGCAAAGCAGAGCCCAGCAGAGCCCAGCAGAACCCAGCAGGGCTGGGAGAGACCTTCAGATCATGCAGCCCCACAGGAGCCCAGCAGAGCCATCACCCCTCACCTGTCCCCAGGTGCCACACCTAGGTGCCAGGTGAGCACTTCCAGAGATGCTGATTCCACCCCTCCTGGGCAGCTCATTCCAAAGCCCGCCCACTCCTGCAGTGAATAAAATGTTCTAATATCTAATGTGAGCCTCCCCTGCTAAAAAGGAACCAATTTTCTCTCCTTCCTTCACCTGGGATGTGGCACAAGAGCCTGATCCGCATCTGGGGGCTGCACCCTCTTGGCAGGAGCTGAGCAGAGTGAGAAGCTCCCCCATTTCCAGGATGGAGATCTGGCAGCCTGGAGCTGAATTACACCTTCCCTGGCACCACTGAAACCTGCAATCAAATCCCTCTCAGTCACAGCAGCCCCAGTGCAGGGACAGAGCTGAGCCTGAGTGCCTGGTGCTGCTTCTGAAGGAAGGACAAACACAGCCAAACCCCTCTGCAGCTCCCCCAGGCCCAGCCTGAGCCTGTCCCAGGTTGTCTCCATCAGCCCTTCCCTGGTGGCTGAGCTGTGGCTGTGAGGTTTGTTTGGCCCACATCAAATCTGCATATCTGAGCCTGTCTCTGCACACCGAGCAGACCTGCTCAAGGGCAAACCCAGCAAGTCACACCAAGACTCACTGAAGAGTCTGCAGGATTTCCTTGTGATATGATAAACTGCCAGCAGAACAAATAGCAGAAATGGAGGAGAAGTGCGTAAGGAAATCCCAGGAAGGACTGATAGAAATTAATTCAAAACCTTTTTCTCCAGCATAATTTGGACAAGACATAATAGAGTTCACAGTTTACAAGTAAGAGGCAGAAAGCAGGAAGTACATAACTACTAAAACAGCTCAATTAATTCCCATTTCTGCTGCATCTTTATGGGGAAACTCAGCTGTGTGCTAATGATCCTCAGAAGAAGCCAGACAACACTGATGCTCTACTTGCACTTCTTGTTAAGGGTAAAATTCGCCCTATTGAAGAGGACAAGAAGAAGATCTATGCATCCACTTAGCACCACTTATCCCAATTTTCACTTAACAAGAGCCTAAGTAGTGTATACGTCTGGATTGTCCTTCTGCACTAAAGTGAATTTTCTGCCCAGTAAATTAGATTGGTCTGATGTGTGCTTAAAAGGAAGAAAATCTTTGCTTTCATTAGAGGCTGTGCTGGGAAATGGCTGCTTGACCTATAACTTAAACAAAAAAATTAGCAGTTGTTCACAACTGCCCTGACAGAGGGACATGGGATCTCTGCATCATCTCCTGATCAAACAGCAGAGCTGAAATCCGGGATTTTCATCAATCCTGAGGGGAAGAAACTTTGTGAGGGAGCTGCTCATGGCTTTGTTATTCAGATCCTTCTCGTGGATGGTTTTTAATACACATTTATCTTGATGTTTGAGTTAAATTGGCATAGAGTGGGCTGAGAAGCATCATGAGACCATCAGCAATCCCTCAGCAGAGAGCACAGAACGGTGGAATGAAGTTTTATATTTAACTTACATCTGAGATAAACATAAACAGGAGAGCTCTGCCAGCCAAGAAGTCCTGACAAATTTGAATTAAATGGCAGATGCTGAGTGTGTGTGTGTGTGTGTGCGCCTGTCACACCACCCTGGGCTGGACAAACAGATTCACCATCCCCAGGGACACTTCCAGCCCTCTGGGATGGCACTGCCTGTGGAGCAGCTCCAGGACAGGAGGGTCCCTCCCTGCAGCCCCAGATGATGTTTTTATTTGCAGGAACACAGGCTCTGCGAGATATTGCAGTCACAGTTAATGAAGTCCTTAATGAACTGACAGGCCTGGTTCTTATCTCACTTATGCCAGATTTAAACCTATGTAACTCCATTAACTTGGTGAGTTGATCCTAATTTTACATAAGTGTAAAAAAGATGAAAACCAGACGTTTTATGTGCTCATTATCTAAGAGAATACAAAGCATGGAGTTCTTGAAAATCTTTTTTGTGTTTTCTCTCGGTTTCAAAGAGATTTAAGGGCTCCTCCACCTCTGACCCTCCCCATTTTCCCTCTGCACCCATTTCTGCAGCTCCTTCCTCTGGTTTCCAAGTTAGTCTGATCATGCAGGTTTTGATCTCGTGGTGGTTTGGTACCTCCTGAAACAAGTTTTGTAAACTTTGTTCCTAGTGAGCACATTCCTTCTGGCATGAATCAAAACTCTGCATTCTTCCCCCTTCCCACAGAGCCTCTTCTAAGAGTTCAGCCTCCTCCAGAACATTCATGGCTTTCTTTAATGCAAAGAAATTACCAGCACACAAACCAGCCATACAACAGGGGTGTAAAACTGGAACTGAAGGCAAAATCATTTTCCTGCTCACAGTTTGACTTTGGAGATGTTTAATCTTGGCCTGTTGCTCTGCTGAACTTTCCCTGCCTGCAGAAGTTTACTTTCCACTTGAACTCTGAGAGATCGGTTTTACCCCAAGGAGACACACTCTGTGTACACAGAGAAAATGATTTCAGATGTTTTGGTTTGCTGTTATTGTGTTTTGATATCGATATGATTTCCAATGGAACACTGCACAGCTTGGCCTCCACAGCCAGGCTCAAACTGAGCCTGATCCTGCAGAGCTCCAGGGCAGGAGAAGCTCAGTGCCAGCTGTGCCAGCTGTGCCAGCTGTGCCAGCACACAGGGAGTGCAAAGGGCCAGAGATGTGAAATTCTGAAAACAGGAGTGGTCCTGAGCTCCCCCAAAATGTGAAATTCTGAAAGCAGGAGGGTCCTGAGCTCCCTCAGAGATGTGAAATTCTGAAAACACAAGTGTCCCTGAGCTCCCTCAGAAATGTGAAATGCTGAAAACAGGAGTGGTCCTGAGCTCCCCCAAAATGTAAAATTCTGAAAGTAGAAGTGGTCCTCACCCCCTCCAAAATGTGAACTTCTGAAAGCAGGAGTGGTCCTGAGCTCCTCCAAAATGTGAAATTCTGAAAACACAACAGGCCCTGAGCTCCCCCAGAAATGTGAAATGCTGAAAGCACAACTGGGCCCTGAGCTCTCCCAGAGATGTGAAATTCTGAAAACACAAGTGTCCCTGAGCTCCCCCAGAAATGTGAAATGCTGAAAGCACAACAGGCCCTGAGCTCCCCGTGCCAGCAGTGCAGGAATGCCTCTGCTCTGATGGAGTCACTCATCATTTACAGCTCTGGAGATCAAACCCAGAGCACAGAGATGGCACAGGGACAGTCCCTGTCACACAAGGGATGCTGATTCTAATGGTACCTCCTGTCACTCAAGGCACAGACTGGGTGTCACTGCTGAGGACAACGGGTCACCCTGCTCCCTCCATTCTGAATGCCATTAAAAATATCAAAATCAGACTCAGAATGGGGGAAAAAGAACCATTAGGAGAATAAGTAAGAGGAACGGAAAGAGAAATCAGAAAGGAGAATGAAAGGCAAGTGCCCTGCAGAGCCCCAAGGCAATTTCCTCTGGGTGAGGCAGCTCTGGGTGAGCCCATCCCTCAGCTGGGTCACAGCTCCCATTCCTCACTCCCCTCTCTCTGCCTTGTGCCAGAATCCTGCAGAAAGTGCCAGAGCTGCAGGATGCTCTGCAGCCAGGGCAGGGAGGGCAATCCCCTCTGCTGACATCAGAGCCAGGAGAGCTGGGGCACAAAGGGCTGGATAAACTCCACTCAGGGACCCAGCTGAAGGGGAAATGAGGGAAATTTGGGATGTGAAATGCTGAGTAGGTGATGGTTGCCCCTCTGTTTGGGCCTGCAGTGTGCCCACCCTTTGCATCTCTTGTGGCAGCACCACAGGTTAAAATGAAGGCTGATCTCCCTTGTGTGCCCTTTATCATGAATAAAACAAGTGTCCAGGCCCACTGATCAGCAGGGAGACATTTCTGTACCTATGCACAGTCCTAGTGCTGAGAGCTCACATCAGTGTAAAGATCTGTGAGTTCTGCTCTCTGTCACAACCTCACACTGCAAAAAATCCTGAGTCTCAAAATCTCCAACCTCACACTGCAAAAAATCCTGAGTCTCCAAATCTCCAACCTCACACTGCAAAAAATCCTGAGTCTCCAAATCTCCAACCTCACACTGCAAACACCCTGAGTCTCCAAATCTCCAACCTCACACTGCAAAAAATCCTGAGTCTCCAAATCTCCAACCTCACACTGCAAACACCCTGAGTCTCCTTCAGCAGGATGGGCTCCAGCTGTGGATCCAGAGGTGCCTCTGTGTGAGCCCCAGCTCTTCAGAGGGGCTGCTCCTGCAATCTGTGGGCACTCAGATTCAGTCCTGGAATATCCTGGAATACAGCCCTGGGTCCCTCTGACCAGGATTTTTAACCACTGGAAGCTGCAGGAGATCCCCAAAAAGGGAAAGTGGGGATGAGGAGGTTTTTAAGCAATACCTGAGTATGACAAATACCACAGGAGGGCTGATGCTGTTTGGCAGTTTCCTGGAAGCTCTGTGAGTAGAAGTTGAGTTCATTAACTGCTGCTGCTACCTCCAGAAGTCAGTTCAGATTGTTTTCCTGAAATAAAACCTGAACCCAGATGGCAGAGGTGAACCTGCCTTGCCAGCCTCCACCAAGAGGAGATGCAGGTTCAGAAACAACATTTATCCCCCCAAATCTCCATCACTCTCTCTTTTTAAGCTTATTAAAATTAAAAGCATGACCTGCCACATCACATTACATCAAAACATGATGTAACTTCTTAATTAAAAAAAAAAAAAAGCTTTAATTTATGATCTCGTATTATGCCACAAAAAGCTTTTGTTTTCCCCAGAGAAACTATAAATTTTTTACAGTGACTGTTTCTCCAGTATCTTTGGCAGACTGAAACAGTGAGGGTTGGCAAAAAGCAGATATTTAACAGCTCCTGACGAGCAGCTTATGAATCACCAGGCTGGGATGCTGGCACAGCTCCTGTAGGTACCTCTGAAATCTGCTCTGAAAATCTCCCTCTGAAATCTGCAGTAACCCTGAGCTACCAACTGCTCCCAAACACCAAACCTGAGCTCTGCAGCCTCCCCAGCCCTGCCACTCCTGAGGAAAGCTCCTCTCACAAGTGCCCTGCAGCACTTCCAGCACTGATTCCACTGGTCCTGAGCAGCCCAGGGAAATGCCCCTCACTGCATTTGGCATTTCCATGATTTCCATCCAGCCCAGGGAAATGCCCCTCACTGCATTTG
>VRYO01001272.1:6101417-6115268 GCA_009812075.1 Sialia sialis
ATCCCACCCTGACCCCACAGAGGGGCTGCCCAAGCCCAGACATCAACTGTGACCCAAAGCACCTCCCATTTCCAGCCCCTGTAACTTGTAACCCTATAACAGATGTCCCCCTGATTTTTGAGATCCCTTCTGTCCCTGACAGGGCCAGGAGCACCTGGGCTGGAGCTTCATTCTGTGCGTGGATAAAAAGGAGAGGAGGAGGAGAGAGCAGGTCAGAGTGGCAAAGGTGGAGAAGCTCTGCTTTAAACACTTCATGGGGAACTGTAAAACTTGTGAACAATTCAATAGATTAACTTCCCCTCTCAGTGGCATCAGTAAAACTGAATTATCATCCTGACTTGTAAGCGATGGCCAGGCCCACAGCCATCCATCAGGGATCATTTCCTGATAAAGCAATCAATCCTGCCAGGTGCAGAGGGGACAAACTGCTCCAGATAGCATCACCAAATATCCCTGCCACCCCACAGCTGCCGGGAGGCTCTGCCAGTGAAAGTGCATTTGTCTGCCCTTATCTCTGCAGATGTGCAATGCAGAGGGAGAAGGGGAAATCTGCATTTATGTGCAGGGGGCAGAGATCACCCAGCCAGGACCCAGGCACTGAGCTCAGCCCTGCAGCTCCACAGAAATGAGGCAAATGGGGAGATTTCAGAGAAAAATGGGAGATAATGTGGGGAAAAAAGTGTTTCTGTTATCCCTGTTTTAGGACATTTCTGTGACTTGAGGCAGAATCTCTCAAATCGCACCCATCTTCTCTTTTGGATCCTCACTGGTAACAGCTTTGGGTTGGATGTTTGTCTTCCTGATCTATTAAACATTTGTTTTATTTATTTTTATACGTATCAAAAAGCTCAAAAAGAACCGGGAAAATTTATGTAAGCCTCTGAAATCCCTTTAATCAGCAATTGGCTTTTGTCTTAATGAGCACAACTATAATTTGAAGAAATAACTTCAAAAACATTCATTTTACTAAAAATATCCCCACTTGTCCGTTTCCACTACAAAACAGGGAGGTTTTTGGCAATAGGAAATCATGTTTGAATGAAACTTATTTGCTAAAATAGGATTTTAAAATGATTGATTTTCCTGCTCATTGTAGTTTTGACCAAAAGGTGAAAAATTAGAGCAAGTTTATTTCTCAGCCAGATATGAGCTGTACTAAACCCAAACTCTTTGGATATTTGTGGATGATAATGTGGCCACTGGAGCAAACAGAAACTTCTCCCTGCAGCTGAGGAGCTGGGATTTTCATCAACAAACAGGTTCAGGGTAAATTAAGAGGTTCAGTGTAGCAGAGTTCTTCAAAGGCTTTCTAGCTGCTCAACTCCAATTAAAAGTCAATTGAATTGGACACTCAATTCCCATTTGTGTCTATGAAAATCTCTCCTCTGTAATGTCCTGGGTTACAATTCTGAGAGAGCTGAAAAAGCAGAGGCACAAAAATGCATAAAGAACGCAATGAAAGTGTTTATTTTGGGGAATATTATGGCATTTACAATTTTTAACAAAGAATATCTCCATAAAAGCGCACACACACCACCAGAAAATGACAAATTGAGATTGGAATATTTGTATTTCTGTGTGTGATCCATTTTTATGTGCAGAAAATAGGTTTTGTGTGGAGCAGAGCCAGCACAGCCCTGCTGGTGACACAAAAGTGAGCAGGGAATTAACAGGGCCAGCAACTGGAGTGGAGCTCAGAAGTGATGACAACAGAAAAGTCGAGGGGAGAGAGCCTGACTGTGCAGAAAGTCACTGACATATGTGGGACAGGAGGAGCAAACACAGATCCTGCAGATCTGAGGTGCATCCAGAGGAGCTGCAGGAGAAGGGATAGCACAGGGTTAAAAATTATTCTAAAATCATGGGAATTGTGTGCAACAAATTCAGGGGTGCAAAGAAAGGTTGGGTCTGGTAGGGCTGGGAATGGAACCAGGCCTAGGAACAAATGTTGAGTTTTGTCTTTATTGGATCATGTTAAACTGATAGCATAGGGTTAAAAATGTTCCTAAAATCATGGAATTGTATCCCATCAATTCAGGGGTGCAAAGAAAGGTTGGGCCTGGTAGGTCTGGGAAAGGGAACCAGGCCTGGGAATGAATGTTGAGCTTTGTCTTTATTGGATCATGTGAATCTGCACCTGTGGAATCATCATGTGATAAATAATGTGATTGTTAAATGTAATAATTGTTGGGTAAATTGAATATATTATTGTTTAATCATAATAAGAATCATGAGAAGCGATGTAATGGTGACAAGAATCATGAGAAAGGGAATTTTGGGGACCTGATGGAAATCACAAGAATCCATGCTTGGATAAGATCAATGTGTACAATAGAACAATATGGGTTTAGTAATTATTATATAGTTCCATAAGGAACAGGGAATAAAAACCTGTCCCTCTGGAATCCATGTCAGTCAGATTTGGGTTTGTACCCTGATCCCAGAGCTCTGCAATAAAAACACCTGCACAGAATCATCCTGTGGTGATGTGTTTCTGTGCTAACAAGGGGAATGCAAAGGTACCAAACAACAGAAAACCAGCAGAAACCACAGGGAGGGGCAAACCCTGACACCAGCCCCAAAATCCTCGGGATTTTTCTGTGAGCCAGGTTTGGGTGAGCAGCCAAACCCACGGTGGGAGATTCTGATTTTGGGAGAGATCCCCAGGCTGATTCATTCCTTGCTCCTGGTGGGATGTGAGTGCAGGGGATTCTCACCCCTGGGGACTGATCAAAATCAACAAATATTAATATATTATATAAATACCATATCAACAAAATCAGGATCAACAGAGGTCAGGCTCACCAGCAAATTTCCACCTCAGTTTCTGGGTGATCATTACTCACAACAAACTGATTTCCACCAGTGCTTTGCTCCTGTTTCACTAAAGAGAGAAGAGCCAGCTTTTTTCCAGGTGTCCCACCCTGCTGACCCCTCAGGGATGTGCTGAGAGCCTGGAAAATGCAGCAGAGCCCCAGCTGGCAGCTGAAGCTCAGACAATATCTGCAAATCCACTCCCAGCACAGAACCCATCTGCACATCCACTGCTCACTGCTGGCTCGAGAACATTTTCCTACAACTCTCCCCCTGAAAACCTGATCCAGACTGTCTAGACAAGTCAAAAGGCTCATTTGTGCTTAATACTTTATCATTTATTATTTTGTCTTCCATTTGGATTAATTTGGCAAGGGCTGCTAGCAGAGCTGGAGTGCTGGGAGGATGTGATTTCTGTGATTTCTGTGATTTTTGTCATTTCTGTCATTTCTGTGATTTTCAGGCCACTCACACAATCCCCCTGCTCTGCTCAAATCCTTGCAGTTTGCTCTGAAGCTCACGCACAAAAACCTCATAAATCTAATTCTACCCACGTTAGACATCCCCAGTCCATCCAAACACACACATTTGCTTTTTATTTCCTCCCATAGCTTTTTTTTTTTTTTAATAGGAGCATTGTAAATGTTTCAGCAGGTGAACATTGTGGAGCTAAAAGAAATTTAAACGTGCCTTGTGTTTGCTCAGCCAAGATACCCTGGCAAGACACTGAGACACCTTTAAAAGAGTCTGGCTCTCCGCTTTTCACTGAAAATACAGCTTTTACAAATATGAAAATGAAAATGATTGTTCTGAAAGTAAAAGCCAAGATGACGGAATATTTTTGTGGTCATCAATATTTGAATTTTGAAGACTGTATTCTTATATGTCCACCAAAGGATGCAATGTGGAGTTCACAGTAAAGTCCCACTATTTCCCCTGTAAGTGCAGGAACAGCTTTATTTATCTTACATGTATTTCCAAAGCTGCATTTTGAGCCTTAGAAAACAGATTTGAAATTCTGGCTAACAGAAATCACCTTTTATCCACTATTCTCAGTAAAGTGCACGAGCTGAGGATAAGGACCCTGCTCCTGAATTATTTGTGCAAGTTTTTTTTAGCAGAGGTGTGGGAGGGGTTCTGTGCTTGGACAATTAATGGATATTGATACTGAAGAGCACTTCAATCTGAGCCTGCAGCTGAAATCTCTGCTCACATTTTCAGAGTGCTTGGCACTTCCTCCCCAGCACAATCCCTGTCTGTGGCCTGGGAGCTTGGACATGTCCCTGATCCAAACTCCAGCTGTAAATAACTGCAGGTGAAATATCCACCCCTAATTATTTCTGTGCTCACACACCAAAAAAAACCCCAAAAAACAACAACAAAAAAAAAAAAAAAAAAAAAGCAAACAAAAAAACCTGCTGCGTTTGATCCTTCCCTTTCTCTTGTTTTTATTATACAGCACAGCCATGAGGAACAGAGAAATAGAGAAGCAGACCTTCCCACTGCACTGTGCACAGATATTTTTACCCTTTAAACCTCCAAAAACCATCAAGCCAGCACCTCAATGATTGTGTGCGCCCTCTGTGTGTCCAGGGCAGGGTGCAGACCCTGCAGAGAGGCAGCAGCAGCTTTGGGAAATCATCTCTGAAATGTGAGCACAGAGCTGCCGGGCACAGCTGGGCAGATGTGGGGCTGGGCAGGGCTGGCAGAGCTGCTCCTCTCTCAGCCCCACTCAGTAAATAATCCCAGCCTGAAAGCTGCCCTGTGCAGCACACACAGAGCCCCAGGCTGGGATTTATTTGCCCCATCCCTCGTGCAGCTGAGAAATGCTCCGTCCAAGGGAACAAATCCAACCTTTCACTGTGCCTCTGTCCCTAACTGAGCTTATTCTGAATATTGAGCACTCACACAGAGCTAAGGGAGAGCCTTGCTCCTCTCCTCCTGGCACATGGATGGGATTTCTAAAAATTCACTCTAGTAATCACAAGGAGCTGCTGCAAAGAATTACTGAGAAAAACCTTCTGAGGTTTCAGCCTACCTGGTGCCTTTGTTTCATAACTAGAAGGAGCATAATGAATGCAAAAACTCTGTGAATAGAGCTCAGCAGGGCCTACTCTTTTCCTCCTGGCTCCTGTGGTAATAATAATTTGATTTTATAGGTGTCTATCCTCAGAGCCCGGCTAGGGAGCAATCTTTACTGAGTCATGAACTTTCACATCATTAAATCTCCCTACATTTATTTTAAACATATCAAAAGTGTCAAGTAACTTTAGATCCACTAAATTTTATTTGCGCTGGGTGAAATGAAGTTTGGCCACTGGGGAGAAGGAGGGGAGCAGTTTCTGAGCAGTTGGGAAGGGATTTGGGAACAATTCCACCCACGGAGCTGGGCAGCACATCCCTGTTCACAAGGACACAACCTGAGTAATCTCCTCCCAGTCTGAAGGGAATATTAAACTCTTCTGTCAGTTGGATGGATATTATTTATGGCCCCTTTTTTTATTGTTGTTGTTGTTGATTTCAAAAAATATTTCTTTGTTGGTGCAACGCTGACTCCCGATAGAAAGTGATGAAATGCCCAATATGTTAAAAAACCTTATCACTAAATCAGAGGCAGAACTATAAATTTGGGCTTTTGAAACTGAACTGACTGTTGAGGATCATTTTGCTCCTGAAATATTACAGCAGTGATCAATTTGCTGTAAAATTAAGCAGTTTAGCTCTGCAATCTATAGATGGAAAACATGTTGTTCTTGAGCAAAGTTTATGCCCTGCCCAAGGGATAAATTAAATTTTATGGGTAAGACATGCATTATTATACGCTTATCTGTTTAACATATCATTCTTTCCCACATCAGTATTATAAATATTTTTAATCATACATTTGATCTCTTGTGCATACAGTGGTATGGTAATTCCCCCTGCCCCCCTCCAAAAATACGACCAAGCACAGCTAATTCATCACAGGAGAGGGGAGAACATTCTCATCTTGCCCAGAAATTGAAGCACAGCCTCTCAGAACTGGGGCTGCTTTGCAATCACTTAGTGGGATAAAATTTTCCTGAAGGAAGGGGTGGAGCTGCATTCCCCATTTTTATTACAGGTGTTATTATTGAATATTTATCTCACACGGCTCTAATCAAACCTGGGGGCTGCACTCCAAGACAATTCACTCACAAAAGTTTGGGAAAGTGGTGAAATGTGTCAATTTAACATGTTCATGGTTTTAGAGAATTCTGCTGGTTTTCCTTGAATTCTCTAAATTGGAGTCAAAGCTCCGAGACTGACCCAAGCCAAGGAAGTTGGTACAGAAATGGATCTTAAACCTGCTCATGGTTTTAGAGAATTCTGCTGGTTTTCCTTGAATTCAGATGAACTCCTCTTGGCCATGTTTGCCATCAGCCACATCCCTGGAGGGTTTTTTTAATCCATCTGTTGTAGGAACAGAGCTGGAGGTGGACAAGGGCTGGACAGTGAGCATCCCCCAGGGTTTGGGGTTTTTGCTTTCCATTAAAGCAGAGCAAAGGGGATGGACTCAAACACTCAACTCTGAGTTGACCTGGTTGGTTTGAATGGGAAAAGGAAATAAAAATCCCCTACATTTGGGGATTTGCCTGTCACATCTGTCACCTTGCTGCTGTGAACCCTCCAAGCCATCCTGTGCTTGCTGTGACTGGAGACAATGCAAACTCTCCTCGTTCCCTTTGGAATTGTGTGATTTCCCTCCCTGCTCAGCTCTGCAGGCTCAGGGTGTCCCTGGACATCATCCCCATGGCTGCTGTCACCCTGGAGGTCCCCTGCTGTCCCCTGGGCTGCTCTGGGTCACACAGGGACCTCTGACACCTCCTCACTCCTCTGCACTTTTTATTTTGATTTCCTGCAGCACGTGCTGGTGTGGATTTTTTCTTCTCACACAGAAAAGATCCCAACAAGCATGTTTGTTTTTGTATTTCTGTGTAAATAACCTTTCCATGGGTCCATGGAATGAGAAAGTGAATATCAAAAATAACAGGGAGGAAAAAGTGACTTCAAGGTGAGATCCATCCACTGTGGAGAATGCACTGCTATATGTAAAATAAAAATATAAATATAAATATAAATATAAATATAAATATAAATATAAATATAAATATAAAATATAAATATAAATATAAATATAATACTATAATGTACAACTAACCAGGTTTGGAATTTCCCACTGCTCAAAGCCACCCTCCAGGAGCTGCTCCATCCCCAAACTGAGGAGCCTGTGCAGGACAGGGCTGAGTTCCTGCAGCAGGGTTTTAACAAAGCCCAGCCCAGCCACTGAATTCAATCCCAACCTGCCAGTGTCCCCAGCTGGGACAGCAAAATTCCTTCAGACTCCTCCTCATCTCCTGGAGGAGAACAGACAAAGGAGGAGGTTCCAGGCCCAATATCTCACCCAACTCAGCCACACTTGATTATTATTTGCTTCTCAGAGCCTGAAAAGAATCCCACTCCCAGATTTGTCTGTCTCAGCCCTGCTGAAGCTGAGCACTTTCATACATATGTATGGATAGCTTAAGTTTTTATGAGCATAATTTGGGCTTTTCAAAATAGTGACACAATAACAAAGCAAAATTGAGACACGCATGTAATTTGAATACTGATTTGGTTTTATCTTTTCCCCTGTGCTGGCACTTTTGATGCTGCTCTTTTCCACTCCATCCTCCCTCTGTTCTTATTCCCCAGTGAATGGAATTAGTTGAGAGGGCGTTCATGGCTTCTACCAACCAAAACCAAACCAAAGCCAAAATCAAAGCCAAAGCCAAAAGCAAAAGCAAAAGCAAAAGCAAAGCCAAAATCAAACCAAAACCAAAACCAAACCAAAGCCAAAGCCAAAACCAAAGCCAGAACCAAAGCCTAAACCAAAGCCAAAATCAAATCCAAAAGCAAAACCAAAACCAAAGCCAAAACCAAAGTCAGAACCAAAGCCTAAACCAAAACCAAAATCAAAGCCAAAAGCAAAAGCAAAAACCAAAGCAAAAGCAAAAGCAAAGCCAAAACCAAAACAAAAACCAAAACCAAAACTAAAACCAAAACTAAAGCCAAAACCAAAGCCAAAATCAAACCAAAATCAAAACCAAAGCCAGAACCAAAGCCAAAACCAAGGCCAAAATCAAAGCCAAAACCAAAACAATACCAATACCAAAACCAAAGCCAAAACCAAAGCCAAAACCAAAGCCAAAATCAAAGCCAAAACCAAAACAATGCCAATACCAAAACCAAAGCCGAAACCAAAGCCAAAATCAAACCAAAACCAAAGCCAAACCAGAACTAAAACCAAAACCAGACCCAGGCCCTGATTTCCATTCTGGGCTGTGCTGGGTGTATTTGTGGCCACACTCTGGAGTTCCAAAGCTCCAGTCCCTGATTTCCATTCTGCATTCTGGGCTGTGCTGGGTGTGTTTGGGGCACTCCCCAGAGCTGTTTCATCCCCTTTAGGGCAGGACAGGATCTCCAGAGCTCCCCCAGCCCAGCTCTGTGCTGCGGCATCTCCCAAGCTCTGGCAACCACAAATGCTGAAGCTCTGACCCATCCCTCACCCTTTTTTTGAGGTTTCAGAGGTAAAGCCCAGTCCTGTCACACCTGAACAGCAGCACTGGGCCCCTCAGACAGATCTGAGCACTTCTGGGTCGTGGAGAGTCTGAGCCTCAAAATTATTCATTAAAAATATCCACTTAATCATCTCAAAGAGAAAGCTGCAAGATGCTCAGGGGCAATCTGTGAACACAAAAAGTGGGTTAAATTCACCTAATAAATTATTTGCAGACTGAATAATTCATGGGAAATCCAGGGTGCATTTAGAGGGGCTTGACTGGGGCTCCTCTGGAAGGGGAAGACACCTCAGAACTTGGCATTTTCTAAGGCTCAGAATTTCCATCTGGAACCAGATGTGTGGGTGAAGTTTCCTGTCCCTGACCCAGCCAGTGCCTGGTGCTGGAGGGAAAGTCATAAAAAAATCTTACAACTGGTCTATCTGTCCCTAAAAAAATCTTCCAACTGGTTTATCCTGTCCCTAAAAAAATCTTACAGTTGGTTTATTCTGTCCCTAAAAAAATCTTACAGTTGGTTTATCCTGTCCCTAAAAAAATACTACAACTGCTTTATCCTGTCCCTAAAAAAATCTTACAACTGGTTTATCCTGTCCCTGTCCAGTTGGAGGCTCCTGGCAGTGGGCAGAAATGGGAATTCAGGTTTTTGGTAAAACCAGGACAACCTGGCAGCCACATCCACGTGTTTGAACTTTACCAAGTGAGCAGATTAAAGCGAAGCAGAAGTGGCACCAAGTGTGAGAGGGCAGGTGTGGATTATTTCCTGGACACCTCAGGAATTGCAGACAGGTTTCACATTATCACACAGAAAAGTCAATGAAGATCCAAGACATTTCTGGAGGCCCCAGCTCATGGCCAAGGGTTAAAGTCAGCACTAACACTGGGTTAATTTTAACTTGAGATAAAGTTTCCAAGAGTCCATGAAAATAAGCTGAGCTCTGTCCAAATGCAGTGGAAAAGCTGGAATTCCAGTGCATGAAGCAGGTAACGAAAGGAGCACGCTAAACTTTGTAAACAGATTTAAAACAAATTTAATAATAGACTTTTTAAACTCCCAGATCACTGTCAGAGTATATATGTGTTAAAAGACCTATAAATATATTTTAAAACAATCTATTTTCCTTTCACTTAGCTGCCAAGATCTCCATTAGGAGGTTTGTGTTTCCTTCCAACATTAAAGAATCTCTCTAACATCTGTAGCAGTGAAGAGTGTCAGTTCTGCTTCTGAAACAAGCAGTGCCACCATCTGAGGGAGGAAAAATTGAAATAATGAATATGCTCCTGCAGATCAGGCTGCTGTGGGGAACGGGAGATGTGCAAAGCCTCGTGCCAGGAGTTTCTCCTCCCCACCTCCAAGGAGAGCAGTTAATGATGCAAAACCTGGGAAAAGTATTGCCCAGAAATGCTGAACACAAAGAACACTGCAAGGGCTGGGCTTTGTTCCTTTCCTTCCAAGGACTGGGAGTGTGTTTTATTCCTTAAAAAACGTGAGTTTTGTGTTCCCTTCCTTCAAAAAACTGAGTTTTGTTCCCTTCCTTCTAAGGACTGAGCTTTGTGTTCCCTTCCTTCAAAAAACTGAGCTTTGTGTTCCCTTCCTTCAAAAAACTGAGTTTTGTTCCTTTCCTTCTAAGGACTGAGCTTTGTGTTCCATTCCTCCAAAACCTGAGTTTTGTGTTCCCTTCCTCCAAAAAACTGGGCTTTGCTCCCTTTCTTCAAAAAACTGAGCTTTGTCTTCCCTTTCTTGAAAAAACTGAGCTTTGTCCCTTCCTCCAAAAAGCTGAGCTTTGTGTTCCCTTCCTCCAAAAAAACCTGAGTTTTGTTCCTGTCCTTCTAAGGACTGAGCCTTGTGTTCCCTTCCTTCAAAAACCTGAGTTTTGTTCCCTTCCTTCAAAAAGCTGAGCTTTGTGTTTTCTTCCTTCTAAGGACTGAACTTTGTGTTCCTTTCCTCCAAAAACTGAGCTTTGTGTTCCCTTCCTTCTAAGGACTGAGCTTTGTGTTCCCTTTCTTCAAAAAAACCTGAGTTTTGTTCCCTTCCTTGCAGAAGTCAGGAAGAGAAAAGGATCTCAGCACAACTCGAGCCAATCTCAGCTTCACTGGAGCAGCCACTTGAAAAATTATCCTTTTTTTTTATTCTTTCCATGAAGGTTCCCAGGCCAAGGACAGCAGCGTTGGAGGGGGATTCGGGAGGTTTGGGAATGGTTTTATGGCCACAGTTGGTATCACAGAATAAATAATGATAATAGTTATGTTATATTAGATATAAGTTATATAGTTATGTTGTATTCGATATAAGAGTTATATTAGATATAATAAGAGCTGCTGTCACAGAATGACCTGCACACACGGCTGATAAATGCTCATTCTGCCTAAAACTTCAGGACATTCTCAGCATGAAGATCTGCACAAATATCTCAGAAATTCCCAAATTTTTTGTGGAAAATTGCTGCAGTTATGCAGGGAAATGTCTCTCCCCTAACCCAGCCAGGGTGTCCTGCCCCTGGAGCAGGGGAGAGGGAACATGGACTGCAGTGAGACTCAAAAAAACCCGATTTTTAACAATTTTCAACAAAACCCTGAGTGCATTTTACTCTCAGGACTGTCTTACCTGGCTGTGCTCAGCATTTCTGAATTGCAGAGTTTCATACAGATCCCACGAGGAGTGGGGGAGCATGTAATTTATAAACACATGGGGGATTCCAAGCAGAATTTGCAAATCTGAAGGTTTTTCAAAGCTGATTCCCAGGACTCCTGTGCCAAAGCCAGAGGTTCAAAACCACAGTGGTTAAAAGGAAGATAATAAAAACTGCTCACTGCTTGACCTGAAGAGGGAAAATCAGTGTTAATCTTGCTACACAAACCTTAATCTATTTTATTTTTTGCTTAGCTCTCCCTTTTTTCAGCATCTATATAATTGTGTAGATCAGATATGCAAGGGTTTACCTTTCTTATCTGTACATGTGATCAGCCCAAATTGCTAATTCATCCTTAATTTCTTTGGTTCAAGTTACACACTCGGCGTTATTTTAACGTAAGGCTTTTTTTTTGTAATGTGATGATATTTAATTTGCATTAGCACAAGTGACACACAATGGATCATGCTATTATCATGATTGATATCAGATGAACTGGCATAAATTCAACGTTATAAATTGAGCCTATCAATGAAACTCGGATTTTACAGGAATTACTGGAGTAGAAAGGCGAAGGACCCTCAAGTCAACCTTACTCAAACCCACTTTTCAGAGCTTGAGATATTTTATGCCTGCAATAAATGCTTTTGTGAAAGCCCATAACCTGCAAAAAAAAAATTTAAAAAAAGTCATTGGAAGTCTATTAATTATAATAATCCCATCCAAAAAGCTGTGAGGGCTTATTTTTGTGACATCACTCTTTGATTTCTTACTGCCTTAAATTATCCCTTTGTTGGCTGGGTGAGGGTAACAGTCATACTTTTGTCATTAAATATAAGGAGTTTTAAAGCCTGATCCACCCCAGCTCTAATTGATATTGCTTTCATTTGGCAGATAGTGACCTGATTTATAATTTAAATATGCATCATTATATGCACCTCTTCTGTATAATGAAAAAGTGAAGTTACTCTCATCTTCTCCTGCAGTGTTAACATCAAGGAAAAGTATCTTCCTTTTTTCCCCTTTTATACTTAGAGCCTAATTGAAAACTGTTCATTGAATTTCAACATGATAGAAAAGTCTTTTTATCTCTCAATTTGTCCATTAGCTATTATAATTGAAGTATCTGCTCCACGGCTGAATTGATATTGTTCTTGTTTAAATTCGGGATTTCTCTAAATCTTCCATGAGGCAGCAACTCAAAAAAATAAAATAAAAAAAAAATTAAAAAAGAAAGAAAAGTTAAACACCAAAATTTGGGTTAGGAGAAAAGAGAGCCCTGGTGCAGAGCTGCAGAGAGCAGGATTCTCCTGCAGATTCTCCTGCACAATAATCCCAGCAGCGTGGCCAGAAGGGTTGCTAATTGCCACATCTGTTTAACAGCTGTCAGCTGTTTGCCATATGCTGCCATCAATACTGCAGCAGAGCACATTACAGGCAGTTTGATTGTGTTCCTCTGTTATTTATTTGCCACAGACATTACCACAGCCAGTGATGTCTGCTGATGTTAGATCACTAATTATATTTTAAAAGCTGCATGCAAAAATCCAGGGGCTTCGGCCTCCTCAGCCCCCGTTCCTGGTGATGTCACTGAGAAAGTTTCTCCCACAGAGCTCTGAACTGGTTTGTACATTTCTAGCTCTTCTCATGGTAAATAATTCTCCTGCAAAATAACTTATTTATGTTGTTTTTGAAGGATGTTTCTAAGCCCACGTTATATTTTAATGGTGACGCTTGTAAAAACTCAAAAGTTCTTCAAAATCCACTTCATTTCTTGGTTTTTGTTTCCATCAGGGCACAGGTCAGGGATGGAGAACAATCCAGAAGGTTGATACCCCAGTTCTGCTCCCAGAGCCGCCACTGACTCAGCCATGCCCTGAATTCTTGGTGTGACCCTGATTTGCCACCCTGTGATCCAAACCCCTGAGCTGCATCCTGGGCAAGCCGTGGCTGAGCCAGCCCCTTCCCAGCCACCAATCTGCCTGACTTCTGCTGCTCTTTCAAACATTTTCTTGCAGGGATTTTTGAGACAACGCTTTTCAAGTTACTTTTTTGTCACCACAGCAGGCAAAGAGGAAGCAGAGATTGACAGTGTGCAGACGAGGCAAAATCTGCATGATGTGATTTAATGTGAGCTGAGAGGTGTCACTGATCTCGATTATAAATAGACTGGGTGAATTCCATATGATGTATTATTTATCTATTGTAGATGCCTTTTTGTTTCATTAATAAACCTGGAAATCAGACATATACATTTCCAATGATGAGATTTTGGCAATACAAGGCATTGTGACATTTGTCTGCAATTGCTCAATTATTTTGATGATTTTCTTCTTCTTTCTCTATAAATGATTAATGCTTGAGATGTTTGTTGAAGATTCTCCTGATTTTAGCTCATTTGTCCAGCTGAGTTCTTTTTTGCTCCTCTAATTAGGGAAGATTATTGCAGTGTAAGGACTTCCAGTGTGACCTGAATTCCAGTTCCTGCTCGGGAACACACAACAGGGTCCCCTGGCTGAGTCTGGGGGGTCTGGGACCCCCAGAAAAATCTCACACTAACAATGAGCTTCCCATTTAAACCTGCCTGAGAGCAGAAACTCCTCTGCTGTTATTCTACCTGCACTCCAAAACATTTCCATGGTATTTCTAGGAAAGTTCAGACAACACTTTGCTCTCTACTCAGCCAGGAAAGGACTTGAATCTTTCCCATTTCTGCAGAGAACAAGAGGCAGCAGCTGGTGCCTTCCACCCCTGCTTTCAGGAGAAGCACTGAGATACCTGTGAAGAAACCACAGGGCACAGAATTGAGAAGGTGTCCTGGTTTGGAGGAC
>VRYO01001272.1:6125594-6143487 GCA_009812075.1 Sialia sialis
CAGGCCGGGGCCAGGCACGGCTCAGGGGTGCAGGCTGGGCTCTGGGATTCAGGCTGGGCTCTGGGGTTCAGGCCGGGGCCAGGCACGGCTCTGGGTTTAACGCCGCCGTTCCGCTGCCTCAGGCCGCTCAGGGCCGGCAGCCGCAGCCTCACGGCCGGAACTGAGCATGCTCGGCTCCCGCACATCCGCCGGCGCCCGGCGGCCGAGCAGCGCGGAGTGGGTGCCAGTGCCGGGGCCGGGCCGGGGCCGGGGCCGGGGCTCGGCCCGCGCAGGAGGCGGCGGCGGGGCCGCCATGAACCGTGGCGGGGCGGGGGCGGCGCCCGCCTTCCCCGGCCCCGTGCAGTGTAAGTGCTGCGCCATGCGCGCTCCGGGGCCCGCGCCGCGCCAGCGCCGGGGAGCCGGGGCCTGCCCGGGCCCCGAAACATGAGTAGCGCATGAAGCGGGCGGGAGCGGAGCCCGGGAACCTGGCTGGGGGGCGGGGGGGAACCCGGGAATCTGCGTGAGCGCCGCGGGCACCGGGCGGGCAGCGGGGCCGGGCGGTGGGCACCGGGCACCGGGCACCGCTCCACGGCTCCTGGGGGATGGTCCCTGCGTCCCGGACGGTGCTCCGTGGATCCTGGGCAGTGGTCCGTGTGTGCCCGATAGTGGTCCCTGGATCCTGGGTGATGGATGCTCCGTGGGTCCCGGGAGTGGTCCATGGATCTGGGGTGATGGATGCTCTGTGGGCGGTGGTCCGTGGATCATGGGGGATTGTCCACGCTCCATGGGCATTGGGCAGTGCTGTCCCTGTGTCCCCGGAGCGCTCCGTGCGGCACTGGGCGAGTGTCCCCGCGGGACCCCGAGCCCTCTGGGGTGTGTCCCCGCGACTCGGATGTCCCTGTGCCACCTGGGGCAGTGTCACCGAGCTGAGCGCGCCGTGTCCCCGCAGTCCCCGGCAGCACCACGGTGCTGGTGGAGCTGACGCCCGACATCCACATCTGCGGCATCTGCAAGCAGCAGTTCAACAACCTGGACGCCTTCGTGGGGCACAAGCAGAGCGGCTGCCAGCTCACCAGTGCCACGGCCGGGGCCACCAGCACCGTCCAGTTTGTGTCCGAGGAGACCGTGCCCAGCACACAGGCTCAGAGCACGAGCAGGACCATCGCCTCCGAGACACAGACCATCACAGGTACAGGAACATCACAGGCACACAAACATCACAGGTACAGGAACCTGACAGGTGTACAGACCATCTCAGGTACAGGAACCTGACCGGTACACAAATATCACAGGTACAGGAACCCGACAGGTGTACAGAAACATTACAGGTACAGAAACATCACAGGTACAGGAACCTGACAGGTGTACACAAACATCACAGGTACAAGAACCTGACAGGTACACAAATATCACAGGTACAGGAACCTGACAGGTGTACAGAAACATCACAGGTACACAGACCATCACAGGTACAGGAACATTACAGATACAAGAACATCACAGGTACAGGAACCTGACAGGTGTACAGAAACAACACAGGTACAGGAACCTGACAGGTACACAAATATCACAGGTACAGGAACATGACAGGTGTACAGACCATCACAGGTACACACACATCATAGGTACAGAAACCTGACAGGTGTACAGACCATCACAGGTACCCAAACCGTCACAGATACATAGACTATCACAGGTACACAAACCTGACAGGTGTACAGAAACATCACAGGTACCCAAACCTCACAGGTACCCAACCACCCCAGGCACCACCATGTCACTGCAGGTGCCAGCCCCTCTGTCCCCGTGTCCCCATGAGCCAGGTGGAAGAACAGCTTTCACATCAGCCCTGGAACCAAGGCAATGAATTGTGAATTGTGCTGTGCTGCCTTCTTGGGTTTGTTACAACAACAGTTGCTTCATGTGCTAATTGAGATACAAGTTCTCTCAGAGAATTGCTCAAGTCTATTGTCTTGTGCAACCAATTAATTAAAATTGTCGATACTTATGAAAAATAAGTAATTACTATGTATTTTATTTTTTTTAAGAGCACTCTAGATGGAAAACAGACCCAGCATTGCTGTCAGGCACCTATCCAGACCCTTTTATGTGTGAACACTGCATTCCCTAACATTGCTCCCACAACTAATTGGCAGGAAAAATATTACTCAAAATTTCTGCCTGTGTGAGGACTCGAGTGAGGTCCCGATCCTGGAGACATTGAAATAAAATTACGATTTTGTTCCGTGGGTGAAGGTTTGCCCTTCTATATATAGTTTTGTTTTATTTTGGTGTGGGACCTTTCTAAACCTGAAATTATTTGACTCTAATTTGGATAGACAGATTAAGGCAGGGAGTCTGGAAGAGCAGTGAAACAAACTGAATTCAGGGCCCACTTCCAGGAATTTTTGTATTATAATCCTTCAACTCACTGTGGTTTTTGGGTGAGTCAATTTTCTGCTTCATGTTTACTCATCTTTAAAATGAGGACAGTTCTATCCATTTGCCCTTTCGGGCTATAATGATGTTTAATTGATTTAAAAGCTGCTACTTTGGCTGAGATATTTTCACCTGTTATTCTTGTGAGTAACAGCTAAAAACAGTAGAGTTGAAAGAGGCTGAACTTTTTTAACAATTACAAAAATAATTTGTGTGATCCATTTTGACAACATTTGCCATATAAATAATGATTTTTTTTCTCATTTGGGCTATAACACAGACAGAGTTGAAAAACAAATATGTCTTTATTTGGTATTTGGAGGAGAAAAACCTTTTTCCTTTCCTCCTCCCCCAGGTAAATAGGAGGAACAGGAATGTTGCTGGGAAGAAAAAAAAAAAAACAGAATAGAGAATTAATGAAACTAGACAATAATTAGATTTTTTTAAAATCTGATTAGAGAAGTTCATGCTCTCACATGAAGGTTTTTGTGTTCAGTTTCTGCCCCAGAGTTTGTGTTTGAGCATGGCTACCAAACCTACCTGCCCAGCGAGAGCACAGAGCCTCCAGCTGCTGCTGCTGTCCCTACACCACCAAAAGCGAGGGCCAAGAAAAACTCCTCAGTGCCACTGAAGAAACTCAGCTGCCTGTTCCCAGGTGAGACAGGCATTTACCCTCTGCCTTTCCTTTGAGCCTGGAGAGCTTTCCTGTGCTCACACAGGGGAGATTTGTCCTGCAGCACCTCTGGAGTGAGCTGCCTCTAAGGGGAAAAATTAGAAAACTCAAGTTCACAGCTGAGCTGCTCACTGGTTGAAGTAGATGTGAGTAAACAAGATGAATTAATTTTCTGTTAACAGTGAATTTTAAAGAAAACGCTGTTGAAAATAAACAAGTCCAGAACACGGTAATGTGTTTTGATTATTTTGCTAGATTTTCCTTGAATTCCATGCTCTTTATCTTCCTGCTGTCAGGCTGCCAGTTCAAGACTTCCTATGGTATGAAGGATTTGGAACGTCACCGGCGAACACACACAGGTTTGTGTTCCTCTGTTTTCTTTCAGGCTGGTTTGCTCCTTTCAGCTTTTTCACAAAAGCCATTTTCCTCTGAAGTAATGTCTCTGTGAACAGGATGTGGACATGCCTGTGCTTTCTGGTGTTGTCCTGAGGACATGCCCTGCCCTGGGCAGCACCAGCCCAGCTGGGACACTGGAGGCTGATTTGGGGCACAAAATTTGAATTTCTGAGTGGAATTTCTGTGCGCACCATTTTATTTTCATCAGGTGCAGTGTGGTGGGAGTGCACACACCTGCTCTGCTCTTTTTATTAAAGCAATTCCATGATTTCAGCTCCCAGTTTCAGAGCTGCAAAGGGAGAAGCCTCCAAAGGCTCTGCAGCCTGGTGTGCAGCTCCTACCAACCAGTCCCTTTTTATTCCCTTTTCCTTATGTAACTATATAATAATTACTAAATCCATATTGTTCTATTTTATACATTGATCTTATCCAAGCACGGATTCTTGTGATTTTCATCAGGTCCCCAAAATTCCCTTTCTCATGATTTTTGTTACCATTACATCACTTCTCATGATTCTTATTGCTATCAAACAATAATATATTCAATTTAGCAAACAATTATTACATTTAACAATCATATTATCTATCATACGATGATTCCACAGGTGTAGTTTCACATGATCCAATAAAGACAAAGCTCAACATTCATTCCCAGGCCTGGTTCCATTCCCAGCCCTACCAGCCCCAACCTTTCTTTGCACCCCTGAATCTGTTACACAATTCCCATGATTTTCGGAACATTTTTCACCCTGTGCTATCAGTTTAACATGATTCAATAAAGGCAAAGTTCAACATTCGTTCCCAGGCCTGCTTCCCTTTCCAGGCCTACCAGGCCCAACCTTTCTTTCCACCCCTGAATCTATGGGATACAATTCCCATGATTTTAGGAATGTTTTTAACCCTATGCTATCAGTTTAACATGATCTAATAAAGACAAAGCTCAACATTTGTTCCCAGGCCTGGTTCCCTTTCCCAACCCTACCAGGCCCAACCTTTCTTTGCACCCCTGCATCTGTTACCCAATTCCCATGATTTTCGGAACATTTCTCACCCTGTGCTATCCCCCTTGCAGGAGACAAGCCCCACAAGTGCGAGGTGTGCAGCAAGTGCTTCAGCCGCAAGGACAAGCTGAAGATGCACATGCGCTCGCACACGGGCGAGAAGCCCTACAAGTGCAAGCACTGCGAGTACACGGCAGCCGACAGCAGCAGCCTCAACAAGCACCAGCGCATCCACTCCAACGAGCGCCCCTTCAAGTGCCAGATCTGCCCCTACGCCAGCCGCAACTCCAGCCAGCTCACCGTGCACCTGCGCTCGCACACAGGTGGGGTCCCGTTCACATGCATGGCTGTAAGGGTTAGAGGGTCACAAATATGGTTTTGTGGCATAGACAGATCCCCAAAAGGGATGATTTGAGTTCCCAAAGAATTCCCCTTCTAGTGCCAGATCTGCCCCTGCACTGCAGCTCACCGTGCACCTGCACGCACACACAGGTGGGGTCCCATTCACATCCATGGCCTTAAGAGTTAGAGGGTTACAGAGATGGTTTTATGGCATGGACAGATCCCTAAAAGGGATGATTTGAGTTCCCCTTCAAGTGCCAGATCTGCCTCTGCACTGCAACTCCAGCCAGCTCACTGTGCACCTGCACTCGCACATAGGTGGGGCTGGGCTCACATCCATGGCTTTAGAGCTTGAAGAGTCACAGAAGTCGTTTTAAGTCATGGTCAGGTTTCCAGATCCCCAAAAGGGACAATTTGAGTTCCCATTCAAGTGCCAGATCTGCCCCTGTACTGCAGCTCACCATGCACCTGCACTCACACACCGGTCGGGTCCTGCTCACATCCATGGCTGGAAGGACTGCAGGGTCACACAGATGGTTTTGTCATGGACAGGTTCCCAAAAGGGATGATTTGAGTGTTCACACACAGGAGGGGCTGTGCCCTGCTAAGCTGGCAGCTGAGCCTGAGTGAGCACCTGGGAATGTTCATGGTCTCTGCTGTTTCCAGCAGAATTAGATTTCTGTGCCATTCAATATTCCAGTAGCTGGGAAGGGATTTTAGGCTAACCTTTCTTTTTGGTATTTCAGGCTTGTTGCATCTTAAGCATTGAATTATGCTAAAACTCAAGCTTTAGTTTGCTTGTTTCTTCTATTTCTCCAAAATCAAACTTGTTTTTTTTTTTAAGGACCTTTTTTTTTTTTTTTTTAATTTGCTGAAAGGAGATGCAAGAATTTTGAAAGTAATCATTTTATGCTTGTTAGGTTGCAAAGCTGTCATGCACACACCCAATTTTAGGAGAAAAGTAAGACTGGTATGTAGAATATTTTGCTTACTGGAATTAAATCAATAATCCTCTAGAAGGTGAGTGTAATCCCCATTGTTCAGAGTGAGATCATCTTCACAGAATTACTTGTTGGACTAGTCACTAAACATCAGCTTCCTGTTAATTTAGGTGAAACTACTTTTAGAATTAATAATCCTACAGTCAGGCACAAGTTTTTATCTAAATCCTGGCAGTGTCAGTTAGGGATGGGCAGAAAGGTAAAGAAATCTGTCTTTAAGCAAACAGAACCAGAATTTGTTATATTCTTTTTCATAGATTGTGCTACCCTGTATATGAAAATTAAGTTATTGAAATATGAACTGTGCCTTCATCAGCAAAGCAGATAAAAATTCAGTAGCTGAGTGTGCAGCTGAGGCTGTAAAATAAACTAGATGAACAAACAGTGCATCTTCATTAATAAAGTCTGTTTAATACAGATAGCACACCATGTATCTCAATTATTAAACAGATACATGGATTAGCACAGTAGGCCACAACTTGATTTGAAAAATATGCAGCTAAACCTATGACATATGTAGCTGGATAAGCAAATTATGCAAAATTATACAGCTCTCACAAACTCTATAAAATATTAACTTCTAAAATAAATCAGCCATTTGCAGTTTGATTATTAAAGAGGATAAATGCTTGTTGAACTGAATACACTTTCTTTTTCCTCCTCTCACCAAGAGTGTCTTAGAACCTAATTACACAATTCTTCCACTTGATCAAAATAATGCTTACCTAAAGACTTCATGCTCAGGAACTTCAGAGAAATATATTTTTAGATTCAAGATGGAAAAGGGAGCAAATATTCAGTTTGGTTGCTAAGTTTGCTTTGGGGTTTTTTTAATGGCTTTAGAAAAGACTAACTGGAATTGATTGGGGATTAGCACAGCTCCATCTTAACATGGATATTGTGATAGCAGCCTGAATATACAGACAATTCAAAATAATTTAGATCTGAGTGTGTCAGACCAGGTGATGATCCTGTGTCGAAAGATTTCTGCTGGCTCTGGGGATGCCCTGAGAGCTCAGGCCGGGATTCAGAGCAGCAGTGGCTCCTGCTGTCCCTGTAAGCTGCGTGTTCTCTCGGCAGGGGATGCTCCTTTCCAGTGCCAGATGTGCCCCGCCAAGTTCAAGATCAACTCGGACCTGAAGCGGCACCTGCGGGTGCACTCGGGGGAGAAGCCCTACAAGTGCGAGTTCTGCGAGGTGCGCTGCGCCATGAAGGGCAACCTCAAATCCCACGTGCGCATCAAGCACAGCATGGACAACGCCCTCAAGTGCCCCGAGTGCGACTTCCAGTGCGGCAACAAGACCAGCCTGAGGCACCACATCCGCGGCCACCAGCCCGAGCAGCCCGTCAAGTGCTCCGAGTGCAGCTACTCGTGCTCCAGCAAGGCGGCCCTCAAGGTGCACGAGCGCATCCACGGCAAGGAGCGGCCCTTCAAGTGCGAGTTCTGCGCCTTCGACACCAAGCAGCGCAGCAACCTCACCACGCACGTCCGCAAGGCCCACGGGGACAAGGCCAGGGGCAAGAAGGACAGGAAGGAGGGAGAGAGGCCCAAGCAGGGCGGCTCCAGGCAGGTGGCCAAGCTGGACGCCAAGAAGGCCTTCAAGTGCGACCAGTGCGACGCGTCCTTCGTGAGGGAGGATTCCCTGCGCAGCCACAAGAAGCAGCACAGCCTGTACAGCGGCTCCAAGAGCAGCGAGCTGGCCGTGCTGCAGCTGCAGATGGATGCCAGCCGCCAGCCCGGCGCCCCCATCACCGTCAGCCACCTCCAGGTGCCGCTGCAGGCCGCCCAGGTGTCCCCCTACAACGAGGGCAGAGTCAAGATCATCGTGGGCCACCAGGTGCCCCAGGCCAGCAGCCTGGTGCAGGCCGCCTCTGTGAACGTGGTGCCGCCCGCCCTGCTGGGCACGGGCCAGGAGGAGGTGCTGGCCGGTGGCCGCCTGCAGCTGCTGGGCCAGGTGAGCGTGCTGGCCCCGGCCCCGGCCCCGGCCGCGGGGGATGCGGGCCCGGGGGCAGAGGCGGCCGTGCTGCTGAGCACGCAGGAGCAGGGCGAGGGCGGTGCCCTGCACCAGGCGCTGCTCCCCGGGGCTGCCCCCGGCCACGAGCCCCCCGCCGGCCAGGCCTTCATCGCCAGCTCGGCCATCAGCTGCTCCGACCTGGAGGGGCTCAACGCCCTCATCCAGGAGGGAGCCGCCGAGGTGACCGTGGTCAGCGACGGGGGGCAGAGCATCACCGTGTCCACGGCTGCTCCTCCCGCTCCCATCTTCTCGTCCTCCTCGCACCCAGAGGGCCCCAAGCAGAGCTATTCCATCATCCAGAGCGGGGCTCACACGGCCCTGCTGTGTCCTGCAGACTCCATCCCCGATTAGCCCGGGGGCCGCTCTGCACCCTGCTCTGTGCCGGGGCTGCTGAGCCTGCCAGGAATGCACAGCAACAGCTGAACGCAGGATGTGTCCTCCAGAGACAAAAACCTTCCACTCCCACGCTGGATTTCTGTGGGCACTGAAGGGAGCAGCTCGTGTGTGACGAAGAGGATGTGTTTGTACTTCTGTGCCTCTGCTCCTTGGAAAATCAAAGTTGTTCCCAGTGTCCCCAGGCAGTGACATCCCCAAGCATGGCTCTTGTGCTGTGCCGCCTGGAAGAACTCCTCACTCGTGCTGAGTTACCTCCAGAGCAGCTTTGTTGTTCGATGCACACACAAAAACACGACCTGAGCCATTCTGGAGTTTGAACTGAACCTCATTTCTGTGCCCTGGCTGCATTCCCTGCTCCTGAGGAGCCCTCACTGCTGCCTCTGCTCCAGCTGAGGTTTGAGGGGCAGCTCCTCAGTGTCTGCAGCAGTTGGTAGCACCTGGCACCTGAAATGCTCATGCACAGACCAGGTGGTTGTTCTAGAAGCAAAAGAATGTTGTCCCTTCCTCAGTAGTAACTAACTTTGTTAGCAACAACACGAATTCTCTCTGGCATGGTGATGGCTGTCAGAGGTGCCTGTGAATTAAAGAGCAAAACAACTGGAAATATATTTTTTACAAACACGACTTACCTGTTGTTTTTATTTTGATGCTGCCTGGTGGGAGTTGCATGGGTGGCAAAAGTGCATTACAGTTTGGGTCTTCTTTTCACATTAAAGGAAATTATTGAATTTAATTTATTTTTTTTTTTAATCTTCTAATCCAAGATCTGTCACTCCAGCAGAAATTCAGGTTGGATCACAAGGAGATGCTAATTTAATATTATAATTATAATAATATTATAAATAGTTATATATTTATAATAAATGTTATTAAATTTATCATTTGTTATGGACGTTTCTCTGATGGAAGGATTCCAGGCTGTACTTTGAACCAAACAAACTAAAAGCAGTGAATTTGCCCATCGCCAGTGGTGGAGGTGAGCTCTGCAGGCAGGGTTTCCTCACTCCCATCTCCTGTGCCATCCATAGGTGGTGCCAGAGGCCCAGGGAAGCTCGGAGCTCCTGGATGACATTTCCTGTTTAACACTTCCCTCTAAAAACATTTCAAAATTCAGTTTTTTAAGACGTTACCAAAAGCTCAGCTGTAAAAATCTCACTGTCACTTAAGAGATGAAAAGAAACACCCAAAGTTTTCTACAAGAAGCAGATCTGTGGCCAAAACTTAACCTCACCATTCATGCTAAATTGATAATATTTTGCTCCCTGGTAATTCATTTTGCCCCGTTCATAGTTCCCAGCTGTAGAACTGTCAAGAATGATAAAAGCCGAGGGATTCTGGCAGAGCTGCTGGTTTGAAATGCAGTTTATGTGTGCCTGCCCTTGGCCAGGAGCCTCAGCTGCAGTCCAGTGTCCCACTGAACAGCCCCAGCTCTTATCTGCCCTGCAGCTGCTCAGAAACCTCCAGAACCTTCTCGAGAAGGAAACCAGTAGATTTGTCATATTGTAAAGACTCACCTTGGTACTGGGCCTCCGAGATAAACAGGAAAGATAACAAAATGGTGTGAATGGATAGGCAGAGCTCAGTGCTGCTTCTTCAACGTTTGCCTGATTGCATCATGTGAACAATCTAGAAATTCTTCCTCCACCCTGAGAAAAAAAAACAGCTGATAACCAGGGCTGACACAGGGGCAATTTCTTTTCAGTCTTCTCTTGCAATATTCTGGCTGGATTTCTGAGGACAGGAATGGTCTGTGTGTTTTGGAGCTGGCAGGAGCAGCTTGTTTTAATCTCTGATGTTCACTTAATACATTCTTCATGTAATCAGCAGAACCATCCCAGGAGGGAGCCTGGTAATTCAGAACAAGTGTCTCTGGTAGAGCTCTCCTGCTTTTGAGCATATGGTGAATAAATCCAATCCCTGCCTCCCAGAGTTGTGCCACAGCCTCAGAGCTCTGGAACAAGCTGGCTCTTTCCAGGACAAAATACGGGGATGGATTTTTGTTCCTGCTGCCTGGAGATCCCCAAACTCCCCTGGTCAGTGCTGGGCCCAGGAGCAGAGCTCAGAGGTTCCAGTGCTGCTCACACTGCACAGATCTGGGGAAGGAAAATCTGGATATCCCACCCAGCACATCCCTAGGGAAGTGAAACCTGGATATCCCACCCAGCACAGATCTGGGGAAGAGAAAATCTGGATATCCCACCCAGAACATCCCTAGAGAAGGGAAAATCTGGATATCTCACCCAGCACATCCCTGGGGAAGGGAAAATCTGGATATTCCACGCAGCACAGATCTGGGGAAGGGAAAATCTGGATATTCCACCCAGCACATCCCTGGGGAAGGGAAAATCTGGATATCCCATGCAGCACATCCCTAGAGAAGAGAAAATTTGGATATCCCACCCAGCATAGACATGGGGGTGGTAAATTGGGATATCCCACAGCCCTGGGAGAGGAAAATCTGGATATCCCACCCAGCACAGCCCTGGGGAAGTCAAAACACAGTCAGTCATCCTTTTTGCACTGCTCTGTGCTGCTCTGGTGACTGCAAAAATATTTTCTGTGTCCTCAATGGCAAGATCTCTATCCTGTAATTTCAGGAATATTGACTGGCCACTCTAATGGCTTTTTATGTCTCCTCTTGGAAAATCTTTAGCCTTGTTATTTAAATTTTAAGAAGAGAAACCAATATTGTTAGGAGAAACTGATGTCTGCTGTCACTTACCCAGTGACCTTTCATGAGGTGATAAAGGTTTCTATAGTGACCTGAGGAAATGATGTCTCAGGTATCAGCGTGAATTAAAAGTCTGTGGCAGGAAAAGCTTTCTTTTCTCTGTCTCTCAGGTATCAGTTCTGCCTTTGTCTGTATTCCAGTGGCTGACATGGAGAAGGACTCCTAAAACATCCAGTGTTTGGTTACATGGCTGTCTTTAGAGGATTCTCAGTGTTGTAGGGGAGGAAAAACAACCATGGCAAAGCACAGGTGAGGATTTTACCATCTCATCTTCAGGGGCTGCTGAATTCTGTAATAATTTGGGATCAGCCAAATTATTCCACAACCTCAGGAGCTGTGTTTGCCTCTCTGAATCCAGGAATTGTCATTGACAGATTCAACTTTGGCAGAGGTGTGTGAGTTCCTCGATTCAGACCTTGTGTAAACTCACCTTTAATTCTGAAAGTGAAAGCTCTTGGTCAGTGAGAGTGCTGCATTTTCTAGGAAGAAGTTGAACATGATCTGGGAAATAATTAACTGAGGGCCTGGAGAGTGTTGTGAGCTATTTTTGTTTGGTTGCTGTGTTTTGGTTTGGTTTTATTTTAAAGACACAAGGATGCATTTATTCCTCCTATCAATATCTTCCATTTATCAAAGCTGATGTGAGACACCTCAAAAAGCCTTGGAGGAACCTCCAGCGTTTTCAGCTTGAGTTTCCCACTGATGTGTTCCAAAGTGGAGGAAAGCTGATAAATGTTTGTGCTGTCTGTCCTGGCAGTGTTTGAAACCAGGGCTGGCCCTGCTCCCTGCTGCTCTCAGACAATTTTCCATCACTTTGCTCCCCAAGCCCTGGGCCAGCAGAGGCAGAGCCAGCCCAGCCCTGAGCCCTCACCTCCCTCTGCCTGGGCTTGTATTTGCACTTTCTGAATGGCAGACTGAAAGAAAAAATCCACCCCACACCTTTGCCTAGCTCAGATCACAGCTTCCTCCTCCCAAAGTGTGTCTGCACATCCGTGTTGGCCACAGTTCCTAATTCTGTCAGTGATACAAGATGTTCCTATCAATTCTGTCAGGATCTGCACTGCAGGTGCTGCTGCATCCCCCACCTGGCCAAGGTGCCCTCAGAAGGATATGGTGAGGTTGGGAATAACTTGGATACCTCAGTGATGAGCCAGGTGCAAATTCTCAGATGGATCCTGGAGATAGTCACATCTCCTGATGGCCCAGAGGAAAATCTGAAAGAGCAGGAATGCATAAAGCTCAGCTGCATAATGCATAGCAGTCATAATTAATAGATTAAAGTTCTTTGTGAAACATGCTTTTTTATTCTGATAAAGGGAAGGGACTACAAACGGTGCCACACTCTGAACAAAACAGCGATGTGAGATGCCATGTCAGAGTTGTAAAGCTAAAGAGGTGATAAAAATGTACCCTGCTTTTAAATTTTTACAAGACTGATGTAAGACTCATTACCTTCAATAGCAGCACTTTTCCTTGTCTCTGGGCTCATTCTGGTTCTCAAACGACATAAAATTGCTGGGGGATTATTAAAAATTTGCCAATCCTTGCTGCTTAGTCCCTCCTAAAAAGTTCAGGATTCATCCTGTGAATCACTTTGCCTTAACAATGTTAAATTTTGCTCCTGTTGTAAAATCATGGAGATTAGCCATTGATAGAACTTTAATTGGCTGGGGATATTCATGATTTTTTTCCTTTAAAAAAAAAAAAAAAGCCTGCCAGCAAAATTGCTTTTTGGTGATGACTCTGCTTGAAAAGTGCTCTGCAGGGGCCCATTCCCAATTGATTATCTTTCACAGCTAATAGCTTCAAAGGCTATTTGCTGGACAGTCCAGTTTTACATTTAAATGTAAATCTCGATAGCCTTGACAGACTGATGATCAGAAAAAAGAAAGGTAGAACCAGTAAAATGGATGTACAGCTGGTATAACTTTCACCAGCTCCTGCCGGGGCAGCTGCAGTGAAATTTAAATATTGCAGCGTGACAAAGCTCTTGGAGGGGATGCTGGCTGGAAACTGCCCCAAGATGCAGCATTAATAATTGCTGAGGGTCTGGCAGCCCTGAAAGTTCAGTGAGGTGTCAGGGGCTCCTGTTTTTGCCCTGCCTTGGGGTCAGCAGGGAATTCAGAGCTCTGCAGCCACAGCAGGGAATTCTCTGGCCACGGGAGGGGAGGACACACGAGCAGGGCTCAGTGCGGGTGTGCTGGGCATGGCAGAGGTGCCACAGCTCCCTGGGGTCAGGGGGAGCTGCGGAGTGCAGTGTGAATTCTGACAGCCCTCAAATCACTGAATAACAGAATAACGAATCACAGAGAATCAGAGAATTCACAGAATCACAGAGAATCACAGAATCACAGAGAATCATAGAGATTCTGAGAATTCACAGAATCACAGAATAACAAAATCACAGAATCACAGAGAATCACAGAATTCACAGAATAACAAAATCATAGAATCACAGAGAATCGCAGAGAATCACAGAGTCACAGAATTACAGAATCACAGAAAATCTGAGAATTCACAGAATAACAAAATCACAGTCACAGAGTCATAGAGAATCACAGAATAACAAAATCACAGAATCACAGAATTCACAGAATCACATAATAACAAAATCACAGGATCACAGAATTACAGAATACAGAGATTCAGAGAATTCACAAAATCACAGTATTAAAGAATTCACATAATCAGAGAATTCCAGAATCACAGATCCAAGATCATCAAGTCCAACACAGCCCAAACACCTCAACTAACCCATGGCACCCAGTGCCACATCCAATCTTTATTTAAATCTTTATTTAAACGCATCAGGGATGGCGGCTCCACCTCCTCCCTGGACAGACCATTCCTTTATTTTAAAGCATTTATGAAGAACTTCATCACTCTTTCAGTAAAAAGCTTTTTCCTAATACCCAACCTGAATTTCCCTTGGCACAGCTCAAGGCTCACAGGAGTGACTGATATTCTTATTCCATCCTCCCTGGGAGAAAAGGTGGCCAAGGAACTGCTCAGCTCCCCAACACCTCAGCAGTGTGAGGAGATGCCTTTTTCCTCATTTTTCATCTTTATCGTCATGGAAACAGAGCACACTGCCTACTCCTCAGGACCAAACAGGTCCAGAATTTTCCAGGCTTCCACAGGGAGGGAAAATAAGGGACAGGAAGGGAGATGTAAAGTGTAGAACCCATTGAGAAACTGGAGATGGAGGAAGGAATGTCCAAGGAAAACAGGGAGGTGTTTTCAGGGATCCCTGGGGATGAGAGCACAGAAGGTGTTTGGCACCCCTTGTCCTCTGCTCTGATTTTCCTATGGATTTCTGGAATCACCAAAATAAGGCAGAGAGAATAAGAGAATGCTTTTGTTCAAATAAAGTTTAAACAGTTCAGTAGCACAGTGTTCCTGTGCAATGGAGTAAAGGGCATCTATGCCTTTTTCCTATTTCTTCTTCATCTTTTCTTTTTCTTCTTTTGTTCTTGTTGGGGTTGGGTTGGGTTTGGTTGGGTTGGGTTGGGTCGGGTTGGGTTTGGTTTGGCTTGGTTTGGTTTGGTTTGGTTTGGTTTTTTGGGATTTTTTTTTGTTGTCAACTTCTCCAGCTCCATAAATCCTCTGCACCAAATCCCAAACTCCCTCAGGAGTGCTGTGCAGCACATTGATCATGGCAAAATGGGATCAAACCCGGGCACAACCCACCTGCCTTTTATTTGTCCTTTGGGGCAGCACCATCAATTAACAGTGATGCCCCCCAGTGAAATCACAGCCTCCTTCCAATACCAAATTCATAAAAATGCATGGAACATGTTTAACAAAAATTGGCACTTGA
Source organism: Sialia sialis (assembly GCA_009812075.1). NCBI lineage: Eukaryota > Metazoa > Chordata > Aves > Passeriformes > Turdidae > Sialia > Sialia sialis. The sequence goes on from VRYO01001272.1 coordinate 6,140,388, forward strand.
AACCAGGGGTGAAATCACACAAAACCCAGGGGTGAAATCCCTCAAAACTCGGGGTGAAATCCCTCAAAACCCAGGGGTGAAATCCTCAAAACCCAGGGGTGAAATCTCTCATAACCTAAGAGTGAAATCCCTCAAACCCAAGAGTGAAATCCCTCAAAATCCAGGAGTGAACTCCCTCAAACCCAGGGCTGAAAACTCTCAAAATTCAGGGGTGAAATCCCCCAAATCCAGGAGTGAAATCCCTCAAAATCCAGGGGTGAAATCCCCCAAACCCAGGAGTTAAATCCCAGCTGGCTCCTTGCAGTGCTGAGCCCCAGCTGCTGCAGAGCACTGGCAGCAAACTCTTCAAATTGGAATTAATCCTTTTCCTCCCCGTGCAGGTAAGTCTTTAATAATAAATCCAGCTATCAATCCAGTGGCTATGAAAAGGGAGGATCCATAAAATCCATGGGCAGAAATACAAGTTTCTGTCTGTATTAAACTCTGAATAAATTATCTATGTAGCGCTGAACTTTGCAGTGATCTTTCCATTGACTCCCTCCTTAAAATCTTTGTGAAATGACTGGTGCAGAAACCAGAAACGAGCAGAAGAAAAAAACTTTCCTTGTTCTTTTACCTTTTGGCAGTTTCCTGCTCTGGGTTCAGCTTTCACACATTTATTCCAGAGGCCCATTCGTGCAGAACTGATCAATTTGCATGTGCAAATTTCTGTTCTTTGCCCTGTCCCCGTTCCATTGTGTGACTTCAGTTTCTGCATTCGTAAATAGAAATACTTTGTATTTGGAGAAAAAAACTGGGCCACACGCAAACAAGTCTTCTGTTTACTACAAGCAACAGCAAGTAGTAAAAAAAAATAAATAAACAAACATGTTCCCCATTAAATCAGTATTAATTCATGCAGAAAATCCACTTCATCAAAGTTTTTCCTTTTTTGTGCCTCTCCATGTTATACAAGTTAATTTCTTTAAATCTCAAGGACTCTCATTATTTTAGCTCATATTTAGACACAGAGACTGTACTATAAAATTAAGAACAATCCTCCTTTTCCTTCTGCATTGTTATTAGTGGGGGAAAAAATACCAAAATAGAATTTCCTTGAAAGGAACTTCCCAAAAACTTCTAAATTTATAAACTTTTAACGTAGTATAGAATTCAAATATTGAGCGCAGTTTACTGTATTCATGCTGGCCAAAAACCTGGCTGCTGATGGCTTTGCTGTGAGCTGTTTTTTCTGCAGGAGCGCGGTATCACGGTGGCAATCAAAGCAGTTTGGGGCATGGGGCTGTTTAGCATCCTGCTGATGAGTTATGCCATCAATACCAAACTGATTTCCAAGATAAACCCAACCGAGGCATAACAAAGCCCCAGCGATGGCCAACTGTGCTTATGCGATCATCTTACAGTGGTTCCACAGCTCGGAGCTGCTTTTATCACCCTGCTGATGCATTTATTGTGGGCTTGGCAGAGAAAAGGATTCAATTAAAAAGGCATCGTGGTGTTATCAGCCAAATTCTTCAGCTCGGCTCCCGCTCGTTAAACGAGTTACTCAGTTTACACCGAGTGAATGGGAGAAAAATGGAAGCCGGGGAGATTTGTTAGAAAAGCAAATAAATGCGGGTACAGTCGCAGAGGGAGGACGTGAGGCCCCCGGGTGAGCACATCACCTCCGATGTACAAACAGCTGCTAATCTTATCACTGCCGAGATGCCTCCGTGCTGCATTTAAAAGCGAGCTGCCTCCATTCCAGCTCCCACTCATTGAAATCTGCTATAAATACCGACTTTATAACACTGACCCGATGTATAAATGGCTCAGTTCAAAAGAAAAGCTTTTTTGGAGGAAGGGGGGAACAGGGTAAAGGCAGTGTGTTGTAAAAGCTAAGTGGTTTTATTGGCACTTTAAAATACCCTTTTCTGGCGGACTCTATCAGCTCCGATTATATATAACAACACTGGTTATGTATTAAAAATGTGTGTCAATAGTTCTGGTAGCGCTGTGATTTGTCATTTGTGTGCCAGAGGTCCCAACGGGCTGGATTGACCAAGTCTGGCTCGGAGGGATGACACGGGCATGTGTTTGGCTGCTGAATTGATAAGAGCAGCACCTCAGTGATTTCAGTGAGAAACTTCCTCCAAAAGCCGGTGCAGGCTGCACCTCTCACAGCCCTGAGGCTGCCACGGGGCAGGGCAGGAGTTTGTCCATCACAGGATGAATTAAACCCTGAATAAAGAATAAGTTAATTCCTGTTTGCACAGGATCTGTGGTTTAATTACACTCACAGGTAGAGCCTATGAACTGCTGCTCCCAAAACACTCTGCTGGGAGAGGTGAAGGTGTAGCTCACTAAAGGTGTCAAACTCAAAAGTACCAGGCTTTTTTTTTTTTTTTTTTATGTGAATACAGTCAGGATGGAGCCACTCAGACATCTCATCTCACCCAAACTCCCCAAACAAAGCAAGCTGTACCCTGTGAAAAACACCGTTTGCTGTCTTGGGACAATTAAAAGGTTTAATAAAAAGACAATAGGAAACAAACATAAAGCAAAGGGTTAAAACGGCTGGGTGCTTGGCAGGCTGCAAGAGCACACGGCTGCTTTGGGAACCCCATTTAAATACACTTTACAATACATTCACTTGTTGCATATTTATAGCTTTTATGCATAATCAAATGTCTTTTGAGAACTGTTTAGCATGGCCACTTTTTGGGTTTGCTTTTTTAGAGCATGCATGCTTTTTGGCTTGTGGTTTTATTTTTTATTATTATTATTTTATTTTTTTTTAATTTGGGTGGTGGTTTTGGCTTTTTGCTGTTGGTGAGTATTGATAATTGTATTGGCTGCAGGGTCTTCATTACATGTTTATGGGCTATAATCTTGGCTAAGTGAGTAGTTTAAGCATACTGTCTCTAAAAAACTTAAGTCTAACTTTTATTATTAAAATAGACTATATCCATATAGAAATGCTATTTTAACATTATACATACAGCATTTATCCTAATATTTGCAAAGAGTCAACAACATGTCCCGCATTTATAACAACCCAAATTGCTTCCACAGAGCTTTTCAAGGACTGTAGGATGTAAAGCAGGGAGTGAAGCTTTTC
>VRYO01001272.1:6150245-6191749 GCA_009812075.1 Sialia sialis
CTGAGCACAGAGCCAGGCTGGGATCACCTCCTGAGCCCCACAAGGACCAGTCCTGTGCCACCAGCCCCGTGCCACCACCCTGCACACCTGGCAGGAGCCTGGAGCTGTGCAAGGGCTGCAGTAAAACCCAGCCAGTTTTGCTGGGTTGGGTTCAGATAACAAATTAGGCTCAGCTCAGTTTGAGGGTTGAAATGAATTCATCGTTTGCTGGTGTTTCTGTGTTAGGAGCAATGTGTTCTTTCTGTTTGGCAGAGCAGTTAAATGTTTCATGTCAGCCTAATCCTTCTGATGTTTGGGAGGCTTTCATTTATGAAATCCTCAGGTTATTCAGATCCTGCTCATGTACAAGTGACTACAAAATTAGCATGAAATCTCCCAGCAGAAATCAGAGGTTTCATGGAGCTTTTGCAATGAAAGAACAATAACAACAATCATTTCTTGAAGCCTCTTCACAATGTCATACCACATTTAGGATGTGTTTAAAACATCAAACAGATCTTTCCTGTCCTTCAGTTCTTTCCAAATAAATTGTGGGAGTTTAATTCAGAGGATTTTTGCTTCCATTCTATTTTGCCATTCTGAGGCTGTGAACCCAATAATCTTCCCCATGTAAAAATATGTTTCATAATATGTTTAATAAGCTACAAAAGGTGCATTCTGTCCTCTCCTCCCTGTTATGGGAATCCACCAGCATCAGTAAAGAATTGCACATGTAAACATGTACTCAAATGGAACCTGCAAGGAAAATCAGATTTACCACCTTCTTTCACAGAGAATCATGTTTTTCTCTGACTGTTTGCAGGGAGTTAGAACCCATTAAAAACAGAGCTCCTCTTTTAGCATCCTTAGTCCTTAATTTCTCAAACACGGGTAGAGTGTTTGTGTTTTCCTAATAACAGCTGCGGGAGAGGTTTGGTGGGAAACTGCACATTTACGTAGACACTTTAATGAAGATTTTAATTCCAAGTTTATTACAGACATTTTTGAAGGGATGGTTCTGAAAAAAAAAAAAAAGAATTCATGCTTGTAATTATTCATGTTAACAGTTAATTTACTGATTTATTCCAGCTGCTGATCTCTCTGTGTTGCATCTCCCATCACTTTTGTACCCTCAGAGGGAAGAAGCAGGAAAAGCTGCCACTGCCCCTCCAGGTTTCTCTTGGCTAATTGGAGTTTTTGATTCTTTATCCTGTTGATTAAAAGAACAGCTGAGTGGAAGTCAGAATGCATTTACAGCGCTGCCACACCCAGCCCCGCTCTTTGCTTTACTCTGATTAATTTTGCAAATGAAACCCCTGTAAACTCACAGATTTTTGCCCATAGTCTCTATAGCTTGGAGTAAGCCTTGGGTAAACTGGCCTGGAGATAACTAAATCAGCCCAACAAAGGCTTCCAGAAAGCTTTTTGTTGAAAAGTGGGGTTCTGTAAAGTAACATTTAGTGCTGGGGCACATGGATGGTATGAAATGGAGCTGCTTTTGCCTTTAATTCTGTATATGAGAAAAACAACTGTCACTGTTTACACTCCAGGCAAGCCTGTTTGGCTAAAGTATTACCCCAGCCCGCCTGGCAAACACTCCAGCCTTGCTGACCATTTTTCTATATATAGACTGCTCTGTGGAACTGTCTTTATCAAAACTTTGGGGGAAATCTTTAACAGAATCTGAGAGACTTGCCTAATTTATGCAGCCGTCCATTCTCCTCCTATTGATTCCCTCCATGATATGTGTTTATCCTCCCTGCCTGTGAAAACCTGGAATTAAAAGCCCAGCATCTCTGGTTTATGCTGTAATTGCTGCTGGAGGAGAGATGGGGGTTATGCATAAAGGCTTTAATCTCTTTAGTGAGCTTTAAACAAATCATCTTGTAAATCCCGACACAAAACTACCCCAAGTTTACAGGACAGAAACTTCCAGACAGCAAACCCTTCCCTCACCGCAGTTTTTGGGAACTATTTTTGTGATGAAATAACCTAAAATGAGGCAGCTCCCTGATTTGAGAGGGGAGACCCAGAGAGACTTGGGGACACATCCAAACCATCCTGGAGAGATCAACCATCGATGATTTAAATCTTCCCGACTTTACCTCTTTGTTTGCTGCCTGGAATGCTATTGATACCTCCTTTGTCTTTGTAATTGTTTTAATTAGGCACCCAGCATGGGCCCCTGGCAGCGCCTGTGCCTCAGCATTATGGTGCCCAGCAGGACAGGGAGCCTGTCACCGTGCAGCATCGTGGCGAGCTCCCTGCTTTTATTTCTGTCATTTCTCCTCCTTGTCCCCTTTGTCTGCGGGTTCGTGCTTAGCCTGTTCAAAGGGGAGAGGAGCCTGTTCCGATATTTGCTCCATCCCGGCTGATATTTCCAGTGGCAGGCCGCAGCGCTGCCCACATCGATTGGGTTTTTCACGAGAGCGTCTTCAGCAACTGGAGCGATATTTATGGCACTTACTGTACCCTGCTCTCCGCAAATTCTGCTCGATTATTGTTGCTTTGGCTCTCCAGTGTTATTTGTTCTCGTTGACCACATCCTTCTTTTGTAAGTGGAAATCTGGGTGTTCAATTATGATGCAGCTCTGCAACTCATTAGCAGTGAGCTGTGCTGCTGTGGCCATTGGAAGACAATTCTGTCATTTATCTTGTGGGAACTTCTGGCAATGTGTATATTCTGTGGGGGGGAAAAAGCCCCAAAACCCCAAAGTTTGTTTTTAGAGATATATAATAACACTGAAACCTCAAATCCTTTTTTGGTATAGTTTTCTCCCCCACAAAAATAAAAATCCAAACCGAACCAAACAAAACAACAAATAAAAAAAAAATTTAAAAAACCAAAAAATAAAAAAACCCAACTGTGCCTGGGATAGAGGGCTATGAATAGAGAGGTGCTCCATGAAAGCACAAATTTCCTTTGGAGCTGGTTTGTTCAAATTAGCCCAAGGTCAGTCCTTGCCAATGATTGCCCCGCTTCAGCTGCTCTCTGGACATGAAGAAAAGCATCTGCTGGATTAACCAGGGATCCAGTCTGGGACTCTCAGAGTGAGGGTTTGGGGTGATTCCCCTCTGCGATGGGTGCGAGCTCCTTAGTCTGTGTGCTCCCCTTGAAATGTGTCCAGGATCAGTTTGGGATTTTCTGGACTAGGATGAATTCATTTTCCTCTTGGAGCTAATGGAAATCCTGAATGCCTGGGAATCTCTGCTGTGTCACCTAAAGGCTCTGCTGATTTCTGTGCCAATCCTTGCACTTTTCCTGTGCCTGGAGGGACTGGAGAAGGTGTGTGGTATGGGGAGAGGCCTGGAAGTTTTATTAGAACAAACAGACAAATAATGTCACCTAATGTCACCTTGTGAGGACTGGGGAGCCGTGGGTTCCTTCAGGAAGGGAAGCAGCAGCACATTCCCACATTTTACCCCTCTCCAAGACAGGAATTAATTTCAGTTTCTCTGCACCATCCCTGTCAGACACGAGGGGACAAATTCTGCAGTTTCCCTCAGCACTGCTCTGTGGTGCTGGGATGGGGACAGGCAGAAATTGCCTCAAGATTTACCAGTTTTGATTTAAATTTATAAGTCATGAAGCAGAAATCTGGGATGCAAACTTCTTGTCTGACCTTGGGCACCTTGCTCAGCCTGAGCCTCCTCCCCCAAGCAGAAGCTGTGGCTCCAGAATGTGGCTAAAAGGCACTAAAGATTGCAAAGAGCTCAGAGGCTGCTTTCAGTAAAGCTTTTGGGCTTGAAAGGAAGAAATCTGAGAGTATGTCTGGTGCCAGCGCTTAGCCAACCTTCACAGAAAAACAAGTAATCTTATTTATATCTGTTTGTGTCTATTTGTTTCTCTTCTCCAAACAGAAACAGAGCTCTTGAGTGGCACTCAGGCTCAGCTGTGCTGTTATGCCATGGGTGCCAAACTGATACTTGTAGGTGATTTTAATCAAAACTGAACCAGTTAAACACTGCAAATGTCTCTGCACTGTGGAATCATGCACTTGCAAACTGCAAATCTCTATTTCCATGTGATTACTTTGAATTTGGAGGTGCATTTACTGCAGGCAGCAGCGGTGCCACTGCTGACTGGGTAATTGGGTTTTGATGAGCTTGTTTCCTGATGAACTTATGGACAATGCCTGTATAAATTAAAGGCACAGTTTGGTGTTTGATTCTTTTTTCTCTGCCAGAAGCTGCATTTCTGGGCAGGTTTTTCTCTCCAGCCTGGACCAGTGTCCTGGTAATGCAGTGTGGTTTAACAGGAGGGAATTGGAGCATTGGATTGGATGCCTACCTTGTAAAGGCACAAAACCAGAAGCCAGAAAGAATCCCTTGCCTACCAAAATCTCGTGGGGAAAGGCAGAGTGACTCCAAGGGAAGCCTGACACGTTTCTGAAGAGATTAATCTTTGTGATTAGGATGGAGCCGTTGGTCTGGAGTCGATTTTCTTCTCAGATCAACAAACCTTGTTCACTGCTTATTTACTAGATGGAGGCTCCTATAAAACACCAGTGCAGAGCTTTTTGTGTCCCTCTGTCTGAGTCACAATTTATAAATAATAGCTGTGTTTACAAAGGAGCCATGAGCAAAACTCTGCTGGCTGAGGCAGCGTCTGCACTGAGACATTTAATTCTCACTCCACAAAGGCCCAGCCCAGTGCCAGCAGAAGTTGGTGTTGTCCCCATGACTGACCACCTGGGACACATGGCGGTGTTTTTATGTTGGAAATCCTGCCTGGGGAAGCTCTGCAGAGCTCTGAGATGTGCCTCTCCCTTCCCCTCCCCAGGAAAATTTGTGTTTAAATAAAAAAATCCCCTGGCACAGGCCACTGGAACATATCCAATTTTACATCTCTGGGGTTCACTGAGCCAGGCTGGGGATGGTGGGGATGTCCTTTGGCTTGGGGTCACCTGTGGGGAGCACACCCAGCCTGGGACACCAGCACGGAGCCCATCCTGTGCTGGGAGGGGATTTCTGTCCCTGTGAACGTGCTGTGGGGCAGGACTGGCAGAAATCTAGAGCTAAAAGTGCTCATTTCTTACACAAGAGCTCTTGTAGTAATGCATTGACCCAAAGGCAGCTTGAGTGTAAACAACTAATTGTAAAGGTCGAGCGATTATTTTCTAGTTTTCATTTTGAGCTGGATGGTGAAATGTTTACATCTCCTATAGATATGATTGATGTGGAGAGCAAACAAGAAAAAAATCCTTTGCTGGGTCAACAGGTTACTTAGAAATGTGTAGAAAGGTTAATCCCAAAGCTTCTGTCCTTCTTAAGTGACCATTGTTATTTATGTATTCATAACCCTGGAAAAATCATAAAGACCTTTCCCCCCACTCCAGGAAGTTATACTCCTGCATTTACCTGTTACAAATGACTAACTAAACTAATCCACAATTTTTATGACCTCTCACTGCACTTTCAAATGAGGTAGTGGTTTTTTTTTTTGTTTTTTTTTTTGCTTTGTGAGAGCTTGCTGAGGTATTATTTTCTGCTCAGGTGTAACTGAAATCCTGGCTCATCCATTCAAGAATGTTGTTGCCTGTGAGATATTAATTGCTTTTCAAACCTCAGAGCTGCTCCAACTTCCAAAGGTTAATGGAGCAGATAGATTTAGGACATGTTCCTAACCACACAGGTTATCCTCCCTTCCAGAAATGTGACACTGGCTGAGATGGCTCATTCATTTTTATTGTTGAAAATGTAATGAAGCATGGCATTTATAATCCACAGGCTGGGAACACCTCACTTGGAGAAGAGGCTAGGAGAGGAGAGTTCTGGTGGGTGTTGGCACATCCAGATTTTCCAGAACAAACCCCCGTGGCACGTCCCTGTGTCACCTGCAGGTGACATGGTGACAGGTCCAGGTGCCCTCACCCCAGAGCTGCGTCTCTGTGCTCTGCTGCTGTCCCCCTCAGCTGGCACAGCCCTGCTTTGTCCTGCTGGAAGCTGCACCCAGCTGAAATTTGCAGGGAAACCTTGGTTTCTTTAAACATCCCTGGGCCAGGAGCCTGGAACTCGGTGCCAGAAATGCACCAACAAATTCCTCACGCGAGCTCCATCAGCCCCTCCTCATCTTCAGGAGTCATCTCAGTTCTGTCTGTCATAAACCCTTGGCAAAGCAGCTGCTACGTTTTGATAAATATTCAGTAAGCCCCAGGATTTACAGGGAAGATTCATGAGGGTCTCCTCATCCTCCCACACACGCTGTGGGCTCTGGAATTTCAAACAGATTTGCACAGGTTGTGTGTGAGCAGGATGTGGCTGCCCCTGGTGTGGAAAACCTCCAGCTCCTCCTCTGTCCTACAAATGGGAGCAGCAGGTTCTGCACCCCTCCAAGTGCTGAAAACACAGCCAAGGAGGTCGAAATCTGGTTTCTATCACTTAAAAACCACATCTTTTTTAGCCAGTTCATGTTTTGACTGATGAGTATTATCCATGTTCTGTGCAAAAAGATCAGAAATTCTTGTTCTGGCTTCCTGGTGTCTGTCAGTGAAGTCAGACACTTTAACAGGTTGAAATTGTGATATGAAAGTGTCATCCCTGTTGCTGTTATAACGGGTCATATTAAAAATAATGATGGAATATCTTTTCAGAATAGAAGGAAAACAAAAAGGAACTTTCAGCATGGTTTGGGAGAGATCCATTAATCTTCAGGGAAATCAGCTGTGTTCTGTGCAAAGGCAGGTGTCACCCAGATTCTCCTCTTTCATTTCAAGCTGAAGGCCCAAAAAATGCGCCCAAATCTGGAGGGATTTTTACCTGGGGAGCAGGAGGGAAAGCTCGTGCTTCAGGTTTGGATCTGGTGGAGGATCCATCCAGCATTCCTGAGTCTAGGGTTTGTGCACTCCAGGCTGCTTTACCCCAGCACCTGCTCTCCCTGTCCCGAGAGAATGGCCAGAGTTTACTGAGAAAATCTCAAAAATATTCAGTGGAGTCTTGCTCTGTTTTTTAATTTAAAAAATAATTTAAACTCTTCATGGGAAGGGTGCTCAGGGATTGGAACTGCCCAGGGAGGTGTCCCAGGAATTCCTGGAGGTGGCACTTGGGACAGAGCAGGGACCAGGCACAGCTTGGACCTGATGGGCTGGGAGATTTTTCCAACCTCGATAATTCCATGATTCTGTACAGAGCTCCTGGAAGAGCCTGTAGACTTTTCTGGGGGATTTCTCTTCCTTCCCTCACCCAAAGACACAACCACAGCAATCTCAGCTGCCCACAGAGGGGTGGGAAATTGTGATGCTCCTCAGAGTCTTGTGGAAAATTGTGATGTTCCTCAGGGTCTTCTCTTGTGGGAAACTGTGATGTTCTTTGGGGTCTTCTCTTGAGGGAAATCATGATGCTCCTCAGGGTCTTCTCTTGAGGGAAATTGTGATGCTGCTCGAGGTCTTGTGGGGAATTGTGATATTCTTCAGGGTCTTGAGGGAAATTGTGATGTTCTTTGGGGTCTTCTCTTGAGGGAAATTGTGATGCTCCTCAGAATCTTCTCTCAAGGGTAATTGTGATGCTCCTTGGGGTCTTGTGGGAAATTGTGATGCTCCTCAGGGTCTTCTTTTGAGGAAACCCAACTTTTCCAGGCTCCAGAGCTGAGTGCAACACTCTGAAGTAGGGTGAGGAACTTCACACCTCAATCACTGAGTGATACTGGGGATGAAAACATTTCATAGCAAATGGAAGATCAAGAGCTAAAGAGATGAGGAGCACCCAGAACAGTGTCAGGGGAGGTTGGTGGAAGGCTGCCCATGGGCACTGGGAGATTTTTGGTGCAGTTTGGGCTCCTCTCTGCTGCTCAGCACGGCTGCTCCAGGGTAACACACTCCACAGAGGACAACAGTTGTTCCACAGAATTTCTTCACTCCTGCATTTGGATTAATTGAATCCTGTGCAGGCCTTATCAGGAAGAGCTGTCAGCAAAGAATTCCAATAATCCAATCAGGAGGTCAGGAGTGCAAGAATAAGTATCTACAAATCGGATTGGGAGAGCCAAACCTGCAGCTAAGCAATATTCCAGAGATGGCAGGAGAGATGATTTCACCACCTACTGATATCATTAATGGGGATTGATAAGTCCAGCACAACACCCCTGTTTTGTTTATTGTGCTGGAAAGGTGATAATCTAAAATCCTGATTCAAAAGGCAACAGAACAAGCCAAGAAGTGTAAATTGGGTGGAATTAGCACCTAAACAGTCCCAGATTTCTCAGGCTACAGTCTGTGCAATTTTGTGAATATCAAGGACTAAAAGGAGGAGTGCAGTGTTAACCAGGTGAAGTACAAAGGCTTTGATAACTGAGCAACAGATGAGTGAAGAGTTTGTTAAAAAAAATTAAATCACTGGTCATAGGACTGCTCATGTCCAACAGCCACCTAAAAATAGCAGCTATTCCACAGTGCAGGAATTCAGGAATACTGTTTGCATCAAACTGTTCCTGGGAGGAAATATTTCAAGTGAGTGACTCAAACCTTACTCACTTCTTGTTGTGAGTTTCCTGTTGCATTTATCAGACAAGTCTCTTAACCTGAGCTGTCATGTAAGAATGGGGCTGTGCAGAGGTGACTGAAACACAGCAAGTCCACCTTGCAGCCTGGATTCACCTGCCAGTTTGGTGATTTAGGTTTTGGGATGGATTGTTTTTTTGGGTTTTTTTTTGGAGGGGGGAGATGCTTTTTGGTTTTTGTTTTTTGTTGTGGGGTTTTTTTGTGGGGGTATTTTTTTCTTTCTTTTTTTTTTTTCTTTTTTTTTTCTCTTTTTTTCTTTTTTTGGGCTTTTTTGTTGTCACTTTGTCGTTTTGTTTTGTTTTGGGGTTTTGTTTGGTTGGTTGGTTTGGTTTTGGGGTTTTTTTCCGTTTTTTCCTTGTAGGAAGTGATAGCCTGAAAAAGAGGGCAGGCTCTGGTGGGAAAAGCTTTGCCTGAGTGAGCTCAGGCAGCACAGAGCTGGGGATTTGTCTCTCCAAAGGGAAGCAGTCCGAGCTGTGCCAGCCAGGGCAGGTTGGTCTGGGGCTGGGGATGTGAAACCCCTGATGCTCCCGGGAGCAGAGCTCTCCTCTCACTCTTGTTGAACATTCTCAATGTGCTGGCAGCAGATGCAGAGTGTTTCTCTGCATCTCCCTGCAGTGTTTTCATTCCTGTTACAGGCTGCTATCAAATGGTATCAGCTGCATTTGTCAATTAAACAGGATGGACTGGAGGTGGGAGCGAGTCACAAGTGCTCAGTTCAGCTTCCCTCACACAGGAATGACTGGGAGTAACTTGGTGATTTAAGCCAGTGTGACTGAGGCTTGATTTGGTCTCTTGCTGACTGCAGAGAGCCTTTCCTGAGCCAAGAGGTGCCTCTCTATTGTAAAACTTTGTATTTCTAACCTTTAACATCTTACCAGGAGTACTGTCCATTGCTTTCACATCATTATCTGAGTTTAAATACCTCTCCTCCGGGCTTAATCTTTAAACCTTGCTTAGTGCTACCTTCATACTTAATCATTCTCCTGCTTTGCAAAGCACTTGGGCATCATTCCGATGATAAATTTCAGCTTCATCAGCCACTGACCCACATATGCTCTGCAACTGCTGGTCCCCACAGGTCCTGGGGTAATGTTATAATTAAAGAGCAGCTGCTGGCACATCCAGGCTCCATGGACTCTGTCATCAAAGGGCAACTGATGTCCCACATTAACTGAATGGATCTCTGAGGAATTTCAGAGACAGGAACCAACTTTGGTCCTGGGGAGAAATCACATCTGCCTTGTGCTGGTGCCTGTGCCTGAGCCTGGAGCTCTGGCCATGAGGTCTTGGAGCACACAGAGCCCACCACCCATCCCCACGGGCCTGATGATTAAAGATAAAGAGCAGGGGAATCCAAAAAGTCCTTTTATAAATCAGCAAAAATGGATACAGGCAAATAATCTGGTGTTTGGTGTATGATTAACCCGTGGAATTTACTGCAGTGGGATATTACTGAGGCAAATAGTTTAGTAGGATTTAGGGATTAGAGAGATGAATAAGAAGAGCATTTACTGGTAACCTTCTCTAGGTTTAGGAAAGGTAATTTCTTCCTGGTGCAACTCAATACATGATTGAGTAAACCCCCACCAGCATGAGGACAGGCAGTGCCTCCTCCAGCAGCTCTCAGGGACAAGGTTTTACCTTCCAGGACAAGGCTTTCCTGTCCAGGACAAGGCTTTCCTGTCCAGGGCAAGGTTTTCCTTTCCAGAAAAAGGTTTTACCTTCCAGGGCAAGGCTTTCCCTTCCAGGTTTTACCTTCCAGGACAAGTTTTTCCTTTCCAGAAAAAGTTTTTACCTTCCTGGACAAGTTTTTCCTTTCCAAGCCAAGTTTTTCTTTTCCTGGACAAATTTTTCCTCTCCAAGCCAAGTTTTTCCTTTCCTGGAGCATGATGAGGCATCAGTGTCCTTGTCAATCAAACACTGTCCTGAGATCCCAACTTCTCTTTTTTTGGGAGGATAATTCTGGCCCTGTGCTTCAGGCCAGGACTATTCCACACCCTCAGCAGTTTGGGGCTTTGCCCTCCCACCTTTATTTTATTCCTTCCTTAATTTCCAAAAGTGCTCTGTGCAGTGATCATTATGAGTCATGGACAAGCTCATTTATTATAAATCTGTTTGGGGCAGTTAACGAGGTTTCTGTTTAAGTGTCCCACTGTAACCTGCTGCACTCCACACATAATGACCTCTTAATGCTTCTTATTTATTTATTTAGAGGCAGTATAAACACCCTGGGCCAGAACCTACACCAGCCTGCCCCCAGCAGCCAGGATCTGCTGAAATCAATGGGGCTTTACTGATTTACATCCCCTGAGAATCTCCATGGAAAATAAATTCCAGCCAGGAGGTAGAAGATATATGGATATGCAGAAGTCAGATAAATTGGTGTGTTTGTACGACACACAGACATTTCAGGGTCAGCAGTAGGTACAGAAATCAGAGTTCCTTTAAAAGAAAACTTCACGACTAATCCGACTTATTAGAGCTGATTTATGTTTGTTAAAAAACAGTCAGGTGACAAGTGACAAGTACTGATGCATATCTTTATTTGCCTTGGTGTAATCCTGCATTTCTGTTTTGCACTGGCAGCTCTGATGTCTCTCTGTTTTCAGGTCAGAGTCTGATTTCAGCTGGCCCAAGGAGGGTGGTGCAGCACAGCCCTGCTTTGTGTGCAGGCACAGAAAAAACAGCTTTTGCAACACTGCACCCCTCCTCACTGCCAGAGCTGTAAACTGCCCTGGCCACCTTAAAAACAACAAAATGCCTTTCAATCAAGGACTTGCAAAATGCCTTTCAAACTGCCAGCCCAGCCAGGCGACTTTTAATAACTGCATAATTGCCTATTGCAATAATAATTGCAATAATCCTAATTTTCCCCCCACCCCGATTGAGGTTGCTCCTCAGAAAATGCCGTGCAGTTTTTGCTCCAAGTGAAATGAATGTGCAATTTTCTGAGGCCACAGCCCGTGGTGTGTGTGCAAATGGAAGTTGGATTAAGCTGAAATTGGTGGAATTCTACTAAGGAATGTTAGTGTTGCATATCTTGAGTGCACAGTCCTCACTGATTCATTTCTGTGCTGCTTTGCCCCCTCCCTCAGGATGAAGGAACCACCCAAAACTTCCAAAATTTTCTGTGGCTTTTAGTGATGCAGCCTTGTCCCTAAAGCCATGACTACTGTACTATGACTTATTATAATGCAGTGCCATGAAACACCTCATAAAAATGTTATTTCCTCTGCTTTCTTCTGAACCTTTACAAGAAAATTGCTTTCAGTCTGCTCAAATCCTGTTACTTTTCATAACAGCCTCTTCTAAATAGAAGCAGTGTAATTAACTTAGGTTGATAAGAACAAACCAGGAAAAATAAGGGAAATGTTTAACTTTCTTTCCCCCCATTTTGTTTATTGTTTTGTCACTTACCAAAGGTTGGAAAGGAAAACAAAAAAAAAAGTAATTGGATGGTTTATAATTTGTGACCATTTAAAAGAATAAATGACCTGAATCAAAGGTCAAAGCCTTTGTGCTTTCTGTAGTAGAGAGGTTTTTTGTTTTGTTTTGCCCTGAATCTTTTTATACTAGGAAAAAAAAAAAAAAAAAGAAAAGAAAATGAGTGAAATAAAAATCCTCCCCGCGCGCGCTGGCGCACGCCGCGGTTCCGAACGGCCCCGCACAGCTTCTGATTTAAACGCCTCTTTTCCTTAAAGCTTGCAAATATCAACAACATTCCTGCACACTGTAATCAAATACTTTCCCAAAAAGCCGTGGAATGTGCCATAATTTGTCAAAGATCCTCACTGACAAGTTTTTAGTAAAGTCCACTACAGCAAACCCTCCTCGGCCCCCTTGACCCACGTAGCAAGAGCCCTTTGACCCTATTTGGGCCCCTTTTATGAGCTTCTTTCACTCTGGCCAGATGGCTAAACTATCAAAGGTTTTTATGAGTAAAAACTGCTTTTCAAACTGGCGAGCTGTATATTTCTCTCCATGTTAATGTGAACTATCAGCCCACAGGCTGGCAGCGGGAAGCACAAAAGGTGCGGCGCAGCTGCCGCCAGGCTGGGGATGTTTGCAGAGTAAACAGCTGATGGCCACATGAAGACGGTGGAAGGCCAAATAGTTTAAAAAAACACCCATCCCCAACCCAATAAATTATTTTTTTCCCCCCTCCCCGGATATTGTTTGGGTGTTTGCATATTCATCCCCAGCTTGCCTCCCCTCCCCGCCTGGAGAGCGCTGCCCCGGTGGCAGATTAGGACTAATGAGGGCAAATTGTGTCAGAAACAAAAATAGGGAGATTGTAGACTTCTCAATCAGTTTGGATTTCGATGCAAACATCTCTGAACACCTGGACATCACTTTCTTAGAGCTGTCTTGTCCCTTGCTGCCTGTGTGCTCTCAGAATTGCACTGGGGAGGATTTTTTATCTGAGATTCCTTGTTACTGTACAGTTCAGATGCTTTTTTATTCAAATTTTAATGTAATACACTCCTATCTTTTATATCAATTTTTATATAAATTATTAATATACTGTATCTATTATTCATATACTGTAGGTGTTTCTAAGCATTTTACTCTCCCTGTTTTTAACAGGTATTTGCCATCTTTCAAATCAAGATCCTATAAATCACAGAGAGATTAATAAAGAAAAATCATGCCCTCCTAGGCTTTCCCAAGAGGGCTAGGGAATATAATCTGCTCTTCCTCTTTCTCACAGGTCTCCAAGAGCTCTTTTTTAACCCTTCCCATTCTGGCCTGCCCTTCTCTCCGTGGAGTATTTGGTTCATTAATGGAAAATCATGTGTTGTCGAAGTGGGAGAACACACTTGGGAACAACTCCATTTAACATTCCTAATGAAATCACTTTTATGCAAGGTGTTCCTTTAATTCACTTGGAAATGAGGGACTTAACTGCCATGTGTCTTTTTGAGTTAGCTATCCTCTCCTCTCACTTAAAATCACAAAAGGGTTTTGTTTGGAGGAAAACAGTGGTGTCCAAGCAGGAGAAAAAATAAATATTGAGAAGAAGCCCCTGCTTTAGTGAAACCAAGGTGTCTGGTGGATGATGTGTTCATCATGTCTCTGAAATCCCAAATCCCAAACCCCAAACCCCACAGGCCAGGGCTGTGTCCTGCTCAGCCCTACTGTACTGGGAGCTGTCAGTCATGTCAGGAGAACAAAATGTACAGGGAAAGGGATGTAGAAATGTGTCAAGTTTTCTCATACCTGAGAGAAAAGAGAAATCAGCTTATCCTTCCCTCCTGTCTAAAGCTTTTCACTTTCTCAGATTTCTTTACGTGTGACTTGTTAATCCATCAGTCTTGTTTATCCAACCAGGTTTATTAATGACAAATGTTGCTGGCCTTGCTGAGTTATGACTGTAAACTGAAAGAATATGAGGGCCAAGGTGAAAAGGTGATTTCTTTATAACAGCTGTAATTTATCCTGGGCTTTGGCCAGGCCTTTGATTTTGGACTGGCCCTGGATATAGTATTCCTACTGATTGCATTAGAATAGCCTCAGGGGTCATGCTGAATTCCAGGGCCCTGGAACCAGTTAGAAGAATGGAAGATGACCATATGTGCAGGGTTAGGGAATGATAATAAGGTGCAGCACAATACCAGCCTGGGTGTTGTGGAAATCCTCTGCTCTGCCTGCTGCAGGCTGTCATTCATAGCAGCACTGCATAAGAAATGCACCCCAGCCCGGGCAGGGGGAGGAGAGAAGCAGGCAGGAAAAAAGAAATTAAGTCTCTTAGTTAGTGCTTGGGTTCATTAAATGCCTCCTGCACTGAGAGGGTTTGAGTGCCTTGTGTTTCCTCTGGAGGTTTTTGAAAGGACAGGAGAGGCCAGTGCCATCTAAAGCAGCTTCAGCAATTGTGCCCAAGTGTCACTTCTTGTGCAAAAGCCACCCTGGCCTTGTCCCACAGAGAAGGAGAACATGAGGGGCTCGTCCCTGGCTGGGTGCTCCTGATTCCAGACTCAGGAACATCCCATGGCATGGACAGCTCTGCTGCCAGGGGTCACCTCCCCTCTGGGGGCTCTGAGCTCTGCCCCCAGCTCTGGGACAGCTCTCACCTCTTCCAGCCTGCCTGAAACCACCTCTTAACCAGCAGCACATCCTCACTCTCCTCTTGGAACTGTTTCCATGGAATATTGAGAGTTTAGAATGGAGTTGTAAGGAGAGCACAAGAATGTGTGTGATTTGGGGTTAGGGCACTGTATTGGAGAGGTAAATGGGGCTCTGCTCTAGCAAATATTTCCATTTTTATTAAGCAGAGAACTTACCACAGCAACCAACTTTATTTTCTAATGTCCTGTTCTGAACTGCAAATGATAAGAAAGCACAGGAAGCAGGAGAGCTGGGCTCACCTGCCCTGGGGGCAGCTGCATTTCCACTTTGGAGGTGCAAACATCTGATCCCACTGCAGTGCCACTTGTCCAGCTCAGCGACACACACTGCTAGGGACAAGTTTTCACAGGTGCAACATTGCCTTTGAAAGGAGATCAATCCACTTCTTAAAGCAGTTTTATTAACCGTTGACAATTCCCATTATTTTTCAGGCGTGGCTGGTGGCACTGTCACTTTTGGCCAGCGCTGGGGTGGCTCTGCTGGCCCCAGGGAGCCCCAAGAACACAGTGTGGGGAGCCAGCCTGGCTCTGGGGCTGCACACCAAGCTGGACATGCTGCTGCTAATCCTGCTGCTGCCAGGCTGTCAGTGTGTGCTGCAGCTGTGATTTGCAGCCTGCAGTCGCTGTTTTCACACCACTCAGTCCCTACCAGCACACAGCCTGGCCTCAGCTCCTCCTGGCATCTGCAGCTCTGGGCCTCTGCAGTGTTCCATCCTTGCCATACATGAATTTATTTATTTCATAGATCCAAGAGGTCCAGGTTTTACCGAAGGTCAGCGTGAGCCTGTTGTGATTCCCCTTGTCAGGCACATCTGAGCATCTTCCTGAAGTGCAGTAAATGCTGCTCTGATCAATGAAATGCATGAGGATGGGCTCAGGCAGGATCAGGGGGGAGACTTTAGGATTTGCTGGGAGGTGGAAGGAGAGGGTGAACATTCTTTCAAGGCACTTGCTGCAAGAATTTAACATAGAAAGCCACTCAGGCCCCAGTTTTGTGTTTTTCACAGCCAATATTTCAGAAAATGCAGCCTTAAATTCCTTCATGTTCTTTTATTAACAGCAAGGCATCAATCTGCATTAGCAGAACACAAGTCATTTGAAGTTTCATTACTAAGTATGGAGAGGCTGTGGGGCTTTACCTCAAAATCTGCTTTCCATTTCT
Source organism: Sialia sialis (assembly GCA_009812075.1). NCBI lineage: Eukaryota > Metazoa > Chordata > Aves > Passeriformes > Turdidae > Sialia > Sialia sialis. Next base: position 6,166,007 of record VRYO01001272.1, read on the forward strand.
AATGAGGGAAAACAGTAATGTTTATTCACATGGCCTTGTTTCTGAGCTGTGTTTCATATTTTTATCTGTAGTACCCAGAGCCTAAAGGCACAGGGATGAGGAGTACCTGAGTATTTGGGGAGTGGGCAATCAGTGGTCCTGCTAGAAATGCTCCACATGAAGGCTCCATACCTCATTAATAAATTAAAAAACACTAAATAGTCACTTCTGCACCAATTCTTAGCCCAGCTGGAGTTAGAGGTGCTGTGGTGGGTGCTGCTGTATTCCCAAAGCACTGCACCACTGTGGCAGAAATAAAAACTCCCTGAAGGAGAGCAGGGCAGGCTGGGCTGGGAGAGCTGCAGTTTGTCAGGACAGGGAGTGCTGAGTGACAGATCCTTGCAGGGCTGGCTGTGCAGTTCCCTGCCTGCCCCTGTGTCCTTCTGCCTTGCTGATAGCTGCCTGAGAGGCGGGAGCAAACCAACAGGGAACTTCTTCAATTATTCAGGTAGATGCATTTGTCAGCCTGCTGAGTGCTCAGTCCGACACTGCCGCTTGTTTGCCAAAAAATTGGGCACTCCTCATTTAAACAGGCTCATTAAAAAGGGCAATATTAAAGCTGTGTCCCTCAGTTTGGTCCTGGAGGGCTGGGCAGAGCCCTGGAATGAACAGGAGGGAGGGAAATGAAAGCTTTCCCAGGTAACTGCACCTTGGGCTCACATAGCCAGAGCCCTGCTTTTATCTGCACATCTGACACGCCACTGGCCTCACTTGCAGAAAGCTGACCTCGTGGCAAACAAGATGATCTGACTGACATTTTCTATTTCTGGAAATGATTAATCTGTTTAGAAAAAGTTCAGTTGAGAAAAGCCTCATAGTTCCCTTCTACGTTTTCACTGATTTCTCAAAGATTGAGTTACATTTCCCATTTGCTGGAGACTGAGAAGTTGCTATTCAGAGAAATTCTGCTCCCAGTGCTCTGGCTCCTGCTTTTGAGGGATTGGCAGGGGCTGCCAGGGAGGTTTGGATCCCATCCCTGGAGGTGGCACTCAGTGCAAAGCAGAGAGCAGCTGTAATTTCTTTTTACCTTCACCTGCACTCTGGACAGCAATTCCCTCTCAAAAGCCTCACGATGCCTTTTTTACCCCACAGAACGGCAGGCTGGCTTCTCTGCAAATTTGTTTGCATTTCGTTTTTTCCCAGCCTGTCCTGAGTTATAAATACTCCCAGGAGCCATTAGGCTCCTATCAGATCCATTCATATTTGCCCTTCTTTTGGCATTCCAGTCCCCAGCTGAATCTGATAAGCAGACCAGTCACTGCCCTGTCAGCTGAGAAGAGCAATGCTGTACCTTAATATTTGTCATCATTACCCAACACACCCATGCAGAGCAAGCTGGGAGGAATGCAGGTTTTCATGCTTTATCAGCTGTAACTAAACATCTGGTTACAAAAAAAAAAAAAATGAATCACTCAAAGTTAATGAAGGTTATGATTTCATATAATCCTTTCGAAGCAAAACAAATTCCACTGGAAGAATATAATAGATTAACTGTGGAACTGAATCAATTGAGGTTTTGCCATCAGTTATTTATAACCCATCCAGTTTCCATTCTCAGCTCAAACTTTGTTTTGTCATTGCCAGCAGGACTTTTGCATTTCTTTTTAAATGTGCTCTCAAATGCATTCATTTGGTAGTTTCCTAGAAACATAACCACTGGTTTAGTTAGGAGGTCAAGCAGATTAATTTCGTTTGTGCTACTGAAACGCTGCTTTTAACCAGTGAAAATAAAATGCAGTTATTCCTTAAATTCAGGTTTTGTGTGCAGTGCCAGGGTGCAGCTGCAGAGGTGGAGGAGCGTGGCTTTCTGTCGCCTCCCCATCAGCAGATCTGAACGATTTCACACCCAGCAGAAAGATCTTGGCAGTGCCCTGCCAGGATGAGGAAGGAAATCTCAATTTCCCCTCTGAGATGGGAGGGACTGAGGTGCTCAGAGCTGCTGCCCGAGGTGGGGAGAGCTGGGGTGGGCTGTGTTGTGCTGGGCAGGAGGACAGAGATGCAAAGGAGGGAGATTTTCTTGGAAAAAGGGTTGGAATTGGCTGGGAAGAGCGGGCAGGCAGTGTGACAGCTCTGGGCAGGGCAAACCAGAAGTCTCCCAAATTGGAAAGGGATGTATGAGTGCTTTAAAATCACCAAGCAATTTCCTGGCACAAGGGTGACAAAATTTTAGGACATATGACAGAGGAAATTACAAGTGCTTTAAAGAAGCCTCTGAATTTTATTCCCTGTCAGATTTTGATTTATCTTAATGTAATTTGGACTACTCATTTAATTTCATGTTAAAAACAAACTAAATAAAACTTGCTTTTTAAGAAAGCTGCTCCCTGCACCCCTGAATCTGGGATTTAGCAGACTAATGGGATCAGTCATCCCCTACTTAAATACATCCTGGACAGCATTCAAAGGAATGTCGTTGTTTGTGTCCAAACCGGGCTGTCCTCTTGTTAGCATCTCTGCAAATCACTGAAGATCCTGGGGGTGCTGGTGGTGCCAGGGAGGGCAGGCTGTGCTCAGGAGCATCTCTCCCTCCTTGCTGGCCCAGGGCTTGTTCTTGCCTTTCCCTCTGGCTCTGGGACTCAGTGCTCCATGGCCAGGGTGCCCAGGCTCTCCCTGCCCATTGCTGGCCACAAGCAGGGTCCTGCCAGCCCCACTCTGGGCTAGGAGGGGGTCAGGGACAGTTGTGGCAGCTGGGCTGGGGAATGGGCAACAGGAAAAGCCTGGGAGCAGTGGGAGCAGTGCATTGCATCCAGCCTGGTGCTGTCTGAGTCCCTGAAAACTCAGGTAAAACCAGAGAAAATTCACATTAAATAAGAGGCTTTAGTGTTGGGTACACAGCAGGGCAGGTTTGACCCCCAGAGAGAACTAAAACTCCCTGTGGAATAAATCCCAGTGGGCTCAGCTCTGTCCTCTCGTGCTGCCATGAAAATCCAGAGCAGTTTGCTTTGATAAATCTGCGAGTGGGACAAAGCCACTACGATTAATAGTTTAGTGATGAAGTACAAAAGCAAATGGATTCAGGATCTTTCTGGAAGGCGAATATGAGCACAAAAATAGAGTTGCTGGATAAAGTTTCACATCCTTCCAACAACACCCAGTTGTCTCCTCTGTGGAGCAAAGATCTCCCACTTCTTTCACAAAGCTTCCATGACTTATCTATTTTTGGTTTTCCCGGCTGCTGTTGTAAAATCTGTTATCTTTAATGTATTACCCTGAAAAACAACACACCTTTGAGAAGGCCAGTGGACTGTGACATAATTAGATGCAAAATGCACATCTAAAAGCTGTTTACTTCCTGTAACACCAGGATAACTACTAATGAATCACCGACTCTGGGGATTCTCAGTTTGTAACTGGATACTCCACAAACTTCTTATCAGATCAACAATGATTTCTGTCAAAAAAGGGGAGGAAAAAAAAAAAAAAAAAAAGAAAAGTGGGGGTGGGCAGGTTTTTTTCCCCCTGAAACCAGAGTTTCAGTATATGCAGCAATTCTAAAGCATTTTTAGCATGTCAGGCAGAGTAGTCATGGTGAGTTTGAAGGGATAAGGGAAGATAAAGTGTATCAAAGCAGGATCTGACACTCGTGATGCTATGCAGACCTTTCTTTCTGAGAGCATCTCGCAGGCTGGACTGACAGCAGGGATTAATCCATGCAATGGCAATAAACAATAGTTGAAGTGGGGTTGAGTCCTAACACCTGGATGTTGTGTTAGCAGCAGCAGAGGAGCCTGGTCCATGCTGGGGGTGAATATCTTATAATATCAGATCTTAGATAGGACTCTGGCACTGTGGCTTTGCCAGCCACAGGTAAAACTGCTCAGACCTCCTTTGTGGAAAGATTTTTTTTCCTTTTTTTTCCCTTTTTGTCCATGGCTGTGAGATCCAGATGAAATGCTTTATCACATTTCTGTAGGGCCCTCATTGCCAGGTACGAACAGCAGACGTTGTGTGGTGATCTCCAGATCCATATATGTCCATATTTATCCATATTTATCCATATTTTATCCATATTTTATCCATATCTATTCATATTTTTCCATATTTTATCCATATTTATTTGTACTTATATGTATTTATTAATATTTACCCATATTTATCCATATTTATCCATTTTTATCCATCTTTACCCATATTTATCCATACTCATCCATATTTATCCATATTTTATCAATATTTATCCATATTTACCCATATTTATCCCTATTTATCCATTTTTATCCATATTTACCCATATTTATCCATACTTATCCATATTTATCCATATTTACCCATATTTATCCATACTTATCCATATTTATCTGTATTTTATCAATATTTAGCCATATTTATCTATATTTATCCATATTTTATCAATATTTATCCATATTTATCTATATTTTACTCATATTTTATCCATATTTTACCCATATTTTTCCAGGACCACCCTTCCCTGAGGAGCACCCTGAGGTGGGTGAAGTTCCCAAGGGTGCAGCCGAGGTTCCCAGGCAGGACAGGGGTGTCCCCTGTCCCCTGTCCCCATCCTGCAGGACATCCCCAGCATTGTCCCCAGCAGAACTGAGTTTGTCACGTCAACTCAAGCCCTGCCGATGGTGCAGCAGGGAGAGCACGGGGAAATCTCCCCTTCTCTTCCCTGGGATGACTCTCTCTGCGTATAAAACTTGTCAGAAAGTTGGGCAGAGGAGGCTGCGAGGGGCTCCTCGGGGAACGTTCGCCCTGTGAGGCCTTTTCTCCATTTTTGACCTCATTTACTCTCCTGCATTATCTCTGACTCCTCAGGGTCAGCCTATGTAGGTCAGGGATTCATTGACATAGATGTTCATCTCTCTTCTTTACAAGGAAAAAAAAAATAAAAATAAAAGGCAGGGGGGAGAAAAGGGAAAGTGGGTTGGACAGACTGACAGAAGGCCCCAAGAGCCACGTCCAGAGAGATGCAGGGAGAGAGGGGCTGGAGAAAGAGGAAAGGTTCTTCAGGTGATGCTTTGGGCCAGCAAGGTGCAAAATACACCCGTGGGAGCCAGAACTCTGCTTGGGAAGAGTCCTGGTTTGCCTGGGAGCAGAGCTGCAGGCATGGCACACACAGCCAGAAAATTACCTGGAGATTTAATTATCCTGCTTGTGTACTAGGAGATCCCCTGAGAAAATCAAGGGAAATGGGTGTATTTGCTGTTTCATGCTCTGATGCAAGCATTTTTTGCATTCAGCAGCACCAAGTGATGTGAATTGAAAATCCAATGGCTAAGGTACTTGGCCGAGATCAAGAGAAGCTTTACTTAGGAAAACAAAGAACTAAATCCAGATTTCCCAAATCCATATGCAAATTCCAGCCTGCCAGTCTGGGCTCACCCACAGCGAATAAAATCAGCCTTTAACAAGGGGCAAGATCACTTTTGGCTGTAGCTGTCTGGAGGTAGAAGTGGCTATTCCACTTTCACCTGTCTCATCTGGCTCTTTATACCCACCCAGTATTTCCTCAACAATAGCACAGGGAAGTGTCAAATGTTTTTTTGTGAACTAACCATTCTATGTAGCTCCTGCAGAGATATTAATTTGAATAAGTAGCTATGATTTTTTTTTTTTTTTCTTCAACCCCTTTCTCTGTCTGGACAAACAGCACAATTTCATCCCCTTCCTCTGCTCTTGGCCAGTGTATTTGGATGTTAGAGAAGAGATTTTGAACACACTGAAGGCTTGCCAGGCCCAGGTCTGAGGCTGGCAGGCAGGGAGGTATCTGGAATACAGGAGCCTGACTAATTCAGTCCCACTCATGTGTTACTGGAAGCCTTTCTGCTAAATTCAAGCTTACCATCAGCCTGTTAATGTTTACAATGTGGCTCTTTTGGAATAGATGGGAAGGATTTGCAAAGTGAATGTGCCTATAAAATCTCTTATTTACATGCATCATTTGAGGGATTGTGTGTGCAGGAGGACAATGACGTGAGTTGTTTCCTATGCAGTGCATTCAGCACTCTCAGTCTTTTTCATGCAGCAGCGTGGGCACTGGGGGGTTTTAGGGGCATTCATCAGTGCCCTCCTCTGTAACCTGCCTCACAGAGTTCACAGCAACTCCGTTTCAGGACTGCTAGATTTCCAGGAGGGAAAAAAAAAAGATAAAAAACTCATCAAGCAAGGCTTGGATATCTGGGCAGGCAGAGGAGGGTGTTGCACATGTGGGCAGCTGCTCAGCCTGGCAGAATCTTCGGAGCCCACTCATTTCCACTGCTGATGACTGCACCTCTTTGGGCTTTGGGGTTTTTTTTAGGATTTCAGAAGCTGTTTCTAGCCACGAAGGCTGTGCTTGCTGTGGTTATGAACACGGGAAGGCTGATGGATGAGCTGCAATTATGTAGGAACCACTTTGTGAAACATCTGATGGAGGAGCAGGAGGAACCTCTGGTCTTTAGGCTTGGTTTTACCAAGCTTAGGCAGCAGCTTGTTCCTTACTCCTCTCTCAGCTCTCCTGTCTTGTCCTTCCATGAGGACATGAGCGTGGTGGCTTTTTCATCAGGACCCAGCTCACAAGAAAGTTCAGCTGCTCTGAAAATTCTGGAAGCTTCTAAAACACAGATAATGCCTTCACAATATTGGCTGGGTGCATCAGATATGAAAACCTTTGGGCTGAGGAGCACCTGGCAGCAGAAACAAATCATGCTCACAAAATGTCACCTGCCTGTAATTTATTTCTTGATCCACCAAACAGTGCTTACAGTTCTACAACATCTTTGGATCCAAGTGCTCCAAACTTTGAAAACAGGAACTGCCAAGGTCTGGCAGCAGCACTGGCGGTGGATACCCACCTGGTACATTTACATTCATTGAACTATTATATTAATTTTTAAAAAAAAGCAAATGAAGTCTGTATCCAGCTCTGTTTGGTGATGAAACGTCCTTGGCACTGCAGCAGATATTAACCTTTTGTCAACAGCTCTTAACAGGAGCTGCAAAGACTTCCTGAAGTGCGGAAACAGCCCAGGAGCAGCAGAACTCTGACATGTGAATTTTAATACAGCAAGCCCTTAGGAAGCTGATCAGGAGGGGAGGGGGGGAAGTATTTGTGCAAAATGCTTTTATTTGACTGTTTTCTCTCCATTCAGGAAGAGTAGTTGCCCTAACAATGGCACGAATGTAGTGTATCGGTGAGTTGTATCCCTTGAACTCCAACTTACAGAACAAAAGACTTCTAAGAAGCATCCATGCAGCAGATGTTTAGTTATCTGAAGTGTCAGAATGCCAATTAGATATTGAACATGGCAGGAGGAGGGTGGAGTTTCCAAAACAAATGAATGATGAATAGGAACAGTTCCCGAGTTTGGTCTAAAGTCCTGCTGTTCTTTTGTAAAATGATTTGTGGCAAATTTGTTTTGTCACTGAGGCATAGTTCCCCTTCAGGATTTAAGTGATTTTTATAATCACTCCAAGGAAACGTTAAAAAAAAAAAAAAGAAAGAAAAAGGAGAAAAAAGGAGAAAGAATATGAGAATAAAATGCCTTATTTGTTATGAAGAACAGGGTCTAAAAATGAACATGTTTTAAAGTGTAACCAAATAATCCTGTCTTCCATGTGGTTCATACACAGGGGCTTCTCCCCCACAGTGAAATCCTAGCCTTGCATTGCAATAGAAAGGGGATTCTTTCTCAGGAGGGAGTGGAGAGGGGAGGCAAAACATGAATGAATTCAGTGAAAATCGTTTATTTCAGAGATTAAATTTTACATTTGATTGCTAGCCAGTGCCAGGGCAATCTTGTACATGGTGGCATGAAGGGGGTTAAAAAAAAAAATCAACGAGGTTACAAAATGCCTCTGTAGCTGACTTGCATTTTTATTGTCATTGACCTCAGTAAATCATTGCTAGAAATTAATATAACGTGCACATTTTCAGCTCAGTGCTTTGCGTGGCGTTGTGTTTAAAATGCTCATCTTTGACTCACCAAATGCTCTGGATTATTCTTCTAAACAGTCCCACACAACTTGCAAATGTACTCAGGACAAGTGATCTTGTGTGTCCCTGAAAGAAGAAGAATACTGGACAGTATAAAATCCCAGGCAAGCAGCAGAGAGGAAATTGGACTTGCATTGACTTAAATAAGCGAGCGCTGTGACAAAATTGTTTAGTTCTCTTCTGACCTTTGGGGGTCACGTTGGACTATTTATGCTATCTCCTAATGCTCTGCTTCTCCCTGCCTGGTAACAATTATGTGTTTATGCTGTGCTTTGCCTGCCCAGTTGGTATATTAAACAATCACTAATTACTGCATAAAAATATACATTCCTGGCTTGGAGCTTCCTGTAAGACACTTCCAAATGTTCTACTTAAACAGCCAAATGAAAACCTCCGTGTTCTAGTCCTGTTGGCTGATTTCTTTAAAACAAAGGCGTAGAAACCAAAACACTAAAAATATTACTTTTTTTTTTTTTTTTTTTTTTTTGTCTATCCAGATATGGGAACAAATAGCAAGATTTATTTTGAGGAGGAAGGAGTTGAATGATGGATGTGGATGTGGAGTTTGTTTGCAGCAGTGTTACCAAAGGGAAAGCTCAGCTGAATTTTAATGGACATTTTTGTCATCATCTTTACTGAGGCATTTGACCCTTTTGTCTTTGGAGGGGCGTTGTTAAGAAAGCTGAGAAAAAGGCTTTTTACTGTCCCCCTTATGACAACTGCTGTCAGATTGGGCAGGCAGGACAATGAGAATGCAGGGGCTCAGAGTGAGTTCTGCTGCTTTGAGAGATCTCCCTGCTCCCACTGAGCTCCACAGACCTTGCTTAATTCCAGAGGCTGCCAAGCCAAAGTGAACCTAATTTAAGGTTAAATCCTGGTGCTCAGATTTAAGTACTGCAGTGAAAGAGATTTGATGTTTAAGATACTCAGAGATTCCATTTTCTACTGAGCAGCAGCCACTAAAGACTTTCAGAAAAATATTAATAATAAGTTTTCAAACTACTGTAAAACCTCTTTGTTTTCTTTTTTATTACTATTTTTCCGGCCTTTTTATAAATTATATATCCTTTAGTTCAACACTGCAACTTGAAAATAATTCAGGCAATTTATTGCTGCTACCATGGAGAGACAGATTGAGCAATTCCCCCCACCAGGGTATTTCAATGCATTTCAATAAGGCTGTTAAGCACCACATAGGTCATGCACTTTGCCCACCTGGTTCTTTGGTGTGTACTGCTTAAAAGCAGAAGTCTGATAAAAAATTGGTTATAAAATACAATTTTCTTCTTGCACTTTTAGCTTACAAACTTTACTTGCACACTGAGCGTTCCTCAGAGAAATCAGTTCATGGCAATGACAGTGCTGGGTGACTTCTCTGCTCCCTGGCTGGATCTGGTGTTTCTGTTTTTACCTTGGAAGTGCTGGGCACTGCTGCACAGTGAGTGAATTGTGTGTCAAACATGGGCAATTCCACAGAACCACACACAGAACCACCACTGCAATCTGAATATCGTGTTGCTGCCTTGTACTGAAATTAAAGCAGCACCATGGTGTTTAACTGCTGCATGTGCTGCTGCAGGGAGGGGACAGGGTGCTGTGACACCCCAGAGCCAGGAGCCAGCACAGTGACACAACTGTGACACCCAGAACCGGGAGCCAGCACAGTGACACAACTGTGACACCCAGAACCAGCACAGTGACACAACTGTGACACCCAGAGCCAGGAGCCAGCACAGTGACACAACTGTGACACCCAGAACCAGCACAGTGACACAACTGTGACACCCAGAACCAGCACAGTGACACAGCTGTGACACCCAGAACCAGCACAGTGACAGAACTGTGACACCCAGAGCCAGCACAGTGACACAACTGTGACACGCAGAGCCAGCACAGTGACAAACCTTGCTGTCCATGACGTTACAGTACGTCAAGCAGTGAAACAGGGCAGGAAAGCCATTTCCCAGGCTATTTCCTGATTTCCTGCTCTCTGCATTCCTGCACATAAACCTTTAATTCATTTCAGAATGCAGAGGTCATGACAAAAAGGCCGAGGATAAATATACCCTTTTGACAAACAGAAGGGTGACAGCAGTTTTTAGCTGGCGGTTTTGGGGCCAGGTGTTTCCCATACACTGTATGGAAATGTGGCCGTGTTGTGTTAGTGCTCCAACTGTAAACACTCTGCTCCAGAATAATTTCTTGAATTCAGCAAGGCAGAAATGTCCACATCTATATTTTCTGTCTATCCAAGGATTTTTGGGGTTCCATAAGACTGCATGGTGTGAAACGAGCGACAGAATCAGGATTTGTTTGTCAAATGTCCTGCAGGGAATTGATGCTCATGCAGGAACTGCACGTTTCATATTCTCTTATGATGGAGCAATGCAAATATTTGCTATTTAGTAACAAAGCAGACAAAGACTGAACTGGCAAAGAGTCCATTCTGTGATCCCTGAGAATTGCACTGCAATTTTTTTGTTGTGGTTTATTGTGAGAACAGACTGGGAGTGAAGGGAGAGTTTTGTCACTGTTATACAAGAGGAAATAGATTGGACACCAGGAGGAATTTCCCCATGGAAAGGGTGGTCAGGGATTGGAACTGCCCAGGGAGGGTTGATCCCCATCCCTGGAGGTGTCCCAGGAATTCCTGGAGGTGGCACTCAGAGCTCTGGGGACAGGGTGAGGATGAGGCACAGCTTGGATTTGATGGTCTTGGAAGGTTTTCCACCCTAAATGGTTCCATGATCCTGTGAAACAGAGGGATAAGGTACAAAGCTGTGACACTGTGACAGGTGCCAGTTCTTTGCTCATACACCATGGTGTTCCTTGAAGATATTTTTCAAATAAATATTTGGGCTGCTGGAATGATGAAACAAGCATGGCCTGCTCTGTGCTGAACGGAGAATCTCCTAACAGAGAGAGAGGCAGTGAAAATTCTGCAGTGCAACACAGAATCCAAGGGATTTGGTGCCTGCCAGGAGGGGCAGGGTGGCTGTCCACGAGCCCCAGCTCAGCTCTGGGGACGTGCCACAGTCCAAGTCAATAAAGTGCAGGAGTTTTGTTTAGCTAAAATATCTTTTGGATTAGATGGCTCAACTTCAAATGATCTCTCTGATAAGCAGAGAGAAAATACACACCCTCAATTTGCTGTTATTTGGAAAAGAAGAGCCTGAAGAGGAAAGGGATAACTGCCTGGGAGCAACGAGTTCAGGGGGGTTGATAAAAGATATCTCTGTGCCTTTACCTCTGGTGCCTTTTGGTTGGTTTGTTTGGTTTTTCCCTGAGCAAGAGGAAGATTTGATCATTCAAATAAAACTGGAATAGGATCTGCCCTGAAAGAAATCAGGGAAATATGAGGGCAGGGGGTTGTTGATCTCCTTACTGCAAGCACAGGATTTTGTATTGTGCTTCCCTTTGCACGAGGTGTGAACTTAGAAATCATCTGTTGGACAAAGAATATTCTGGGCTGCTAAGTGAGGATGAGGAATAGCAAAAAAGATTTGAGAGGAAATGGATGGGAAAAGAAAACTCAGCTTCTCTTTTGCTCCCTTCTCAGCCCCAAGGCTCAGAGTTTGTGCGGCTCTCCCTGTGCAAGGATTTCCAGTCACACACAGCAGGGAGGGGTGGCTGGCACCCAGGAGCTGTTGTCACCCAGATCAATGTTTCCTGCAAACCACTGAGCTGCTGGAAATGAAGGGATTGCAGCTGCCCAGATGTCACTGGCTCCCAGCTCTCCCAAAGTGACTTTTCCCCTTGCAGAACTGAACTCTCCTGCACTTTCCCTCTCACGTTAGGTCTCCCAAGGGACTTCCCTGTGTTGTTATCCCTTATTTTGCCAAAGGTGCTGGCTCTTCCAAAAGCTGCTTGATAAAACCTGGAAAATGCTACTGAGAAATAAAACAATCCCCTCTGCCCATCACAGTTATTATTTGCTTTTGAAATCAACTTGGTTTCATTCGATACCAAAGTTTGAAAGTAACCTTCAAACAACCCTCCTTGCCCCCATCCTCCAAATAAAATGTGGAGGAGATAAATAGATTAGGGTCCTGTTTGCATATTGATAAGAAAAAGTACATTACATCAATGCAACCAAATATCTTATCACAGCCATTGCAGCCTTCAAGGTCCCTATTAATATGAGAGCAGGGAGTAACCTGAGTGTTGAAATCAGCTCGTTAAAGGGTTTGGTTCCCCTCATTTTTATGAAGTGATGTGAATTTCTGTTAGCCAGGGCCTGAAGGAAGTGTGCCATCCTCTGAGATGGTTCAGTGACCTAAGGCTCCTTAAATTCCTCCTGTGCTTTAAAGTGACTCATGAACAGCAAAGTTCCTCTCAAACTGTGGCACAATTCCACCTGGGCAGCATCTCCATCATTCACAGCTCCTGGAGACTGAGGGAGCACAGCTGCCCAGCCAGAATTCCTTTTATTTTTGGAGATTGAAGGGAATGAAGTGATTTTGGGAAGGAATTTCCAAACCCAGGATGGCAGTGTTGCAGGAATGGATGTGGGTTTTGTTCAGCTCTTCACCTGACTCTGTTTTCCTGCTCTGGTTTTGCTCTTTTCCCAGGCCAGCAACAGATTTTGGTGTCCTTTTTGTGTGTTATTTTAGCTCCAGAGTGGCTATTTCATAATCCAGTGATGATTTCCTCTAGTGTTGGTTGTTCTGCCTGACCCAGCTCCTGGCATGGGAACAGGGAACAGGTTTTGTGCTGGGAAATTCAGCACAGCCTGTGGGGAAGCTGCTGCCTGAGAACTGCTCCGACACAAAATCTGTGACCCTTCTGCTTCCTCTTCCTCTTCTCAAATTGGGTAACACGATGGGATTCTTGGGCCTTGCACTTTATCCACCCGTGATGGGTTTTCCATTTCCAAATTTCCCCTGAAAAATAACAGAGGGAGTGGAGGAGTGTTGTGGGATCTGACACAAAGAAAACCTGCAAGCCTGCACTCAGATAAAGGACCAAAAAATAAGAAAAGCAAAATTGTCTATATTTAACAAGGCGAAAACATGAAGAATTAAAAACCCAAACTGTGAGGCACTGCCAGCAGTTCATTCCCAAAATCCCAAAATCCGTGAGTGAGGGGAACAGTAAGGCAACGTTTTCAAAGTTTCTTTTTTTTCTTCCTCCTCTCAGAAAATCCGGGACTCCAACCTGAATGATTGTTGCATGCTAAATAATATTAGCATTTAAATAGGGCAGCATTGTAGTTAACAACTGGGTGAGAGTAATGGGAGGGTGGCAGTGCTGGGTTCACACCTCTGGCCCTTTCCTACCCTCAGCTGTGCAGGGAGGAGGCAGCTCCTCTCCCCCTTTGTTTGGGATCTTTGCAGGGATAATGAAGGTCCAGCACAGCTATAAAAAGCTCAAACCCTAGGCCTGTCTTTCAGCTTCCCCTCCACCTGCCTGCAAACCCAGGTCTTGCTGGAAATGTGACCCTGATGAAGAAACTCTCCATAAGCTGCTCGAAACACATTTCAAAATTCTCTTTTTTATTTGGTTTAATAAGCTTGAACAGGCTGTTGCCCATGAGGAGGCTGCACAGAATATGTGTATACTCAGGTGTCCTCATTGTCACAGCTGAGATGTTGATATGTTGCCATGGAGGAAGGCTATTAATGAGAGGAAATTAAATTAGATCACCTCTGTGCATTTATCTGCACACAGCACAGCTTCAGTCTCGAGGAGAGGGAGTTCTTGTGGGAAAGCAATTAATAGATGCAGGTGCACAGGAAAAAAAAAAGCATTTCTTACAGATCTCTGAAGGATGCAGATGATATTTGGGCTCTTTGACATGCTAATCAGCAAATTTCACAGATACCAGCTGATTTATTTCTCACAAATTTCATAATTAGCAAAATGTCTTGTTTTGCCAGAGTTCATTTCCAAAGGTAACAGATGCAGTTGTCTAAGGTAGGGATGTAAATCATTTGCAGCTGGTGTAAAGCTGTTAGAGTCACCCCAGAATGTGGTGTCTCAAAAATCCCAGAGTGCTGCTGCAGCCAAGGGTGATGAGAACAAAATAAATGTGAGTGCTGAGCTGGGACAGGGCAGGGAAAAGAAATGGGATCTTCTGAACGCATGGGAAGAGGGACTTTTGTTCTGCCCCAGATCCGTGGAGATGCTGAGACCTGAGCAGAGCCTAAACCAGAGCCTTGCTGGGTGGTTTGTTTGGGTTTTTCCTTGTTACCTGTCCAGAGGAATCTCTTATTCCAGCCTGGAGGATTGGATTTGCCCCTGGGGGCTCCAGGACCCTCCAGCCCATGGATCTCCTCCTTCTGACTCCCCTAATGAGGAAGGGACAGTAATTACCAGCCAAGGGCACCTCTGACCCATCAATTCCCACTCCGTGACCATTCTGCATTGTTTTGTCTGATGAAGTGGCAGATGAAACATTTTATAACTGTAGGTTGTTGTCCTCAGTTTAAATACAGGAAAATTGAGCCCCAAGGTCACCAGAATTACAGTCAGGTACAACACAGGTATTATCATAGGATAAAAATCCACCTTCTGAACAATGAGATCGGTAGGAAATGGCACAAGCTCTTTATTCTGGAAGGAAACTCAGTAGATTATGAAAAAAATGTAATACAAAATACGTAAATTATACATTAAGAGTGTTGTAGCGATAAACAAATATATTGGATTTCAATAATCGTCACCCAAGATTTTTCAATAGATCTTCGACTTCTTTCTTGAGAGATGTACTTAAATTAATTTGGATTAAGAAAAGGTACAGTATATTTGCTGAGGTTTTGTCCCCAAGGGGAATGAATTAAGGACAACTTTTCTTTTCTTTTCTTTCTCTGCTCAGCCCCAATCCAGCCCAAATCTGAACAATGAATCCTGTATGACAAGTCCCAGCCCAGGGCGAAATTTCAGAGATGAGCCCCGCAAACAGGAGCTGATAATGATAACAATCACTGCCAAGCCTTTGACCATGCCTGTGCTAGTGTGTGGCACCATAATACAATTTCGTATGTTAAACAACAGATGTCAAACAGAAGAAAGGAAAGAGGCCTTTGCTTTTCTTCTGTTGTGGACCTTGTTCTTCCAAAGCAGCCATTTTTTCAGTTGCCATGACAGTGTTAATAGGAGTTTATCATTTTCCCATGCCTGCTGCATACTGATGAGGGATCAATTCAGGAGTGTTATCTGCAGGGCTGGGAAGGCAGCACAGGTCCCTGCACTCAGCACCTCCAGCTCACTTTTACAGGAACATTTTGTGCTGGGCACCTTTAATGCAGGCCAGGCTGAGGATATGCAGCAGCCAGAAGTTGGATTTGTTATTTCCTGGGCTGAGCTGGGGGAAAAGCAGCTGTGAAATATTCACAGAGATAAGGAATCCCCTCAGCTGTGGGGAAAGCTGGGATTTCTGCGAATTTGGCTGAACTTGGAAACGTTTTCTTTGGAGCATGGGGGGAAAGGCAGATGTCACCTTGTGCAGGAAGCACCAGGATTTCAAAGATATTTTGGCAGGGTTCTGTGTGAGGGGGGATCCTGCCCCCACCAAGCACCTTCCTCAAACCCAGCAGTGCAAATAGATAAAGAAATTTGGGATTAGGGACTGGCTGCAGAACTGGTGGGGCTGTGATTAAAGTGATGCTGAGCAGTTTGAGCATAAAAGTTTAGGAATGGCACAAAATCCAGCATCACAGATGGGAGATGCAGAGGCTGCTTCTGCTCATCAGCTGCACTGGGAAATTCAGAGTTGAACTCGGATTTTTCACATTTCTGCTGTGATTTATTCTAGGGAGCAAAGTGAGTTCCAAACAAGGCCTATTTCAGATGCATTATATATCATCACACTGATAATGCCGTGCGTTTCTAGATGGAGATTTTTCACTCATTTTCCTTTTGGCTTCCTGTGTTTGTTTTGCTACTGTAAAAGCCCAAAGAAATGAGTGCAGACAGTTTTTCCTTTTCTCCACTCAGATTTTTTTTTAAAAGAAATCTGAAAGCATTTTGGTGTGGGTTTTTTTTTTTTCTTTTCATTCTTTTCCTTTTTTTTTCTTTGTGTGTGTGTGTTATTTGCAGTTGTTCTTTTATCACTATCTTCAGGAAGCAGCATTACCATGCTGCAGATAAGAGGCACATCCAGATGTGCATATCAAAGGATGAACAACTACTTATTAAGAAAAACTTCTTTTACTCGGAGCAGGGTTCAAAGGAAGAGTAAAGTCTGAGGCATAAGCGACAAAACTGTCTGGCAATTCTGTGCATTGTCAGCCTAAGCACAGAATGGGGGAGAAAAGAAAGGGTTGCAAAATGCATGTGGAAAGGCAAAAAAACTCCAAGGGCAAACACCCTTCTACACAGTGACAGTATCACCCATTCCTTTAATTTTTGTGCATTAAAAAAAATTAATTTGTTAGAATATGCTGCTTTTTCTTTATTTCTATAATGTAAAACAAAAAGTTCCCAGGGAAAGGCAGATGCAGCCAGACTTGTGATCCCATTTGGATAATGCTGGGAAATGCTTGAGCCGGCAATGACTGTGGCAAAATATTCACGTGTTACCCATCATCTTCATAAAACATTCTGTGTTCTCTTGAAAACTGAGGGCAAAGCTGGCTCTGTCACTGTAACCCTGGTGCAGCTCAGGGCTGGGGCTGGAGCTGGAGTGACCCAAGGCAGGGAATTGATTCTGGGAGCAGCCAGGCTGCTGCTCTGGCTCTGCTGGGGAAATGACTGCAAACTCCATTTCCCCTTCTCTGCACCTCCTTGCTTTAGGGACACACCTGACAGAACAGACTGAGTGCAGGAAATGCTGTTCTTTCTGGACAGTTCCAGGATTTGATCCCTGCCCTGGTGCTTTAACACACCCTGAGCTAAGCTGGAGCAAAAATCCCAATTTCCTCCCTATTGCACATTCAGTGGGACAGCCCTGGGTTAAATTTGCTGAAATCCATGAAAATCAGCTTTTTTCTCTCTGTTTCCCTATCCTCTCCCTCCAAAGGCTGGGAAGACATCTCCAAGAAGATTTGTATTCTTTTGGGTGGAATCCCTGACTTCTGAGAGCCTCCAGTGCCCTTGAAACAGCTGGACTCTGAATATGTGAAATTACAGCTCCTGTCAGGAGCTGAAATGTGAAAATGCTGCAGAGACTGTAAGGCTGGGAATCTGATGGGAATGTTGGGGTGAGCAGGATGTTCTCATCCTGCAAATGAACAGGGAAATTCAGCTGCAAGCAGCAAGGCTTTTTGACAGATTGATTATTTCTGATCAATCTTTCACGGCGAGGAAATTGAAATAAAATCATGTTCAGGTTCCCATCTGGGCAACAACACAACACAGGACAGTTTAGTTTGGATAAATCACTGCAAGTTTCTGAGCTCTTTTCATCTTTAGCTCTGTTGAAAATATGAGATTGCATAATGCACTTCTATGTTTTATATAACAGCCTCACATGGCTTCACATTATCATTTCACATCACTTTTACCTCAGAGTTTCTAACAGGTCAAGTAACCTTCTGATTTCATTTAAAGTTTCCATTATTCTCTCTTGAAAAGGAAAATCTAGCTCTTGTTTGGACAGCTTTGGTAACTCCAAAGGAAAAATTGGGCATTATAGTGAATACAAAAGATTCACTTTCCATGCATTAGGCTTTTGAATTGCTTTCTTAATGCAAAGTTGGACAGGAGAGTATAGGCAGGGAAAAAAGATCATTTTGTGTCCATGGTCAGATGTCAATATTGACAAAAATAAATGGAATGTAACAATGGATCCTTGCAAAGATGAAGGTCATATGACTAAAATGTCCAAGCAGACCTTGCATTGTGGCTGTATTTTATTGCTGTTTGTGATAAATCACTGGGTCCCCCCCACCCTTGTTTAAAACACGCAAAAAAAGTAAATCTGGGATTTTAGCCTATTTTAGGCAATAATAGTGAAGGTGAATATGAACTGCAGCACTTAGACAATGAAAATAAAAATAAAATTCCGAAAAAGAAAGCAAGAACTAAGCCTGGGGAGGTGAGCAGTGTCTCTGAGCTCTGTGCACATCGCTCCCCAGTGCTGGCTTTGAAATGGTTTTGTTCCAGACTGGGAGGATGCAAAGTGCTCTCCCTGCCCAGGGCACTGGCTGGGCTCCAGTTTGTAAATTGGGTTAATTACCGATAGTCTGAAAACTCACTGTGCCTTCAGCTGAGAGTTTCCCTCATGTCACACTTCCTTGCCCAAGTCAGTCCCTCATGAAATCAGTTTCTGAGAATTCTCCCAGGTTTTTGTTTTCCCAGTGAATGCCACTGTTGGAAATGGAAGGGATTGTTCAGAATTCAAACCTTTCCCTGGAGGCTCTTCCCAAAATGGGGAGCAGAGCTCAGCCCTGCCCAGCCCCTGTGGCACCAAAACCCAGAGAAATCCTGCTCAAAACCCTGAGCTAACCCTGCTCAAAATGCAGAGAAATCCTGCTCAAAATCCTGAGCTAACCCTGCTCAGAACCCAGAGAAATCCTGCTCAAAACCCAAAAACCCAGAGCAAGCCCTGTTGTGTTTCCTGGGATCCTGAGACTCCAGCTGTGGGTGAGACCTTGGATTTTGGAAGTGTCACCATTGATGGTCTCCACACAGTTTCTCATGATTTTGGTGTTTCCTGCCTCTTTTTATTCTGTGGAGGTCCCTAGCCCAGAATTCCTGATGGTCTGAATGTCTGGGTGCCATTGTGAGACTGAAAGATGAACCCCTGGATGCCCAGTGCTCCCTGTTCAGAAATATGGACACCATAAAACAATTTAAAAAACACTCAAACACTGTAAAACAATTCTTTAAAAAATCAGACACTCCAAGTACTTCAATTTCCAGCTGATTTATAGACCTGATGCAAGCTATTTTCTTGACATGATTTTTTTATTTTTCATTACTCATTTTTTTTATTACCACTGGAGTCTGGGAAGTTGCTCAGGTCTTGTCTTGCATGACAAAAATCGACTGTGGAGTTCAGTGCAGGGGACAAAGCAGGGGACAAAGATTCCCCAGCCCTGGCATTGTCCTCCCCGAGTCTGCTTCAATTACACTGCCATTTCCTAACTCAATCCAAAATATTTCTTCAAAAGGCTCATCTGGTTTAGGGTCATGATCATAGGTGGAAGGTCAGTTAGTCATTGGCAGAGACATTCGCTTCTCACCCAAATCATCTTTCATAAATCTTCAAGGAATGCAGCAGTTTATGGCAGGAGCAGGGCAGGGTAAGAGATATTTACACAAAATTTCCTCAAATTCAATGTAAGCAGAGTTTTTCCTATGAAAGTTTCCCTGAAAGGAGGAGGAGCTGCGTTGCTCCTGAGCGCAGGAGGTTCCTGTCCAGCACAGGATCTGCCAGGGAATTTAATAATTTATTATTTATATGATATTTATAAAATAGTGCTGGGCTCAGCCACTGTCACCTCTGTGTGCCAGCACAGCTCCTGTGGGGACAGGGAGATAAAAAAACGGGGGAAAAAAACCCCTAAATTTCAACAAAAACCACACTATGATGGCTTTATTTGCTGATTTGTTCAGTTCAGGACACAGAGCTGTGCAGGGGATAAAACCTGAGCTCTCCTGGCACAGCCAGGTCCCAGGTGTCACCTCCTCCCCTCCAGCTCCTGGCAGTGACAGTGACAGCCCCGGGCTCATCCCTGCTGGGACAATTTTTTATTCAACACCCAGAGATTGAAGCAGATTCATTTCTCTGATTGAGGATCTGAGTAGTGGGAATTTTTTACTCTGAACGTGGCCAACCTGGAGTGTTCTGAGTGAGCCTGGGGCTGCTCTGATCTGCTCCAAGCACCATGAGCCTGTCCCAGAAAATCAGCAGTGCTGCCAGGAATGGCAAAAGGGAAGTTCCTTAAACAGCTGGCAAAATAAACTATTTATAAATGCAAAGAGGAGAGGGAGGATCCCCAGTGTGCCCTTAGTTGTGCTGGAAAATGTACAGGAATTGTCTGTGTGCTTCTATTTTCTTGTGTAAAAAAATAAAAATACAAGAAATGTTCAGTTCTGTTCATTTCACTAGAGTGTTTTTCCTCATTTGGAATAGTTTGTGAAGTTTGGTAGGTGAAAGCCGCTAAAAAGATGTCAAGTGTTGGCAGCAATAAATCCATATTGGTTTTGCTTCTTAAAAAGATTACAGATTTCAGAAATCCATACTAGGGATTTATCCAGTGCCAGCAGAACTTTTAGTGCCTCTCATAAAAAATATATGGGCTGATTGTGCCCTCCTGGTTATTGGCAGAGCACAACAAAAGAGTTCTGAACATGGGTTTGATGATGAGGTGTGAAATGTTTCAGTGATTTGTTTTGTGCTCGTTCTTTTCATTTCTAGATCACTCATGACAAACAGCAATGTATCAGCAGGACGAGACAATTTACCCCCGCATGAGCTAAAAGGGGAAAAAAAAGTTCCATACATTTTATATCCCTTTTGTAGTCACTATACTGCACTAAAGATGACCGTGGGTCACAGAGCCTGTGCTCAGCAGTTTATGGAGTTTTATAACTTCTTTGGCTCATCTCACCCTGTTTATTTTATTTTATTTTTAGATAAGGATGGTGTTGTCTGGGCTTTCTTTCACAAAACCCTCTTTCCTGACACGATCCCAAAAATTACTTTCTCGTTAAAATAAAAAAAAACCCAAACCCCTCAGCTGAAGCTTTTCCCCCTTCTCAACTGAATGGATTTTTCCTTTGTTTGTACATGACAATTTAGGGGGGGAGAGTTTTGTGCTTAAACTGCTCATGTGACAGTGTCACATGCGTATCCTACAAAAGCAGCTTTGGCATGTTATGTATAAATCTCCATTAAGAGAGAAAATAGCCAAGTTTTACGTGACTGGTATCTCATTCACAACAATTAACTCATTAACCATCCCCAACCACAGCAAGGGCAAAACAAGCAGCAGCAGAAGCGTTTTGGTCACGTTGTGGCACCCACAGGAACAGTCAGAATTCTTATCACAGTTCTCAGGGTGTAAAATAAGTCTTTATAAATGACAAGTTGTTCATTGAAAGCCTCTCTTTCTGATTTGTGATAACCTGGTGTCTGTCTCTTTTTGTAGACGTTTCACCCCAAGCAATTCTCAGATTTGTTGCCTGGTCTGACCTGAGTTTGAGGGGGAGGCAGAAGTCTCAAAGATTGTGATTCATTCCATGAGAAGTGCTGGGTATCAAGGAAGGGCATTTTTATTTCCAGACTGCAGAAAGGGCTTGGTTGTGTCCAGTCTTTATTGGACTGTGAAATATCCAGCTGCAAAACGCACAGGAAACCTTCATTAATGTCACTGCTGCTCTTCCTGTAACATTTCCAGCAAGTAAATCCCTTATAGGGGGTAAAACCAAAAGGAAATGAGCACCACCAAGAAAAATTACTGTAAGGCAGGTTTTTAAATTTGAAACAAACCTTGTAGTTTGTTCCCAGCCCTCCCTGTGCCAAAGACACTCAACCCCTTTCATCTCCACCATGTAAAACTAAAACCAAGCGAGTTGCTGAACAGCCTGGCAATCTTCATCTGTTCATCAGCATTTTATGATAATTTTGAGTTAAAACGCTGCTGAAGGCAAGTTCCTCTCTCTGAGAGTGTCACCACATCCCTGGCAGGCACAAGGAGCTGCTTTTCCAGAAACCCAGTGTAACTCTGCTGCAGGATGGTGACTAGCCAGGCAAGATCCCTGCATTAATTCTGGGAACCTGTGACATTCAGGGCTGGGGAAGTGCTCTGGTGGCTTCCCAGAGCAGCAGAGGGAGGGACAGTCCCAGCCAGGTGTCCTGGGCTGCAGGGGCTGTGTCATTAATCTGTAAAAGCAGAGTCTACATCACGAGGAAATGGGCACATAAAGCCATCCCCTACAGAAGGGCACATCCCTGAGATTATTCTGGTTTTAAGAGGCGTTTTAATTTGTCCGTATGTGAAATGTGGATTTTGCAGAGAGGTTCTACTAAATCTCTTTGTGACAAGAGGCAGTGGACACGTCCCAGGCACAGATTCCCTGCAGGTGTGAGAGGGCTCTGTGCCCACCCAGAGCAGGATCTCTGCAAAGTGGAGCTCAGCCTCCAAAAGGCTCTGATCAAACATTTTTGGGGGGATTTTCTTCAATATCCCAGCCTGCCTAAGAGATGCACTTCTCTAGCCCTGACAGTTTTCGTTAATAATGTCAGAGCAAGGTGGAATTGGAGGTGAAGGTGACAAATAATGAGTAGGTGTGATCCCAGGCAGTCTGTTCGGTGTCTGCACAATTTCCACTTGTCACAAGTTGGCTCCAGCGCTCAGGGCTGTAATTCATTGCCAGAGGTGCCACAAGGGCTGCTTGTGCATCATCCCCAGCACCTCTTTTGGAAACTGCAATGTTCCCTAAACACCTGGGGGTTGTTAGGAAATGGAGTTGATGTTCCTGTGGATCAGGAGAGCCACCAGGCCAGTCCAGGATGGGCACAACCATCCCAGCATCGCCAGGCCCCAGCAAACCTTGAATTTACAAGGTCAATCTGAGCTGCAAATTGATCTAGACCTGTTTGTGCATCCTCTGAATTTCCTGTCTTCACTGTTCTGTCTTTTGGCATCATTGAACGGAATCCCTTCATTTGGGGACAGTGTGAAAGTCCTGCTTGCATTTAGCCAACTTGCCGTGGTGCCCTGGGCAGTTTGGGAAGGAAATCCTGCTGGAATTGCAGGTTCCTATCATAACTGAGAGGCACTTCCTTCCATGCCTGCCTTTAAATGCAGCTCTGATGCTCTCTGGCCATAAATGCAGCCTGGTCCCTGCACTTGAAAAAGCTGGGAGAGCCCAGAAGTGGTTCTGGTATTTTCCTGCTCCCATTAAAAATGCTCCACGTCCTGTATTTGCACGGTTGCCAATGCGATTTCGCTCGGGCCTGCTAAGCTCTTTTCACTCTACTGTAGCTGGAATTGTACAGTTTTCCCAAAGAGAAACGGCAGGTTTATCCCTTTGCACGGGCAGAACGCTCCTGCTGTGACCCTGCAGAGGCAGGGGGGGCACTTCCAGCCCCATTTCCTTCTCCAGGCGGGGAGCAGGGTCCCCAGGGCAGCATCCCTGGCTGCTGTTTGCCAGCTTGCAGCCACACCTGCTGCAGGCCACTAAACCCTTTTATGAGGAAAACCTTAATTCCTTCCAGTAAAAGTCACTGCCACCCCCTGAGCCTCCCTCCCCGCTGCCTTCCAGCTCCTCTGCTCATCCCTGGCTTGGGTGCATTTGGTATAAACATTTCCTGGAGCTCATAAACACCTTCCCCATCTATCAGTGCAGCGAGAGATGTTTATTGGCCAGATAGAAAGCTCTGACGGGATCAGTGCTGCTGATCCCTCCCCAAAGAGGGGCTGAATGTGGGGCCAGCTTGGAATTCCCAATGCAGGCCCCCCCAGTTTTTAATTGCTGCTGGTGATGATTGCAGCTTCCAGCACGAGCAAAGCCCCTTTTACAGCAGCCCTGGTATGGACCAAATTGAGGGAGGTAAAAGGAAAGGGCTGGCGAGTGGGGGAGGAAGAGGAGATCTATAACTGGCATGTTAATAAAACTCCAGTTTGTCACTTCAGCAGCACACCCTGAGTGTAATAACTAAGCTTCCTTTCTATACCCCCTATGAGCTCCTTTGTATTGACAGATGCCATTTGTTCATTTACGACGTGATAATAAAAACCTTCAGCTCCGCTGAATGTTGTTCTTTTCCTCCCCTGACACTGGGGCACCAAATGGTTTGTACTGCACTCAGCAGGCACTTTTCATTAAAGATCATGCCATGAAAATGAACTGTATTTGAAAACCATTTAGGAGCAGAAGTTCTGCTGCTGAATAGGCTGCACAGAAACTTTCCCTGGCGAGGCAGCAGCTCCCAGAGCCTCACACAGGGATGGATGGATGGATGGATGGATGGATGGATGGATGGATGGATGAGGGGGGTTTGTGTCCAGCAGCATTTGGGATCCAACTGCTCAAACCCCTGCAGCGCTGATTCTCCGCTGCAATCAGCTTCCTGTCATTATTGCTTTTTTTTTTTTTTTAAATCTCCATCTGATTTTAAATGTTGAAAAGTCTTTCTTTGTGCTTATCTGCGCTTCTTGGAAGTGATGATTTCAAAATTTTCACACTCATGCAAATGAAGCCTAAACTGTAAATTTGGATGGCTGAAAATGAACATTTGAATTGATAATGAAGCCTTTGTTCAGGAATGCTTTAAACCATATTTTTAAGTACTGGTCAAAATTCAGGCTGGGACAGCACCTGACTGTGATTTGATTTGCAAAGTTACAGAATGCCTCAAATTCCCACTGAAGTGAGCAAAACACGAATGCACAGCTTTGGGCTGGGCCCACAAGCTTGCAGTGCTCTGTCCAAAATGTAGCACTGTGAAAAAAGTTAAAAACAAAGCAATGAACAACATTTGTTCAACACATTAATTAATTTTTCCCTGGGCAAGAAGTAATATTTCCTTCTCTCTGCAGAGTCATTTTTTTAGCTGGCTGTAGGTTCTGCTGTGAGTATAAAGAAGTAATCAAGTAATCTGCATTAATTATTTCTAATTAAGCAAAAAAAAAAAAGTTCTTATTGAAGCAAAAATAATTCACCAAACTGGAACACAGCCACACACTGTACATTTTAAATAGCAACAGAGTGCTCTCTGCATTTTCCACAGGCAGAACTCTGGAAATTCATCACCAGCTTCTATCCTGCAATAGGAGAGTGTATCTTTATTGTTATTATTATTATTATTAAAAATAAAAATAAAAATAAAATATTAAAATTAAAATTAAAACTATCATATTTAATTGTACTTTACAAAATACCTGTAAAAGAAGTGATTGCTATCCACAAAAAAGGCACCAATAACTGTTCCCATCCTTCCCTGCTCATCCAGGAGGGATTTTTATCACCAACATTATCACTTGTTGCCAAACAAGTAGGGAGATGTTAGCCCCGAGGATGGAATAGTTTAATCACGGGGAAACAATTTGCAGCGCACAGATCTCAGCTGGTTCCCTTTCATCTGCTCGCAGTTACTCAGCGACTCCCGAAAATCTGTTTTGTAGCTGTAATAAAATTCATTCTCTCTGGCACGCACACACCAAATGGTTTGGCCCATTCTGAAGTGTCACAGTCACCTGGAACAAAGACAGGATTCATAAGTTTGCAGGGGGAGGATTCTGGGGTTTTTAAATCACATAAACATGATGTTTGTCTTTTAAAAATACATAAAGAGGAGGTTATAGATGAGGGGTTTGTCTCTGGGTTTTCAGCATCCATGTGATGATATAATCCGTATTTATATATATATATATATTATTTATTATTTATATATAATTCCCACTCTGTACAGATGCACTTTGACAATTAAAAAGCAACATTTTAAAACAAAGTTACACTTATTCAATAGCTCATTTTACTTAGTATGACTTAACCAAGCAATTTTTTGTTAGAATATAAATAATTTTAGCTTCCTTGGAGCTGTCTATCAACTTCTAATTTGTTGCCTGAGCAAGCTTGTTTCTTAAACTTTGATTAGGCTGGCAATATCTTCTGTAATATCTCTTAAGAAAGTGCCCTCTGACACTTCAAAGCCCTGCAGGTCCGAATCCCAGCAGTGGAAATACACGTCTAAAGCTTTTCATATTCTCTTATCTGTTCCTCTCTGCGCAAAAATGACTTTTGCTGAGCGCAGATAAGATCTGCCTGTAAGCACAAAGCTCTGGGGTTAATTCAAAATGCTCTTCTCAGGCTCCCCTGCTCCTGGGGCCGTTATTGTGGTCATGTAGAGAGAGCTTGAGCTGGGCTCAGCT
>VRYO01001272.1:6205372-6215574 GCA_009812075.1 Sialia sialis
AGGAGAAGGAGAAGGAGAAGGAGAAGGAGAAGGAGAAGGAGAAGGAGAAGGAGTCTCTCTTGAGGAGCACAAACTCCCAGGGTCACATCCCTGGTCCCCAGCCCTGGCTGCACTGGGGGATCTGTCCCACCAGAATAATTTACATGCACAGTTCTCCTGGGTTTACTGAAATGTTTAAAGTTGGATACAAGAATAAGCAATTTGTTGAATCGGGACCCCAAATGGCACCTCCTGCTCATATAAATTACATTTTAAAGCTCATTTTGGAGCATCATAGTGGAATAAACCCTTATCTTAGTACTAATAAAAATCTAATACTGTTGTTTGGTTTTTTTTAATACACTATTATTGGTACCTTTCTGTAGCAATTCATGGCAAGAGAAATGTTGTGCAATTCCTGCTGACCTTGCTTCTTGATCAAGCTGATAATTAATAGGAATAGAGAAAAAACCCTGTATTGCTGAGTGCTGATCAGGCAGCAAAGGCACTCCAAACATCTGAAGAAAAAACAGTTTGTTAATTGCTGTCTAGACAGTTTATTGCTGCAATAAGATCAAAACACAGAATACTGAGGTTTGTGGTATGAATCATGCAGACTAAACAATTGTTTTATTGCATTTACAGAGCACTTGATTTATAACGCAGTCAGCTCGGTAATAAAATTCCACCATTGTATATCCTGAATAATTTCACCTCGTTTCACATCTCCCTGCCTGAATTCTGCATGGAGATGTTTTAGAAATGTCTGGCTGGCAGGGGATTAGTGCCATGTGTATAAAGTTCCTTATCTGGGCTCCCTGTGGTGAATCAGAGGATTCAGGGCTCACTCTGGATCAGCTGTGGGTTTGGGGACGCCCTGAGGAGCAGATTTGTGATTTGGGATTTATGATTGATGATTGATGGGGCTGGAGGGCACTGCAGGCACAGCCAGGGGCAGGATTCATCCCTCTGCACCTTCAGCCTCAAGGATCCATCAGTGGCTTCACCCTTTTTTAAACTTCATTACTCTACAGAACTTCTCTAAGAAGGAAGATTTATCTGTCTGCTGCTTTGGGCATCTCTAGGGGAGAAAAGGAGCTTTTCTGGAAACCAAAAACTGCTGGGATGGTGGGAATTCCTCTTTATGAAGCACTGAGGGAATCACTGCATGGACCTGAGCCCGTGCCAGCATTCCCAGGGAGATCAAATGCTCTTACTCTGTTTTGGGTAAGATATCTCCGCGTTATTTTCATTTCCTAGTTGTGACACATTATAATCATCCCAATATCCCTGAAGACCAAAGAAATAACAGATGAGGAGGGAAAATCAAACCAGAGACCTAAATATAATAATAATGATAACAATGATAACAATGATAATAATGATAATAATGATAATAATAATGATAATGATAACGATGATGATAATGATAATAATAATAATAATAGTAATAATAATAAATTTATTAGTAATCCAGAGAACAACTTCAGAGCTGCCCTGGGGACAACAGAGCAGAGGAATTTATGGTGGGCGAAGAGAGTGAGGGGAGGATTCTGTGTGGGGAAAGGGCAGAGCCAGCCCCAGGGGTGACAGGCAGGGTGGCAGGCAGGGTGACAGGCAGGGTGACTGTCCCTGTCCCCTGCCAGGGCTCCTAGCACGGGGAATGGGGACAGGCAGCCCTCAGAGCTTTTCTTTTTACGTGGCTTTAAACGCTGTGAGAAGCATTTCTGTCGTTTATTGCTGCTCAATAAAGTTTTATCTCGTGGAAGTCGTGATTTATTTACTCCACCTTGCAGAACAGACGTGTGCTCTCTCCCACAGCAGCACGCCTTTACCAGATTCATAAAATGTGTTAACAATTCATTTAAAATTCATACCCAGGGCAGGCCCAGCTGCCTGCCAGGGCACTGGGAAGCAGCACACGTGCCCTGACGTGTGGCTCACGCTGTCAGGGCTGCTCTCAGCTCTCTGGACTGTCCAGCCACTCAAACATCAACACATCTCCCTCTCAGCACTGAGCTCTTGCTGATTTTCCTCCTCAGCTGCCAGGAAAACACTGATTGGGAGAGTGGGGGGTTTAGAGTGGCTGGTCAAGGGTTTATCTGCAGCTTTTAATTTCTGCACTCCCTGCCTGGCAGGGCTCTCACCTGCAGCTTTGAGCTGCTCTGCCTCTAGGTTAGGAGCACAAAGGTGAGGTGAGAATCAGAAACCTCATTAAAGTGAGATGTTTTTATCCCTCTGTGTCCCTGTGGGAAATTCATCTTTGCCTGTAGCTCT
This sequence comes from Sialia sialis, assembly GCA_009812075.1. Classification (NCBI taxonomy): domain Eukaryota; kingdom Metazoa; phylum Chordata; class Aves; order Passeriformes; family Turdidae; genus Sialia; species Sialia sialis. The sequence goes on from VRYO01001272.1 coordinate 6,207,629, forward strand.
TCTACAAAGGTGTGGCTTTGGTGACCTTTTGTGAATGGCTGTGAGATATCCCTGTAATTCCCTGGTTATTCCCTGGTTTGGGGTCACTGCACTGTAGCTGCTCACAGCACTGCTGGTTTCATTTTTCCAGCACCACAGGACCCTGAACCTGAGCCACAAACATCCCAGCCCAGGCTCCTCTCACAAGATGCTCCTCTCTGAACCCTGGCCAGGCAAAGAAAACTCCTGGGAGCACCTCAGGCTTCCTTATCCTCATGGTATTTGCACAATTCCCAGCCCAAGGAGATGAGATGTGATCATCTCTGCAGTTCCCTTCTATCTCAGTTCTAACTGGCAAAGACTGTCTGGTGTTTGCGAACTCCAGGGGGAAAAATTCTTGGCAGTTCTGTGCTGCCCTGAATAGGGACAGTACAATTTTGGGGTGTGGACAGGTCCCAGGGTGTGCTGCAGGAAGAGCACCCAGCTGGGTGAGCATTCCTCACCACGCTGCTCCACACACTTGTGCAATATTTGGCTTATTTGTGCAACAGAATTAATGAAACATGGCTCGTTGGCACCAGCACCCCCAGGGACCCGACAGCAAACGGGGCCCTTTGAAGCCTGAGAGGGTTTTAAAAGCAGAAAATATTTACCACCAGTTTATTAAACCAAGCTCTACTGGTAATAAATTAGCAGCCTGTAGACAGGCCCTTATCTTGGAAAGCTGGTAGAAAAACACAGCAACAATTTCCAGTGTGCAGAGCAGCTTGCAGCCTGCCATTCAGCACTGCTGGGGCTGCCAAAATCCCCAGGCTGGGGCTGAGCTGCCCCTTCCTGGGCAGGAATCAGCCCTGAGCCCCAGGGATGTGCAGTTCTCAGAAAGCCAAGGAAGATGCCAAGCTGTGACCCCTGGTGCCATTCCTGCTCCTGCACCCTCACCCAGCACTGGGAGTGTTCAAAGACCCTGAGCCAGAGTTTCAGACCGGGCTGGGGGTGCCTGATGTGTCCCCCTCCCTCTGTTTGGGTTTTGTGATCTCCCTGTGCTGGTTCAAGCCCCCAAATCACTGTTTGTGGGTTTGCACATCCCTCCCACTGCCCCATTGTGTGGTAAATGGTGCTGGAGCCTCTCCTGAGCTGCTCAACAAAAGCTCATTGTCTGGGGGTGTCACATCCCCCACCTGCCCTGCCCAGGACCTGCACTTGGGCCATCAAAGTGGGCTGAGCTCACGTGAGAATTGTTTGTTATTCCTCTTTGGGTTTTTACTGGCATTTGCGCAGGTGCACAGCTTTAAAAAGGGGGGGTTTTTTTCTCAGTCTGAGGAGCTGGTCCAAATTTCAGCTGGAGCAAGAGCTGTTCACAGCAATTTGAAGTTTGGTTTTTAACAGTGATCTCTGAATTCTGTGTTGCATCACTGAGACTTGCTCAGTGTTATTTAACAATGATGTGTTTGAGTATCTTCCTTTTCAATCTGTTTCATAGCTGGGGGCAGTCTGTGCAGTGCAGCCAGTGCTAAATCAAGTCAAGGCGGTTGAGGATGTGTGCAGCTATTCATAAAGTTCATTTCAGTGCAAATGCTGTCTTAGTTAATAAACAATTCTGTTTAATTGCAGAACCAAGCTTTATGAGCCAGGCAGCACAATCCTCATCCTGCTGAGTGCTCAGGAGGCCCCAAAGCTCTGGATTGTGCCTGTGGCTGTGGCAGCAGGGGCTCAGAGCATCCCTGCTCCATCACACCTGCCCCAGTCCCCACCCTCTGATTTCTGGGTTTTTTAAGTTCCCTGGGCTGGGTGACAGATTTCAGAACGAGATGAGCCAGCACAGGAAGGATCTTGGTGCATGGAGAGGCAGCATGAAGGAAATCCTGGATTATTGGAAACCACAACTGTGTCCAGCCCCCAGGGTTGCACTGAGGGTGGTTTTGTCCCCAAGCTGCAGCTGATGTTCCCAGGGGACAGTCCCTTCCCTGCAGGGCTGTGTCTCCCGAATTCCTGCAGGGCTGAAGTTTATTTGTACATCAAACACAGCCCAGTTGGAGTCTAGCACCAAGAATTGTCCCCTAATATAACTCAGCTGTGTGTGGATTTCATTGCAAAGAAAATACAGCCATGGCTTGCACCAGGTTCCCTCAGCAGTGCTAAACACTCCTCTGACTGTGAATGTTAGAGTGAATAAATGACAATTTATTCACAATCACCTGGAATATTTGCAGTTACAGGCACAGGGGATCTGAGTCAAGCCACTTGTCCCAGTTTCTGTCACCCAAACACTAACCCTCTATAAATCATTAATTTCCAGACTGTTTATTATCCAGGGGAAGTAACAAAACAGGAGTATCACATAACACATCCTAAGAATGCCTTGTTCATTTTAAGAGCAAATAAAACTAAATAGCACCAAGTTGTTACTGATGCGGCCTACGAGAACACAAAAAGAGGCCTTAACCAGACAGGGGCCACAAAACAAACAGGGGGAAAAAAAGGGGGAAAAAGGGTTTGGACAAGAGTGGCCACACGTAGACATCTTCACATAGATATTCTTTGTTTGCTGTCCCAGGGAAATTGCCTCTTCTGGAGCTGCAATGGTTTCCACAGCTGCTGCTGCCTCCTTTCTCACAGGAATAATTCAGCAGCTCTCCCCACAACAGAGCAGAGCCTCCCTTCCAAAAGATCACCATCACAATTAATTAGCGCGCTGAGAAAGAAAGCGAACGTGTGGTGTTTGGTCAGCAGGACAGCCCCTGATGTCCCTGATGTCCCCGATGGGTTTGTCATGTGGCACTGATGGGGCAGGGAAGGAATTCCCAGCTGAGGGTGAGGAGGAGCAGAGGGATGCTCATCTGAGCTCTGAATTCACACCCTGAGGATGCTGCAGCACCCAGATCCACCTTGTCCCCAGTGTCACCTCGGAGGTGGCAGCAGGAACAGGAACCCGCTCAGTGAGGTGGCAACTGGGATTTATTTGTGGCCTTTCAATGGGGAGTGCTGACAGCTGGGAATGCAGAGAGCCTGGCAGCTCTGCTAATGCAGCACAGGCAGCCTGAGCCCTCCCAGCCTGACTTTCTGCCAATTTAGCTTAAATGCCTCCCAACTTCCCCCCTGAAAAGTCCTTTTCTGGGCAGTATTTCAGGGTTTGTGTTGAGCTGGGTGTTGTGCTGGTCATTCTTGTCAGGAAGGTCTTGCACTTCTAAAACTGTAAGCCAGGCCTCACACGTTATTTTGCCCCATATGTTATTTATTTTAATCTTTTAAAGTCCCAAAATACTATATATTTACAGTTGCCTTTTAAAGGTATTGTTAGTTACAAAATATTAGAAACACTGTTTCATCTATAAAATGTATAATTAAATTAATCTTTACCATACTTTTTTTTTACCTCACATAGGAAGCATTTAGTCTGATGAATACCAAGGACATATAATTAGTACTTTATACCATAAACTAGATTATAACTTACACTGTCCACCCTGGCTCCAAAAATCCTGGCAGATTTTAATTCAATTGCTGCCTTTATCTGGATGAAAGCATTTGAATTCAATTATTGGTTTGATTATTCTGGGTGGATTTGTGCCTTTGTAGGGGTTAGATGTGCTGGTAGTTTTAAACATAGGTCTAGTGGAAGTCTCAAATTAGGCACTAGCATCTATATTTAGGCCAACACCAGAGTTTAAATGCTGAACATCCGATTTTTCCAGCTGAGGTTTGCCCAAGTTGGGGTTTAATGGGAATCAATGACAGTAAAGGGACATTAATTCTGAGGTGTGTCTGAATTCCAGACTCTTCTGGAAGCCCCTTCCATGCCTTAGGCACACTTCAGTGCCCAAATCCCTTCCAAAACCTGGCAGGACACTTGGAGGTTTACCAGCAAACCCAATAAAATCTCCTCATCCTCTGTGATTTGTCCTTTCCGTGCCACAGAAATTTCAGATATTTTCAGCACCAAGACACCCTTGAGGTGGATCTGCCTTTTTGTATTTCAGCTGAGGGCGAGTTAGATGTGGCTGCAGATAAAGGATGTGGAGGAGCAGGATCTCCTGATTTTTGGGGTAGATTTGCAGGATCTCCTGTTTTGGGGTGGATGATCTCCTGGTTTTGGGGTGGATGAACAGGATCTCCTGTTTTTAGGGTGGACGATCTCCTGTTTTTGGGTGGATGAATAGGATCTCCTGGTTTTGGGTGGATGATCTCCTGGTTTTGGGGTGGATGAACAGGATCTCCTGGTTTTGAGGTGGATGAGCAGATCTGGTTTTGGGATGGATGGACAGGATCTCCTGGTTTTGGGGTGGGTGAGCAGGATCTCCTGGTTTTGGGCTGTGGATGAACAGGATCTCCTGTTTTTGGGGTGGATGAGCAGGATCTCCTGTTTTTGGGGTGGATGAGCAGATCTGTTTTTGGGATGGATGAACAGGATCTCCTGTTTTTGGGGTGGATGAGCAGGATCTCCTGGTTTTGGGTCTCACATGGAGCTGGTTGAGGACACAGCAGAGCCATTTATCCTGCTCCTCCAGAGCCAGGCTGTGTTTACAGCAGCTTCTTCAGCCTCCCCCTAATGCACATCCCCAGACCCACCTCTCACACACATCCCAAGAGATGTTTATGAAAATTCTTTATAAGCAAAATATTTTACTTGCATGAGGGAGTTCAGAGCCAGAGCAGCCAGGGCTGGCTCAGCACTCCCTGTGCATCTTTTATTTAAAACTCAGCCTCCAGCCCACCCACAGCACCACAGCAGGAGCCCAGAGCTGCAGCATGGCCACTCCTGGGCTGGCTTTGCGTGATTATTAAACACCACTTGGACATGCAAAGGTGAGCTGGAGGAGAGCAGCTGGGATTTGGAGCCAGGGTTGGGTTTAATTCTTTAAAAGTGGCTTTAGAGCAGGTACACATCCCTTTACAAATGTATTCCTGTGATCCTCTCTCAGCTAATTGGGAAATCTGTTCCCTCCAATGGGTTCCAGTCATTGAGCATCCCTGCCCTGATCCTAAAGAGACTTTGGGCTCTCCCTGACTCTGCCTGTGGGTGCTCAGCACTCCTGAAAATCAGATTAAACAACAGCCCCACTCCTGCAGGAAGTAAAATCATTTAAAATTTGCAGAGAGACATAAAAAGGGGACATGACACTCAGGAGATATTTTATTCTATCAGACAGCAACTTCACAGGAAATGCTTTCTCAGGGAAGTGATTTATTGGACTCGTGACCACCCAGAGAAGGATTTTAAAAGTGTCATGAACACACTGGATGGCAGAACTATCTTTGTTTAACTGGTGTTGTTAATGGAATTTCAGTCTTCAGAGTCTGATCCATACTCTGATTTCCAGCTCAAAACAGACCCAGATGTGGTGGCTGATTATCCTGCTGCTCTCTGACACCACCTTTCAAATGATGTCCAGTCCCAAAACTCATCACTGGGTGAGAAAGGCACCTTCCCCTCCTCCTGGCTCCGTTATTTCTGTCCCACACACTCGTTTCTGTTCTCCTAAAATCAAGTTTTGGTGCTCACACCCTGCAGGAAAGGTGAAACATCCCTCAGAGAGATTCTGCCTCTGAAAGATAGAGGGGATGAGCTCTACAGCCCAGCATAAGCATAAGCTGGGCTGTAGAGCTCATCCCCTCTATCTTTCAGATAAATTTCCTTCCCTGGGCTGTAGAACTCATCCCCTCTGTCTTTCAGATAAATTTCCTTCCTTGGATGCTGCTTTGGACCACTGAGCCCACACACACCTGGTCGCACCTGCCCAAATTCCAGACCCAGCAGGGCTGAACTGAGCTCAGCTTGCTGCTGCATTATTTATGACAATTCTTCCCCGAGGGGGGAAAAAATAGAAAAAATATTTACAGTGCTTTTTAAAGCCATAAATCTACTGAATCAAAGGCAATTTGGCAGCTCTGCCTCATGGCTCAGTTCAGCTCAGCCTGGCTGAGGTTCTTCCCACCTCCAGGAATCAGGGAGCCCATCCACCACAGGATCCTTCCCCAGCCCAGAACATTTCCCTTTATTCACCATTCCCTCTCTCCCTGCCACCCACCTCAGAAATCCTTTTCCTTATTCCTGCTCCCTTGCCCAAGCTCCACAATCCATTCACCTGCTGTGATCATCACGCTCAAAGCAGAAAGGGGCTGAGCTCAGACTCCCAGCAGGCTGAAATCTGATTTCCTGCCTGTTTTATTCCCCTATCATTGACAGTACCTGAAAAACTGGATATTCACTGAGTTTAGATTAATAAATTCCATGTAAGAGATAAGCACAGCTCACAGTTCTAGGAGGAAAAAATCCCTATAGAGCACAGGTATACACACTCACACTGCAGATATTAGCTTAAATTACCCCAAAAAACTCCAAAATTTCCTGAGAGCTATTTGAGACTTTAATATGCATAAATATATATCTATACACACACACACAGAGGTCACATTTTAATACTGGAAATACCTATATACTAGAAATATACATATACTGCAAATATTCTGTTTACTTTCTGAGGGTTTATGACCTCGGGATGAACCCCACCAAGACCTCACATTTTCAAGCATTTCTTTATTATCCCGTATTTTCAGATTACTTTAGAGATCTGCAGAAGAAAAAAGCTTCTCTTACAAGCATTTGTTTATCCAGGAACATTTTCTAAATGAAACCTCAAATATCCTGGGAGCTGGAAACCTGAAACCAAAGAGTTTGTATCAAGAAGTGCTGGATGTGAGCAGTGAGGGCTCTGAATAGTTCTCATTCATGATGAGTGGCCATCAGCTGGCTCTGGAATTGCAGACCCCCAAAATGATGGAAGTTTGCACAAATATCCCCTCACACCATGAGGTAAATCCCTTTTTCCTGGTTTTTCCAGCACACGTGGATGGAAGTTCTATCATATTTCACAGGTAACAGAATTACACGTGAGGTTTGGTTTGCAGTGAGATTTGATTGCCAGAATTCTGGATCTCTCTCAGGTGGGGCTTTGGGTGTCTGTGCAGGGCAGGAGTTGGACTCCCTCCCAAATCAGGAGATTCTGTGAAATAAATTCAGTTTTATCTGGAGTAAAAGCAGAAAGCAGAAGGTGGGAAGGAGCTGGTGGGTGACCAGGGGTGTCCCCATGACCCCAGGGCTCAGGATCACCCATCCCAGCAGGGCTTGGGCTCTGGGCATGGAAATGGAGCTGCTGCCCTGTGTGGGACACCCCTCTCCTCAGGGCTCAGCACGACTGGAAAGATGAATTTCTGCACTTCAGGATCCCTCTGTCCTTTCCCTCCTGGGTGCAGTGACATTTCCTAAAGCAGCAAACCCAAGTTTGGCACAGCCCTTGGGACCAGAACCCGATTTTTGTGCAGTGACAGGAGCAAGCCTCGCCTGCACACACCGATTCCAAAGCCTTGCCAAGTGATTTATTTACACCACACCTTATTCTGGGTGCCTGATTAACCCTGCAGACACCTCAGTGCTGGCAGAGCTGCTGCACCTTGGGGAGGGTGGATTTTGGAGGATTTTAGGAGCGATGCTGTGCAGCCATGGGAAATAAATGCAGCCTGGCCCAGCTGCTCAGAGAATTCCCTCCTGGTTTGGGCAGTTGCAGCAGAATTCCAGCTGCAGCAGCTCCATCCATGCAGGCAGGGTGTGAACTGAGCCCAAAGAGACAAATCCTGCCTGCTCTGAGCTCAGCTTGCTTTAAGCATCACTCTGTGACTGCTGCAAGCAGAGCCAGGCAAAGCTGCAGGGAGAAATGCCCACGGTTCATATTTACACCCAGCACACCTCCCCCTCCTCCGGAAGAGTTACAAAATGCATTAATTGAGCTTCGGGGTGGCTGATAATTACATAATTGCAGACTAATTTCCCCTTTCCTAGAGGTGGAGGTGCCCTGGTGGCAGAAATCCCCGCAGAGTCTTCCCAAAAGCAGCAGAGCTGCACAAAGCAGGGCTGGGTGGGCAGGTTTGGGGCTGCTGGAGGGACCCACACACACAATTTTCATTTTTTGTGG
>VRYO01001272.1:6216574-6227877 GCA_009812075.1 Sialia sialis
CATCCAAAATTCAGGCACCTCAGCCATTATTTAATTCAAAATTCAGGCTGCTCAGCCTTGATTTCACCCAAAATTCATGCACCTCAGCTTTGGTCTCACCAAATTCAGGCTGCCCAGCCTGGATGTGACCATTTCTCCCCTGGGCTGGGACTGGGATTCTCTTAAAAGCCGCGGGGTGCTGGGCAGGGGCGATGAGGATGTTCCATGAGCTCACCCAGGCAATAACTCTGTGCTGCTGTGGGGAGGATAAAATTCTGCAAATGTATTTAGTGTATGGAAAATGATTTTCTGAAGAACATACAAGACTTTCTATTTCACCTAATTCTCTGTATTGATTTCTGTGGCATCATCTTCTTCCTTCCCTTTTTCATCTTTTAATGCATTTCTGTTTCTTCCAAACACACAGAACTCCCCGACTCTTTTACAAAACAGAACAAAGAAGTTTTCCCTTCCCAATCAGTAATTCTCTTTTCTTTTGTAATTGTAAAAAGAAACTCCTAGAAAATCAATACGTTGTTGCCAAGTCGTACACAGCCGGGAATGGAGCAAGCTTAGCAAATAAAGGAAATTGCATTTATGGGTTTTTTTCCCCGTTTTTGGTCACCCTTTAGCACAAGCAAGGTGACTGCCAATCTCAGTCATTCTCCCTTCTCCCTGAAAATGTTCAGTTAATCTCGGAGATGAAAAGCAAAGTTTGAAAAGAATTGTTCTTGGCTGGCTCCGGGGGTAATCCGAGCCCTGCCAATGAAGATTGCTCACGCTGAAGATGTCACAAAACCCTTCAGGAATGGGAAAAGCTCAGCTCCAAGGGGATCCCTGCCCAGCTGCAGCAATAATTCCACATTTATCAATATCTGGAGATTCTCCTGATGTGCAAAATTGAGTTTGTGCACCCCAACCTAACAAGAGCAAAACCTCTTTAATTAAAATGTGTAAAGGATCATTTCCAGGTAAGAGCTCAGATCGTTTTGTGAGGCTTTTTGCCATCTGTAAAATCCACAATTTTGGGGATAATTTAAATTTGTAAGGGATCGTTTACAGGTAAGAGCTCAGATCGTTTTGTGAGGCGTTTTGCCATCTGTAAAATCGCCACTTTTGGGGATTTGGGGAGCTCAGATGTGAGCAGCTCCTACAGCTGAAGGGGCACAAAGGAGATGTGCTACCAGCTTGATTTGCACCTGCAATTAAACACACACCTGGGCCAGTTTAATTTACACCGAAACTTAATTGCAAGCATAAATCTTGTGTGTACAAATGACAAATAAATAAAACCTCTCCCAGATCTGCTACAAAGGAGCCAAGAGTCCCATATCTCCTTTTTTTTTTTTTTAAACATGGTTACAGGTCTCACTTTGGCCACAGAATTACTTTAATGCATTTGTCTTTTTGCCTAAAAATACCTAACTGTGGGATGTCAAAAAAATAAATCAGGACCCAGTTGGTCCTGGCACACTTTTGTTAGGAATTAATCAGCAAGAGAGTGTGGGGAAACACGAGTGTGGGGGTTACAATTAATTAATAAATAAGAATATATAAATAAATGTTATTAGGTATTATTATATATTATTATATATTATGATTATATATTATGATTATATATTATTAATAATAATAATTTATTAATTTTTTATTAATTTATTGTTTATTCCAGTGTTCTGTGAAGCTTTGCTGCTCTAGAGTTTTGGTGGAGAGAGCCAGGACTGTGCCATGAGGAACAGGGGATTGTGGTTTGCTGGGGCCGTTTTTTATTTCCTAAATCACATTTCATGTGTGACTTTGGGACTTCAGGGCACAGCCACAGCTCCTTCTGTGAGTGGCGAATTTCTGTGCAGTCCAAAGGAGGAGGTGAAGAAAGGGAACGGCCAAAAAAGAACAAGCAGCACCCCAGGCTGGGTGTTTCCCTTAAAACTCCTCTCCCATCACAATTATTTCCATTAAAATCGAGTTTTTGGGGAAGCCTGGATAAGGAGAGGGAAGGGGGGAAGGTGTGAGTGAAGTAATTTGGTGCTGGGCCAGGCTGGAGCATCCTCTCAGCCCTGGTGGGATCTCCATGGGCTGAACTGGAGGTGGAATTGTCATTTGCTGTGCTCTGGCTGCCAGTCCCGAGTTAAATTTGTGTTTTTCTCCCCAAACTCGGTAGCTGGGAGCTGTTCCTGTGCTAAGCTGCTCGAGGTGTGACCTACTTAAAGTGGCTGGAGCTTCACAGGAGCGAGCTAAGGCCACAAACAGGAAAAGATATCATATAAAAAAAGAGAAAAAAACCCAAAGTTTTCAGGCTATTGTCCTTTAGGTGCTGCAAGGTGTCAAGCGCTGAGCCAGCCCGGGACCATTGTTCACCCCAGAGCTCCTTTCAAATGGAAATACAGTAGTTTCAGGAATATAAGCCGCACCTTTTTCATTGAAGAATCCAGCCTACCCCAGTGGTGCGGCTTATATTCGGGTGCGGCTGATATATGGACAAATCCCGTGGTCTTCCCAGCTACCCGGAAGTGCGGCTTATATTCAGGTGCGGTTTATAATCGTGAAACTACTGTATCTGCAAAAGCAAAGGAGTTCTTGCCTTGCACTGTGGCTGCACACCCCGCAATAAAACCCGAGCCCTCTCAGTCCATCCTTAGGACATGTTCCTGGCTTTCAAAGCTGCTTTCAGGCACACTTTTAGCCTAATCTGGCTGTGCCACTACCAGGGGTGAGATTAAAAAGTGGCAAGGTTACCTTGCCTTCCACTCGAATGTATGTCAGGAATCTGATTCTGGGTTTTTAGGAGTGAACTCTCTGTTAGAAAATATTCTTCTGGAGCTCCACAGGCCTGGCTGCATCCACACAGGAAACAGGCTCGAGGATTTCCAAAGGTTTGTTGATTTTTCAGCTTTCATGCTCCTGAGATGTATTTCCTTTGAAGTGTCTCAAATAGGGTAGTATCCAATTATATTTGTAATCCCAATCTAATTCAATCAGGGACTCCAATTATAGCTGATCTGCCTCTTAATCTAGTTAAAGTCTGTGCAGTAGACTGGACCTGAGCTAACATAACTACATTAAAATTTAAGCTGTTGATCCAGGGATAACCAAGTTACAAGACACAACCAGCTGAGAAGTGGGAGGTTAGCACTGGAAATGGATTTATCCTGCTTGACTCCAAGCTCTCCTTGCAGCCAAAGCCTGCCAGGACTGCAATCAGACGGGCCTTAAAAAGAACTTTTGTTCTGAGCTAAATACAACTGATTTAGCTTTGGTGCTTTTCTTCCTCCTGAATCATGCCAGAGGGAGAGCCACGTCCACAAAGGTGTCACCTTGAACTCTCTGGAGCCTTGCAGCTGCCTGGCACCTTCCTGGCACCTTCTGGCACCTTCCCTGCTCAGCTGGGATCTTGGCACAGCTGGAACAGCCAGGCTGGCACAGCTGGAATAACCAGGCTGACACGTGTGGAATAGCCAGGCTGGCACATCTGGAATAGCCAGCTGGCACAGCTGGAATAACCAGGCTGGCACATCTGGAGCAGCCAGGCTGGCACATCTGGCACTGCCAGGCCCCCAGGGGTGGCCCAAATCCACCCTCACCTCTCACCCCGAGAGCTTCCTCAGGCCCTCAGCTGAGCTGATACACTCAGCTGTGCCCAGTCTAATAAATAATATCAAAAGTGGAATCTTTATTTCAGTGGGCTCTTCAGCATATCCCAAAATTCAGATAAAACTCCCTCAGTGTTGGAAATGTCATCAGACCTGGAGATAATGCACTGAAATCAGAGTTTTTTGAGATGATTATGGCAGGCAGGACACACCAGTCGGAGTCTTGCACAATAAATTAAAGTTGGAAAGTTGGAAATGGGAAGAAGGAAGGGATGAGCTCCTTCCACACTTTGGTGGCAGATCTGTAAATTGTGAGAAGGGGACAAGACTCAGAGTGAATTCTGCAGTGATCATTCTGTTCTATCTGCATTTCCCTTCCCTCCTAGCACACTAAATTTGATCATTTTAGATATTCAAGTCATCATTCCAAGCTAACACTTCATTAAAAAACCCCAACTAATCAATTTGTGTCCTTTTTTTCTATAAGCTTTTATTTGAATAAATTTGTGTTAATTGCTATTCATGGTTTGAAGTGTTAATGTTTTGGTTTGGGTTTTTTCCTATTCATTTCCAACCATAACAGCTGAAGACAAGAGATTTTTTTGGTTGGTGATAATACTTTTTTAAATTAAAAGCTGAGTTGCCAAAGAGCAGATGGCACCTCCCAAACCTGCTCTGAATCTCCACTGACAATTGGTTACCAATCCTTCACAAAGTGTGGCATGGACCAAATTCAGCCATGGAAAATAGCCAAATTTAGCACTGGGATATAACTGATAAAAGCAATTGGAAAAACTGCTGTAGCAGAAGAAATGGAATTAGCTCTACCACATTAAAAAAATGTTATTAATCATAGTCATAAAAGCAGAAAATGAAAGCTAATTTTACTAAGTAAAAGCCCCCTGCTAAGTGGTATTTTGACATCTGAAAATAATTCAGTTTCGATCTTGGTGCTCTGCTGACACGAGCAAGGAAATTGATAATTCTCTCTTGAGTTGGTGCTTCCAGTCATCCCCACACAGAGAATTTTCTCTGCAAGTCCCAGGAGCACAGAGCTGGACCCAAACTCAGCCCTGCCAGGACAGGCAGCGTGCTCCATGTGCTCCCATGAGTTGTTTTTTAGGAGAACACACAAATGGAATATGGAGCAACACTGCCTGCAATTCCACCCTGGTTACCTGAGACAAGGGCACAGGGGGAGGTGTCCTCATCTCCTAAATTGTATTTTCACTGCCATCTCATTCAGTGATTCACTGGAACATTCAGATATTTTTTGGTATTCCCTGGGAAAAAAAAAAAAAAAAAAAAAAAAAAAAGGCTCATAACCCAATTCCAATCCATGCAGGGGACTCACCACAGGTTCATGGCAGCCCTGGTTACCCCCCAGCACTGCTGGCCCTACATGCCCTGAAAATGGGATCATAATGAGCCAGCTCCCAGGCTCCATTACAGCAGAGTGCTAAAAGAAAGGTTTGTGTACCTTGTCTGGGAGGAAAGGATCTCACAGGATTCCTGTTACTCTTCCTGAGCTGTCACTGGGCCATGAAATTCACAGCAGACAAAGCCAAGTTACACCTACTCCTGATTTGAGGGTTATTCAGAAGAGAGTGTTTGAAACTGGACAAATATTGCAGAATATTGTTATTCACTTCCCAGCCAGGCAACCTACTCTGAAATGCTGGCACTCTTGGGGAGCACTGCAGCTCTCATTCTCAGGTTGCATCTAACACAAGGTATTGCACAGGGACACTCCTCACGCTGTGAGGAATCAGAGCTGATAAAGTTCACCCCTGTGCAGGTGAGACGCTTTTTTTAACAAACAGCTAGATTTGTTTGTTTACCTGCCTAACCCACATGCCTCTCATTCCTTCTGGCTGGGAGCTCCTTGGTGGGTCTTCCAAAAAGTCACAATTCCTGTGTTATATTCCCCTGTGTGGGACAGCTGAGCTGAAAGTTTCTAATTTGGGCACAAAGCTTAGCAATGAACACGTACCGTGTAATTACATTGGCCTGAAAATACACATAAAACTCAGGGACATGGCTCAGGTGATAGCCCAGTTTGCATTAACAATTCCCACAAGGAAGCTGCTTCAGCAGAGCTGTGGCTGCATTGTCTGCAGCAGGACCAAAAACACTTCCAGGACCAAAGACACCTCCAGGACCAGAAACACCTCCAGGACCAAAGACACCATCAGGACCAAAAACACTTCCAGGACCAAAAACACCTCCAGGACCAAAAACATCTCCAGGACCAAAAACATCTCCAGGATCAAAAACATCTCCAAGACCAAAGACATCATCAGGACCAAGACACCTCCAGGACCAAAGACACCTCCAGAACCAAAGACACCATCAGGACCAAAAACATTTCCAGGACCAAAAACACCTCCAGGACCAAAAACATCTCCAGGACCAAAGACACTACCAGGAGCAAAAACAGCACCAGGACCAAAAATACCTCCTGGACCAAAAACAGCACCAAGACCAAAACACTTCCAGGACCAAAGACACCATCAGGACCAGAAACATCTCCAGGCCAAGCAGGGATTTTTCCCTGAGGCTGCTGGAGGATTTTCTCCATCCTTCTCCCACTCCTCCTGTTTTCCCTGCTCAGTCCCACCTTGCTGGCTGTGCTGTGGGGAAGGTTTGAACCAAATTCTTGCAATTAATTCAGATCTTTGTTGTCTCTCCAGGTGATGATTGGCACACAGCACAAACTCATGTCTTCAGAACTTCTCCCCTGTGATCAGGTTTGACCAAGCAGCTTCTGAAAAAAGAAGATGAGGATGGACTGAGGGAAAATATAAACCTTTATTTTGCTAAATAGGAGAAAAAAAAATCCCTCTATTACCATAGTTACAATGGTATAAAAGGAGATTAAGAGGAGTCTCTGGGTTTGGAGGAGCTGCCCTTGCCAACACTCAGTTTAACACCCTCAGGAACTGCTGAGAATTTGAATGTCTGGGTCTCTGCACTCATTCTTGATGAACTGGTCCAACAATGAATGTTAATCACCCCGATTTACATTGCCTGCAGAGCTGTGGTCAACCCCCTATCAGCAACCTTGCAGCTCCCTTAGCATGTTCCAGCAGGGAATTTCAGGAGTGGAGATGAGCCCTGGAGCTGCACTGGGGCTGCACTGGAGCTGCACTGGAGCTGCACTGGAGCCTGTCTGCAGTGAGCTGCACTCAGGAGCAGGGCAGGAACATCAGCCTCAAACACACAGCAGCATTTTAATTTTTGGCTCTCTGAGCTATAGAGATGTAGGTAACACATAGGAAAAGATATTTTTAGTTACATTGGATTATGAATACATAAAAAAAGACAGTTTAAAACTTGTGTGTTCTTCCCAGCAACAAACGGAGCTGGTCAGGGGAGCCAAGGCAGGATTTCAATGTCCTTCACCTCGGAGGGAGCTGTGGGAGATACACACAATACAGACATCCCCAGCAAACACCCTGTCGATTTTTCCATGGATTTAACCCTTCTGCAGTGGCATTCTGGAGCACAGGAACTTCCAGGGCTGGGCAGCCCTGGCAGGGTTTGTGCTGCTGAGGCAGGGCCTAGGAAAGCTCCTGTTATCACAGCTCCTGGAAATCCTCTATCAGGGACAATGCCACTGCTCCCTTGGTGGCAGAAGATTGCTCCTCTGGGCTTCTCCTAAAAAAAATAAATAAAATGTCAAGCCCGAAAAGGAAGCCTGCTATTTTTCAAATCCAGGAGCTGTAATCATGCTAATCCATATGATCGTGCTAAAGCCAAGCAAAATGCCTTTTGCATATGATGTAATCAGCCAGGGCAGCCTATTTATAACCCCACGGCTGGGAACACCTTCCCACAAAAACACAGCCAGGACAGCTTTCCCCTGCTCACATTCCTCCTCTTCCCCGAATTTTTCACTTTCTTGGTGCTCTTTGGCCCACTTTTGCTGTCTTCCCAGCCTTAAATACAGCAACTTTTAAATTTTTATTTTAAACGAGTGCTTCCCATGCATTGTATTTTATCTGTGTTTTAGAGCTGTGCTGAGTGAAATCCCAGCCCTGTGAAATCAATACCAAAACTTCTATTGATTTCATATAATATATTCCTTTAAATTCAGCACAAATGCTCCACAGGAGTTGTCTATTTTAAGTATGGATCTACTGTACAGGGCTGCCAGTCTCTCAGCTGGAAGCATGAACCAGCATGGTTTAATAAATTCATTGGTGTGGCTTGGGAGCTTTCTGTGTAATAACTGAAAATCTGCTGGTCATACTGAGCAGATCAAGTGTAAAAGGAGAGGATTCATCAATGTGAATATCCATCTGAGGATCGATTGGTATCAATCTTGTTTAACAGTCTAGTTCCTCAGGACACACTTTGGGAACAAAGAGCATTTCCAACTGTTGGTTAAACAAACAAATATGGATAAGCTGTTTGGGCAACATGGGGGTGGAGTAAACAGCAGATAAAAATGGTCAGCAATTTCAGATACCTGTTAATCTCTTTCATTTTCTATTAGCAAATACAGAGTTCTCTTGATGTAAGTGCCCATTAAAGTGCATCAAGAGTGGGGGTTTTAAACCATTTTTTTGCTTGAAAAGTAATTTTGGAAGCCAAAATTTCTCCCCTGAGCTCCATATTTAGTAGCTGTCCAAGAGGAGGGTGACACCTTCTGCTCTGCAAGATTTGTGTTATCTTTAGCTAAATAAAACCCCCTTATGAGACACTCTAAAAACAAAAGCAGCCCCCAGGAAGATTCAGAACTAATTAGATCAGGATGCGCTGCTTACCTTGATCTACAACATTAAGATATTTTATGCCTGTCCCATCCAGCTCCCCGCTCCTCAAGCACCACCAAAATAAAGATAATTCTGACCAGTACTTGGCACGATGGTGCAGAAGCACAAATTTTAGTACAGGGTGGATGCTGTACAGCCCCCAGGGGTTTTGCAGGGTAAAAGTGCCAGTGAAGAGCCAGGTGAAATGAGCCCGTGCTGTTGTGCAATGTCCTGTGGCACTTGTGTGGCTGCCTGAGGTGCCATGGCTTCCTCCCTGCTGTCACAGCTGGGTTTTCCATTCTGCAGCACCTTCTGAACCTGCCCATCACCTCGTGTCACATTTGGGTTTTCCACTCTGCAACATTTTCTGAACCTGCCCATCACCTCGTGTCACATTTGGGTTTTCCACTCTGCAGCACCTTCTGAACCCCCCAAAACCTCCCCTGGACGTTTCTCAGCTCTGCAGCTGGGAGCCCTGGGTGCACAGGCAGGAAACTGAGGCACAGACCCTGCTCGATTGTTTGCTGCTGAATGCCATGGCAAGTGCACACCTAGTGAGTGTGCCTTCAGCTGAACCTGATCCTCCTGAGCCCTCACCCCGTGTCCTCCCCCTCCAAATCAACTAAACCATCTCTTCAGCAAAGAAATCTCCCTCCAGTGCTTTCCAGCAAACCACTTCATTTTTCATAGACCTGGGGGATGTGTGTTGTTCTACATTAAATTAAAATATAACTCAAAAAGCCATCAATCACAAAGATTTTGCAGTCCACATCTCCAATACACCCAGGGCTCCTCACATTTTTGCTTTATGCGAGATCCGTCTGTTTTCAGTGGGTGGGAGGGCTCGGGTGACTCTGCTGTGACACTCGGGGGTTTCACAGTTCAGCTTAGTTTAGTCCTGCGCTCAGCTGAGCCGGGTCCTGCAGCCACCTCCAGCCACCCTGAATGTCCCCTGTGTGCCACCCAGCGCCCGGGGCTCCTGGGGAAGATTTACGCGTGGCTCACGTTCCCATGGAACCCAACAGCCGGAAAGGGGAGCGAAGACGAAAATGATTCCACTGTGCATTAACGCAGCCAGCTCAGTGTGGGAAAACTCTCAGAGCGCTGCTGCTCCGACTTTTCTCACAGGAGCCTTCACGTGCACCACGTTTGTACTCGCTGTTAAAAGCACTACTGGCTCAGCTTCGCACAAAGTGAGACTTTTCAAAGTTTTCCAACAGCTGAACCAAGCCAGTCTAATCACGCTCTGCATCCGCTTTTAAACCCCTCCATCGCCCACCCCGCCGCGGGAGCCCGGGCTCGCCCCTCGCAGCCATCGCTGCGCTCCCTTGGCCACCTTGGCGAGCCACAAAGGGGAGAAGGGGCATCGTGCGGGGCTCCTGCTCGCTGTGGGGGAAAACTCCTAAAGCAGGGCACAGGTGAGGCAGCAAGGCGCTGTCGGTGTGCGGGCTGCGCTGTTTGTTTAGCCGAGGAGGTGGCCCCGCAGCCCGGGGAGGTGGCCCGGGGCTCACACGCCTTTGTCGCCCGCCGGGGCGGGCCGGGCTCGGGGACTACATGGCCCAGCGTGCCCCGCTGCGCGGATCAATGGGGCTGATTTGAATAATCTGTGAGCCCTTGGACTCAGGCCAATCAGCCGTCAGGGACCCATGATAAATCGCAATGCATTATTGATAATCATAATTACTCTGACATGCGCATTCCGCCCAAATTTCCCAACTCTAGGAATTTGTTGTGAAGAGGAAAATAATTGCTACTATTGCACGCTCCCGATGCTGGTGCACCATGTCGCGACGGAAGCAGGCGAAGCCCCAGCACATCAACTCCGAGGAGCAGCCCCCAGATGCTGCAAGTGGTGAGCGCAGAGGGGGCTCGGCTGCTGCGGGGGGCGCTTCCCGGGGGGCTTTTTCCACCCTCGTGCTTCACCCCCCGCTCCTTTCCCCCCTCGAGCCGGCTCTCGGCTCGCCCCTGTTGTTTTGGGTTTTTTGGTGGTTTTTTTTTGGGGGGGGGCTGAACTTCCCCCGGGGGTGAGCGAGGCATGGGGGTGCGGGTTATTTTTGGGGGGGTTCGGTTTTTTGGGCGGCTGCGGAGCGCAGCGCTCGGGCCGCGATTCCCCGAACGCGCCGCGGTGCCCGAGCCCGCGGAGCCTCCGCCGGGAGCCGCGGCCGCGTGCGAGCCGAGCCCCGGAGGGAATTGGGGGCACGGGGGTGAAGGGTGGGGGAGCAGAGCCAGAAATTACGGACGACTTCGCAGCCGTAGGAAATGGCTCGGGCTGCGTTTCCTCGGTGTGCTTAGCACTTTGTCGGGAGTTAGATGAGAATTTTTGTGAGGCTTTTTAAAAGGGAAAAAAACGGGGGAGAAAGAAAACCTCCACGCTCGGACTATTTTTGTTGGAGATCACAATCGCCCTGGACCTTTTGTAGCTTGACCTCCAGCCATCTTTGATTTCCGACTTCCTAAAATAACTCCGGTGAGCTAATACGAGGTGTGCGGAGCGCTTTGTATTTGGGCAGCGTGGGGGACCCGGCCACCGCGGATGGCTCTCCCCGCTTTCGGGGAGCTCCGTTCCCGGGCCGGGCTGCGGGACACGGAGAAACCCTCGGCTCCAGCAGCCGGGAGGGCTGGCCGTGCAGGGGAAGGGCGGAGGGGGCACTCACTCGCTGGTGCTCGCCCGGGGCTAGCGGAGCAGCATCCTGCCCAGCCGGGCCGCGGGGCTGGGGCTCGCTGGCCCCGCTGCGGGCTCGGGACGCTCCGCAGTGCCCGTGCTGCTCCCGGAATGCGGCGGGAGGAGGGCACGTCCCTGCCCGGCTGGGCAGCCTTCCTCCGGAGTTGTTGTGGTTGTGGTGCCCAAATGTTTCCCTGTGCTCCCCAAGAACTTTTTTGGGTTCTTTCGGGACTGATTTTGTTTCCGTGCTTAGAAGTGATCAAAACTCATGCACGTTACGGGAGCTGCTTATTCCCAGCCCGCGGGAGGTTC
>VRYO01001272.1:6228877-6240405 GCA_009812075.1 Sialia sialis
GCTTCCGAGCCCCCCCTGGCCCGGGGGGACCGAGAGCTTCCGAGCCCCCCTTGGCCCGGTTTGGGCCGAGAGGTTCCGAGCCCCCTTGCCTCAGTTTGGGGGGTTCCGAGCCCCCCTTTGCCCCGGTGGTCCCGAGCCCTTCCCGGGGGTTCTCAGCCCCTTTGCCCCGGGGGTTCTCAGCTCCTCGAGTCCCCGCTTTCCCCCCGACTTTCAGCGCTTATTTCGCTTTTGCCAATCGCTTGTTCACTGCGGTTCGTTCCGTGTCCGGCTGAATATGCCGCTTGAAGTTGTGGCTAGGCCAAAGGGTGGATTAGTAGGTAGTTAACAAAATGATTAAAGCCTTGAGAGAGGCTGCCGTAAGCACGTGAAATGCTGAGTGTGGGTGTAGCACGTTTCTGCCTCGTTGTTGGGTTCAAAAACGCGACTGATAAATTCGGCGTAGAAAGCACCAAGGCCTTTGGGAAATCTCTGTAAGTTGTCAGTCGTGCGCTTTATTTAAGTGATTAAGGGTTAAAATGCGTTAAATGGTGTTTGAAGGTGGGAGAAGGGCGATTTGGGGCAGTTGAGAGTTTTGGGAGTGATGGATTTGCAGCTGGGAGCAGGGGAAAAGCACCGGGGAGCAACAGCGAGCTGGTGGCAGAGGGGCTGGAACTGGTGGCAGGGGGTCCGAGCTGATGATGGCAGAGGATTCGTGTCCAGGAGGGCAGTGCAGAACTGCTAATCAATCCTCCAAGAGTTAATTTAAACCGGGGAAGTGCGTGGTTTCCTTAACTTTAAAGTAGAAGTTGTTGGTCAAATGTAGGCTGTGGGCAAAGTAAGCTCACCAAAGGTGTTCAAACTGAATTTAAAAAGTGTGTGGGAAAGCTTGAGATTTGTTTCATCCCGTTCAAGTGAAATAAAGTTGTTGAAAAAATGTCATTAATGGCTTCGATGAGTGGTAGGCCAGCAGCACCTCTCTTGAGATCACATCAAACCAGATTTGCTTCATCCTTTTTACTGTTTTCCTTTAAAAAGAAATATTCCAGCGGTGTGGATTTTATCAGCCTTCCTTGTCGATGACCGCCTTGTCCTACACAATAGTGGATTTTATCCATCCATTTGCCAGTGATTCAATCTACCCCCCCTGCTGGGTTTACTGCATTCTTCTAACTTATTGGATAACGAGATGCTGAGAGATAACATTCCTGAAATTCGGGGGTGGGGAGATAAAAAAAAACACAGTAGAAGTCCTGTCCCTGGGAAGCCTTTGGAGAGGGTTAAGTGAAGTGCACAAGGAATTGTGGCAGGACAGTCCTGGGGAAATCCTGGTGCACTCTGTGGCAGAGCCACCTCTTGGCACTGGAATCAGAGTTCAGATCTTTATTTAATTCGGTGTCCACTGCTGGGCTGGGTGCTCTGATTGCAGCACTTGGGCTGGTTCTACATAATTTCTGTGATTTTCACAGAAGCTGTTGGGTTTTTTACAGAAACAGCCAATTGCTTCTTTGTTATCCCAGCTACTGTAAAAAAACTGTGTCCTACTTGTGAATTTATCTAAAACCTTTTCTTTCAGGTAGAGGGAAAATAAAGCATAGCTTCCCTATTTGCAGCGAGTTTGGAATTGAATTTATTCAGAGTCCTAAGCTAATGCTTCACTGTCAGTGAGAATAAAATAGGGCAGGGCTGCCAACCTCTGTCCGCTGCTGCCCAGCACAGGCACCTTCAGTTTACTGGAGTTTCTTTCTCTGGGATGGTAACTGCTGCTCAGAACCAGAAAAGTTATCAGAGTTCCTCAGAATTATGAAAATGAGGAGCGTGGGCTGTGCTGGACATTGGGAAAGGGGCACTGGGTTTTGTGTGATCTTATCAGTGCAGAAGTAGAAAAATAAGAATTATCAAGGGAAAGGAGATAAATGATCAGATGCTTTGAAGCAGTTAAAGTTTGAGGACTTGTCTAGACATTATCCTGGAATATCTCCTTGGGGATGGGCAGCAGTGTTTGGTGCAAATGTTTCCTTGCCACTGGAAAAAGTAAAAGCTGAGGATATTTTTTAATATTTCATGATGTGGAAACAGCATCATTCGAGAGATGGGACTGGGAAAGCCCCAAACACTTAATGATTTAGAAAAGAGATTTTCGTGTTTTAGCGTATTTTATGAAATAGGAAAGTGGTCAAAGACCTCTCAAGTCTGTGTAATTCTCTCAGGTCAGTGTAAAGTTCCAGTAGTTCTGGAAGTTTATTGTCTTTTTTTAACCCAGGTGTCTTCTTTCCAAGTGTATTCTCAGACATTTGCAAAACAAGTTTAAAATAATCTATTCTTGATCCTAGTTGACTCTGTTGACCAAGTTCTGAATCGTGTGGTAGTTCTGATTGTCTGTGGGCTGGACTTCTGTGTGTTTTTAGAATTAAATTAGCTCTAGAGACGTCACTTTAATGATATTTGGGATGGGAAATGTGTGCTGCTGTTCTTGTTCCTTTCACTTACAGGAGCTGTTTGGGCTGAAGGGGAAGTGTTTAATTCTCCCTGTTTAGATAGGAGCCATCCAAACATTTTTGATCATAGCTGTGCTGAGAGCTCCTGTCCTCCCCGTTCAAGGACTGGTGCAGGTTTGGATTTATTGCTCTGCAGATCCTAGCAGAATGGCTTCTGATAGTTGCAAATTTTTGTAATTGGTCAAATGTTTATTTTTAAAAATAAACTTCCAAATGCACTTCATGCCACGCATTAAATGGTTGAAGTTGGCTTTGTGGAATGCCCTTGTTAAGAAATGTCAAGGTTTGCTATGTCCTCCCTCAGAGCGGTTTTACACCCCCCTGAAGCACAGTAATATTTGAGTTGTGACCTGGAGGTGGTTCCCCTCGTGTTCGGAACACGCTCGGGGTGGTTTGGCCACACCTTGCACAAACCAAAGGCTGAGGATGAGAAACTCCTGAGCCTGCAGACCTGGCCTCACCTGGCCAGGTGAGCGGGACTGGCCAGGGTGGCTGAGCGGCACCATTCCATGGGGCTGGGCCAGGGGAACTCACTGCACCCTCCAAAATGGGATTAATTACAGCTCAGGATGTTCCAGCTGATGGGGGCTGAGTCCTGCTGAGCCTTTCCCTCTTTCCTCTCTCTGGGAAATGAAATTTTCCCTCCTGCCCTGAGCTCTACCCCGCCTGGAGCAGGCCCTGGCTTTGTCGTTTGAAGGGAGCAGGCCCTGACTTTGTTGTTTGAAGGACGGCGAGGCTGAGCAAAAACATCCTGTTTTGGTTATCATTTCTCTTAACCTCTTCCAGTTCAGATGTTTCCCCGAATTTTATTTTTTTTGGCCACCTGCTCGGTGCTCGGTCTGAGGGGCAGGATGACCTGGAGCCCAGCTTGGCTCTCGCTGCCCCTTCCCAAACCTGGGTGACTTGTGGGTGCAGCCGAACGAGGCCTCCTGCCAAGATCGGAAATGCCTCGGTGGTGGATTTGCAGGCAAAACTCGTTACTTGTATTATTTTTAATAATCATGAGTATCAATGAAGGCTCCTATGGAGCATCAAGTTTCAGAATTTAATCACGGAGTTGCTACTGTGTCTAGAGATTATTTTGGGTTGTGTTTGCTTTTGAAGGATTTAAGAGCTGATATTGGCCGTGCTTTGCTTTTGTCAGCCCTCTTGGATTGTAATTACTTTCATAACGGCAGAGTGAAAGTAATTTAGATTGGTACAGTAAGAATTGCTCAAAATTCCTGTGTTAACGACCTTTTATGAATTTTTGAAGATGGTTAACAAAGAATTAGAACCTGGAGTCAAACAGCAAATAATTTGTGTGGTGTTTTGCTCAGTGCTTCAATGTTCCTCTGTCCTTGTGTTCCTTTTAAGCTGTGCTTAGGTGCTGCCTTGCAGATGTGTTCCAGGGGTATTTTACCTGTGTAAAGGGATTTGGGATAAATCTCTTTTAATTGAGCCTTCTGAGAGTCCTTTTATAATATGCTTTTTCTTGTAAACTGAACTGAAATGCAGATTTGTTTGTGGCTGTGAAGGAATTGGTGTCAAAACAAAGAGGAGAACTTCAGATTAATCTGCAAACTTGATCCAGTGTCTTGTATCTTTAATTTGCAATTCAGGTGGAGTCAGTGATATTAATAGTGAATGCTTGGTCTAAATCTAGCAATTAATACTGTGACTTTCTTTTATTTGAAGGGAGTCCACAAGACGTCCCAGGTGATAGAGATGGTGAAATGAGTTCCAAAAGGTGCCGCACGGAGGAGACCAAAATCTGTGAGAAATGCTGTGCAGAGTTCTTTGTTCTCTCTGAATTCCTTGAGCATAAGAAAAATTGCACTAAAAATCCGCCTGTTCTGATCATGAATGACAGTGAGGGGCCAGTTACCCCCGAGAGCTTCTCCGAGGCTGCTCTGGGCACCTTCCCGAGCGAGCGCGTGGACAGCAGGACACGCAAGGACGTTCAGGCCAAGGGCTGCCCTGCCTCCGTGGAAAAGAGAGAAGGAAAAATGGATGCTGAACCCATAGGAGGGATGTACCTTAAAATAGAACCCCCCCTGACTGCTGCAGCTCCCGGCCTGAGCTACCTACCCAAACCCAAAGTTCCGAACACTAACGTGACCCTGCAGACCATCCGCGGCACCAAAGTGGCCGTGAACCAGCGCACGTCCGACGCCATCTCCTCCTCGGCAGCCGGCTTCAACGCCATCCCCATGATCCTGGAGCAGCTGGTGTGCCTGCAGCAGCAGCAGCTCCAGCAGATCCAGCTGACGGAGCAGATCCGCATCCAGATCGCCATGATGGCCCCGCACGCCCTGCACCCCTCCATCGCCGCCGCTGCTGACCCGCTCAAGGCTCTGGGTGCCCACATGTCGCAGCAGCTCTCGGCTGCCGTGGCGCTCATCGGACAGAAAGCTGGCAGCCAGAGCCTATCGCTGGAATCCTTGAAGCAAGGAAAACTACCTCATTCTAACACTGGCATTGCAGCTGCCAGCTCGCTGGCTGCTGGGCTCTCCTCCTCCTTCCCCCTGAAGCCAGACGGGAGCCGAGGCCTGCCCGGCTCCATCTCGCAGTTCCCAAATCCTTTGCTACCTCAGTCCTCCAGCTCGGTCATCTTCCAGAACCCGCTCTCGGTCTCGTCCGTGATGGATTCCTCCAAGAAGGGGAAGGGGAAACCCCCCAACATCAGTGTGTCTGAAAGCAAGCCGAACGCAGAGGAGCCCTTCTTCAAACACAAGTGTAAGTTCTGTGGGAAGGTCTTTGGCAACGACAGTGCCCTGCAGATCCACCTCCGCTCCCACACCGGGGAAAGACCCTATAAATGTAACATCTGTGGGAACCGCTTCACCACCAAAGGAAACCTCAAAGTGCATTTTCAGCGTCACAAAGACAAGTACCCGCACATCAAGATGAATCCTTACCCAGTTCCTGAGCACCTGGACAATGTTCCTACCAGCACTGGAATCCCCTACGGGATGTCTGTGCCACTGGATGAGTCCAACCTGATTGTGGACAGCAAACCTCTCCTCACAACTCTGCCTACCTCTGCGGCCACCAGCGCACCTCAGACCATCTCCAGCCTGGCAGGCATCAAGGAGTCTCTGCCTGGTACCTTCTCCAGTGAGCTGCAGTCCAGGCCCTCTCCTGAGAGCGAGGGTGGCTCCTCCTCGTCGGGGGCGGTCGGTCACGAGTCGGGAACGGAGCACAGCCTGAGCTCACCACAAGCTGCCTGCAGCGTGAGCATCTTCCACGTAAGTGGGTCAAACGAGCAAGGCTCGGAGACATCAAAGCTCCAGCAGCTGGTTGAAAACATTGACAAATCCACTGCGGACCCCAACGAGTGCCTGATCTGTCACAGAGTGCTGAGCTGCCAGAGCTCGCTCAAGATGCATTACCGCACCCACACTGGGGAGAGGCCGTTCAAGTGCAAGATCTGTGGCCGCGCCTTCTCCACTAAAGGGAACCTTAAAACTCACTACGGTGTGCACCGGGCCAACACACCCCTGAAGATGCAGCATTCGTGCCCTATCTGCCAGAAGAAGTTTACAAACGCCGTGGTGCTGCAGCAGCACATCCGCATGCACATGGGCGGGCAGATCCCCAACACGCCCATGCCAGAGCCACCCTGCGACAGCGCCGAGCCCGAGCCCGCCCTGCCCGACAAAAACGGCGACCTCGGCCGCCCGGAGGACGTGGTTGAGAGCATAGATGTGGAGGATGACATGGACTCTCAGGACGGCCCCGGCAGCTCCTCCAAACCTCCCACCCCGTTTGATGCACAATCCGAGTCGCCCGCCGCGGCCGCCGCCTTCCCCGGGGTTACAGCGCTGGAGAGCCAGGTGAAGATTGTCACCTCCTCACTGAACCTCCAGCGGCAGAGCAGCCTCAAGTCCAGTGACAACGGCTCGGCAGAGAGCGATGGGCTGACCAACGACTCGTCCTCGGTGCTGGGGGACGCCGACTACCAGAACGGCCGCAGCCCCGCCGCCTCCGAGGCCGCGTCCCTGCAGGCGCCGTCCCCAGCCAACAGCCAGGCCGAGAGCGTCAGCTCCAAGTCTCCTGCCTTCCCCCAAGAGGATTTGGGCGCGGGGAGTAAATCAGAGGGTGCTGAGAGCGCTCCTGCGGAGATGGAAGGGGTTGTCGGAGCTCTGGATTTAACGTATGGCAATATTGGTAGAAAGGTCATCAAAGAAGAGCCTGGGCTCCACTTTGCAAATGGAGAGTATGGTGAGTAATGAAATCCCAGCAGGGGTTTGGGGTGGGGCAGGAGGAAATCAATCCTGAAAGGACCAACAGGAAACCAAACTTCCTCAGCTTTCCCCTCTTCCTGCTCCTCTGTTTGGATGAGGCCATAGGCCCTGTAAAGTTTTCCTGACTAAGGCCCAAAATTCAAAGACTTGAGTTCTGTCATCTCCTTAAAATTAATGTAGACCATGCCCTTGCTGTGTCTCATGGGCTTGGTATCTCCTTAGAGCTCTTTAAAATTGAAAATTGTGTTTTAAGGGAAAACTGCTTATCCCAAGAGCATGACATGGAAACCCTGAAACAATTTGTGGGGTTTTCAGGCTCTTAGCATCGAGGTTAAGGTTGATCTAAATTTGGCCTGAAAGACTTTCTATCTCATAAGCTCACCATCAGACGCAGGGATGAACTGATTTGTTTTGGGGTATGTTGGAAGTGCAATGGGCTCTGCAGGTGTGCTCTTCAGGCAGGGCCTTGAGTCTGAGCCAGGCTCAAGCAGAGTTAGGCTGGGATCAGCATCGCCTTTGCTCTCTCTGCAGGTCGGAGCAGCATTCCAGCTGCCTTTGTCAGAGCCCCACCAGCCCTGATCAAGATGGAGCTGCCCAGCGATCGTCCCCTCAGCACTGGCCACTTCATTGGGCCACCAGCCTTGTCCCCTGGGGTGGCCCCTCTGCTGGTGCCACGGCCCAAGTTCTGCCGTCCTGCCAAACAGCACATCTGCACTACCTGTGGCAAGAACTTCTCGTCCGCCAGCGCGCTGCAGATCCACGAGCGCACCCACACCGGGGAGAAGCCCTTTGCCTGCACCATCTGTGGGAGAGCCTTCACCACCAAGGGGAACCTCAAGGTGGGTCCTGGCTGCTGCCATCCCCTTTGTCTGTGGAGCTCAGGCTAGAGATGGATGTTTCTAATACTTGGCCTTTGGGGCAGCACTTTTAGCTCCTCCAATATTTCTGACTCCTGTCTCCTTCCTGAGTTTCTCCACACGGTGTTTTGTGTGTTACTGAGATCACCCTCAGGTCTTTGCTGCTGTCCTTGACTTTCTTTTGGGATGGAAGGGAAGGTTTAGCCCTCAGTAAGCAGATTGCTTTCTTTTTTTTTTTTTAATTTGGATTTGGATGTGTCAGGACATAAGCATTTCGTAGACTGCTACAAAACGCTGCCTGCTGAGTAAATGCATTACACTGCTCTGCTTGGAATTCTGTGAGATGAGGAGGGATAAACTGGGATAATCCTGAGATGGCACAAAGTGCTTGGGATTGTGTCTAAGCACACACTGAAGTGCTGGCAGTCTGTCCTGTTGCCAGATGAATCCATTTGCCCTGTGAGGGACTCAGCTCCCTCACTTGCACACAGATTTCTCTTTCCCTGTGGGAACCTCTTCAAGCTCTTCAGTCCTCTTGCATAAATGCTGCTGGGGAGAGAAAATCCTCTGTAGTGTGTGAGCACCAGCAGAATGTGGTGTGGAAGATTTCAGCTTACATGAACCTCTCTGCTAAATTACCTGGTGGTTTTTTGCACTACCCAATGTATTTCAGTATGGTCTGTTTGCAGCAGATAACGTGGCTTCTGTTTTGGGGGGATAGAGAGTGTCTTTGGCAGCAGCATTTATTCCAAGTGTAAAACACAGTCCTGCAAGCCCTCTAGCAGCCAGCTGCAGAGAGCCATGGTGATGTCAGGCACTGGAGTGTCTGTATTACACCTGTCAGGAGGGGAACTCTGACCAGAACCACCCAGCTTAAATACTGACCTGAATACACACAGAGCAAGCCTGACTTCTTTGGGCTAAGCAGAGCAGAATTTGGATCCTCCACAACAGAGCTGCAGCCCTAATGATTCTTTTTGCTTCTCCATAAGGTCCACGTAGGAACCCACATGTGGAACAACTCAGCCAGGCGGGGCAGGCGCCTGTCCATCGACAACCCCATGGCTCTGCTGGGCAATGACCCCAAGAAGGTGTCAGAGATGTTCCCCAAGGAGATGGTGGCCCCCTCAGTGAGCATTGACCCGGCGGTGTGGAGCCAGTACGCGGCCGTGCTCAGCAACGGGCTGGCTGTGAAGAACAACGAGATCTCGGTGATCCAGAGCGGGGCCCTGCCCGTGCCTGTGCCCGGGGGGACACCCCTGAACTCTGCCCCAGCCCCCAAGGGGGACACAGCCCAGGCTGGAGCTGCCTCTGACACGGAGAAGGCTGCTGGAGCTGCTGCAGACAGTGTGCCAAAACACCAGTTCCCTCTCTTCCTGGAGGAGAACAAAATCGCCGTTAGCTAAAGACTCAGAGTTGACAGAAAGAACAAATATATATAGACACAAACATATATTTTTAAGAGATTCCACTTCGGCCTCCTATTTTCCTATTGACGTGCAAATGATTTTATGGTTGTCTTTGTAAGAGTTGCCCAGAGTACAATCATGATATTGCTTTGCAAATAGTAATTAATAAAGAATAGGATTTCCTTCTATTTGGAAAGATGCGGGTCTTGCAAAGTAGTTCTTGTGTGACTGTAATGTGTACAAGCCTTACAGAAGTTTCTACAACTTGAAATTCCAAAGGTTAGAATATTTACCTCTTTGTTTAGAGTGATAATGGGGGTTTTGACTAGAGTGGAAACAACCTACTGTTGGTGGAAAAGCTTCTATTTACTGATGAGAAATGGAAACTATTAATGCGGGTAAATATCCTAGAATGTCTGCCACCCTCTTAGAATTTTTCTGTTTGGATTTTTGGCTCTGCGTGGTTTCTGAATGTACTTTTTCTTTATAATGGCTACAAAAATGACAAAGTTTTGTTTTTGTTTTTTTTAAAATATTTTTTGTTGTTTTTTTTTTTATTCCTTTGGTTGTTTTCCTCAGAAGTTCTATGAAAAGCAAGTTGCTGTTTTTTCTTTAGTCATTGCTCCTAAGTAATGAATTCTTTGTTGACTGCTGCTTATTTAATGCTACTACTTACTAGGACAGTCCTTCAAGTGTAGTGCCAAAATTCCTGCTTCCAAAGATGTGCAGTTTTTCCTAGATGTTTTATTTCAATACAAGAGCCCCAAACAAGCATGGGTGGGTATGTGTATATACTTTTGTTTTGTTTTGTTTCCTCTTGAAAGGGAAGACTTGCCTTGGGAAGTCAGGTCAAAAAGCTCTGCAAGGAATCTCAGGTGACTGTTGCAATTTGCCATGGGAACTGGTTTCCTTAGCAAGAGACTTTTTGTTTTTATTTTAATTTTTTTTTTGTTTGGGTAATTTAGGAGATCAGTCTATGTAAACCTGTATTTAAATATGAAGTATTCATGCTTAGGTTAAATGTTTTGTGGGTTTTTGGATGGCATTCCTACTCTGGTCATTAAGGTGTTTTTGGTGGTCTGTGAGCTTGCATTCCACCAAAATTTAATTAATGATCCATGTGTGTTGTATGAAGGTTGCTGGGATAGCCATCTGGATTCTAAATTATCTACCTCATTTTTTCCTTTTGTAGTTGTAGTGTCTATTTTTTCTAATAATGACCACTGTAATGACTGAGATTCGAGCAGATGCTTCCATGCACTATGTGAAACCAAAACCTGATGTATTATTGGTGGAAGCACCTGAGGAGTTGCTGGACTGACCTTTCACTATTCCTCCAATGCCTGCTGGAACTGGATGTGGAATGGGATCTGAACCAGGCTGCAAAGGGAGATTTGCTGTGGAAGGACTGGAGGGGGGGAAGAAACCTGGCTGGTGACTGCAGGAAATCTTCAAGTCCAGTCTCTGCTGTGGAAGGCCCCAAAAATGCAGATTACCAAAAGTTTGTGTGATGTTGTTGCACCTGATTCTTGCTTATGATCTCTGTATGCCGAGTTGTGCCTTTCCTGCTGGACTTGTGGGTGAGAACATATCAGTACCTGTTTACACTGTAAAATGGATATTGTTACGTAGACCACGCAAAAGGCATCCCAATTGTCACGTTTCTACATTGTGAATGTATGACTTCCAAGAGTTCTGTAGTTTTCAGTATCTACTGATGCGTTTCTGTTGACATTTTTGAGAATAAATTTTGGGATGGCTTTTTCACACTTGGTGCTTAATGTTTTTCTGGCAAAAAGCTTTTTGTCTCATTCAAAAGCTGTGTGCTGCTTCGCTGCACGGACCTGGAACCCAGGAGCTAGTGAGGCTTTAGTTCATTGCTTAGAGCAACAGGAGCTAGCAAGGTGTGGGGGAGTCTGAGATCCATCCCTGAGGAGCAGCTGGGGTTTGATGCAGGGGTTGGGACATGCCGGGGATGTTGATTTCCACACTGGAATAGAATGACAGGAATATGTGCAATCATTTTTGTACTGTGATCATCCCACAAAGGGGAAAAAAATACTAGGTTGTCAAATTGCCAGTGCCTGGAGATGCTGGCAGCATAGAAAAGGGATAAATAACTTCTCTTAAAGAGCAAAGAAAAACAATTCTGAGAACAGCTCTGATAAAATGGAAAAGTGCTGAGATCCTGATTCTTGCAACATAAACTAGCAACTGTGTTTTGTCCTTGGGAAATTAGAGGAGGAAAAGGGGTGCAGAAGCAGGGAGCCCTAAAGCTTGCACATTTCCAACATCAGAGCTGCCTGATCCTGGTGCTCCTTGCTCAGTCCTTGACAGTGCAAAGAGAGGCAGAAAGCAAACAGTTGTGTTCTAATTTCTGCCCCCAAGCTCTGAAGGAAGGACAAGTCTGAGGTTTGGGAAGCTCTGCCCTTCCCAAGGTGGGCACTGGCTGTGCCCAAAGCTGTGCCAGCCAAGGAGCAGGACAAGAACCCTGGATGAGCTGCTGCCAGCCAGTCCTGGATGTCCCCACACACCTGGGTGACAGGTGGGAGCTCTCTG
>VRYO01001272.1:6241405-6264606 GCA_009812075.1 Sialia sialis
TGGATGTCCCCACACCCCTGGGTGACAGGTGGGAGCTCTCTGAGCTGTCCCCACAGCAGGAGCTGTTCCTGCTGCAGTGTGTGGGGATTACCTGGTGAGAGCTGAGCCAACGCCTGCAGAAAACCAGCGAGGTGGAACTCTCCACAGTGGCAAGCGTGCTCAGCTTCCAGAAACATCTACAGTTGCATCTTGACAAGGAAAAGAGACAGCTGATTGTCTTGTGGCCTTTCTGGTGTGAGTCAGGAGCTGCTGGAGCAGTGAGCTTGGTGTGTGCTCTGTCTCTGCTCATCAGCCTCTCCTCTCGCCTGGAGGAGTTTCCTGCTCGTGTTTGTTATTGCTCACCTTGCCCCTCACACACAGGATTTGCTGTTGTGTGCTTGCATGTGCTCAGGTAAAATCTGGCTTGCTTGAAATGTTAAATTTGAACTTCAGTGTGGCATTGCTTAAAACAAAAAACCTGAACAGCAAGTACATTTGCTTTAATGTATTGCCTCAAGATTTATTTTAACCCGCCCTTTCTGTTCAGAGGTCCCCCAGAAGTTGATGGGAACTTTGAGGAGGGAATTTGAAAGTTGTAGATGGGCAGCTGAGCTCAGGGAGGCTGATTTGCCTGGCAGTGGGGTTGGCAAATACAGCGAGGAGCAAAGGGTGAGTGAGCATGGAGCTGGGATCAGCACAGGGAAATGAGCTGGCTGAGATGCTTGAACTGATGGGATGGCACAGAGGGGCTGGAACAAAGGAAAAGAGATGGGTATTACACTAATTTTCTTTTTATGTTTGTTTTCTGTTGAAGGCCAGCCCTTGCAGGGTTTGCAGTCTGGAGTGAAGGACTCTGATCATTGCTGTCTGCAAAATCCCAGCGCAGGCACAAAGCTGTCCTGGCTCTGTGCGATGCCAAGAGGCTCCTGTCCCAGCTGAGGCTCTCCTGGTGCTGTTGTGTGCTGTGAGCTCAGCCCATAGGCTCCTCTCAGCCTGCCCTTGCCTGTGTGTGCTGAGAGCTGGGCTCACGTCTTTGACTTCAGCTCGCATTCACCACTGACCTAGAAAAGCTCCTGGCACTGCACAGCCCCAGCAGGACAGGAAACAGCTCAGAGGCACAGAAGGAACCAGCAATTGCACGCTCCTGCAGCCCATTACCCTGCTCTGTTCTGTTATCACAGCTCCTGGGCTGTGCACTCACTTCATTGCACATGAAGGGCCGTGCTCTGATTGCTTCTGGTTTATTGGAAAGTTTATTTGTTAATGTCTGTTACAAGTGATTTTGTGCTGGACTTCCCAGCCACTCTCCTTTTAAACTTCTCTATTAACTTACCTGGTTGTCACATCTCACAGGCCAAGGATTCTCTGACTCAGTTACTTCGTGCAGGAAGTGAAGTCTCAGGTCAGAGTGAGAACAGGTGGAGCTCATCGTGGGCTTTACTTTCCATACTTGGTTTGGGCAAAATCCACACATGACTAAACATTTCGGTAAAGAAAACTAAAACCCCAAATCCAGTAAATTCACAGTATCTAGTGCCATTAAATATTTATTTATTTATTTGTTTGTTTATTTATTTATTTAGTCCCAGCACTGAGTGCCATGTCCAGCCTTTCCTTGGACCCCTCCAGGGATGGGGATCCAAACCTTCCAGGCCCTGCCAAAGCCTGGCCACCCTTTCCAGGAAGGGAACAAAACTGAGCTGAGTGAAAGCGCTCAGTTTGTGAACTCATGGCAGTCTGAGGGCCAGGAACACAAACCACGGTGTGTTGTGAGCAGGAGGAATGTTTGGGGGAAAGAATGACAAATCACCTGTGTTGACAGCACTGTAATACAGAATCAGTCCTGAAATCTCCTGTTCACCTGCTGTCCCCAGACACTCCCTGCCCCTGCAGTGCTGTGCCTGTGATGACAGAGGATGTTTGTAAATCAGCTTCCCTGGCTTGGCTTTCAGCCCTTCAGAGTCCTCTCGATCCACTTGGCAAAGTTTGTTTTACAAAAATTTGTCTCCATGCAGTCTAGATGTTCAGAATACCAAACATAGCTTTTTAATTTTTTTTTTTTTGACACACTGTTTTGGTTTTCTTTCCCACGAAACCA
Organism: Sialia sialis; assembly: GCA_009812075.1. NCBI lineage: Eukaryota > Metazoa > Chordata > Aves > Passeriformes > Turdidae > Sialia > Sialia sialis. The sequence continues at coordinate 6,243,483 of VRYO01001272.1, forward strand.
GTTTGATTACTTAGGTCCTTAGAGTTCAGCACATTCAGGTGGTTTGCTGCCTCGGGGTACCTTAATTTCTGTATGTATTAGAAATACTCCACCCCTCTGAAGTCCCAAAGTCCAGATTTCAAAAACATCAACTGCATTCATTACTTATTCTCTGTTTCCCCCTCAATTCTTGCAGTCTTAAATGACAAAATAACTACATTATATAGGGATCTTGTTTTTGTGGTTTTTACTTTTTGTAAAAGCTGCACATATCAAATGTGTAACAAATATTTTCAGATTATAACTTTGCATTTTTTTATCACACTCACGGGAGGTGTAACACAAAAACAATATGGCAAGAATTCTCAGAACAGCTACAGCAAATAGCCAGATCATTTCAAGAACTAACAAAACACAAACATAAAACGCAAGTGGGAGTTTATTTGTCTACAAAACCTTTTTCTTTCTTCATTCCTCAAGCTGACAGCTGTCCTAGCTGAACGACAGTTTGACTATTATGGCTTTAAAAATTAGGTGCTAAAGGGTTGTTTTCTTCTTGATCCACAACGTATAATTATGCGAGGAAGAAAAAGATCCTACACAAAGACTGCACTTCCTCAGAGCAGTGTCTGCTCTGAAACTTCATTATGAGGATGCCAAATGTTCCCTGCACCGCAGAGCCCGTGGCACTGGGAGCTTTATTGTAGTTTCCCTTAGCAAGTGTTGATGGATTTATGGAGGGCTTCATTAAATATGGGCTTAAAGGATATCCGCTATCGCCCACTTGTCAAAAGCAAAAATAATATCAAAGCCCTGCGTGCAGCCCCGAGCTGCAGGTGTTAACAGTGCCCCGTGCTCTGCGAGTGTTTAATTCCTCAATCCAGAGCTGGGCTCTTGTCTCAGCTGGGCCCTCTCCCAGATAAATTTCCAAGATGAATGCAGCCCGTGCAGGCTGAGGGCACTTGGACCAGGATCCCAGCGTGCTGAGGCTTGGTGCTGTGCTGTCCCAGCTCAGGGTTCTGCTCTCCTGCTCAAGGTTCTGCTCTCCCAGCTCAGGGTTCTTCTGTCCCATCTCAGAGTTCTGCTCTCCCAGCTCAAGGTTCTTCCCTCCCAGCTCAAGGCTGTGTTCTCCCAGCTCAGGATTCTCCTCTCTCAGTTCAGGGTTCTATCTCCCAGCTCAGGATTCTGTTCTCCCATCTCAAGGTTCTGTTCTCCCAGCTCAGGGTTCTCCTCTCCTGCTCAAGGTTCTCCTCTCCCATCTCAGGGTTCTCCTCTCCCATCTCAGGGTTCTGCTCTCCCAGCTCAGTGTTGTGCTTCCCTGGCTCTCAGTGGCTCCATGTCCAGGACTGGGTGTTTTTGGCAGGCTGGGTCTGATTTTGAGGGGTGCAATGCCACAGTCCAGGCCTGTTTTGGTGCTGCTTGAGGAGCAGTGATGTTTCACAGCACCCACCCCAGTGACAGAACCAGAGCACACAGCCTCAAGCTGTGCCTGGGGAGACACAGGTTGGAAATCAGGAAGAAGCTTTTCACAGGAAGAGGGATAAAGCACTGGAATGGTCACTCCAGGGAGGTGGTGGAGTCACCATCCCTGGTGTGTTTAAAAAGCCTGGATGTGGCACTCAGTTTAGTTGAGGTGTTTGGGCTGGGTTGGACTTGATGATCCTGGAGGTCTCTTCCAGCCCTGTGAATTCTGTGAATTATCCCATGGAGGAGCCAAGTGCTGCACGTTTGCCCTTGGCAACCAAACCCTTTCTCCTGCCTCCCTTACAAACAGGGCAGCTGCAAACACAGCTGAAACAAAGCTGAAATCCCATGTGCAACGGGCTGTGCCTCCAGACAAAGAGGGTGCACCCTGGTGTTTGTAAAACATGCACTTATGGAATCAGATAATAACAGGTACAAAGAATAATGGCATGACTCGGGCTGCCTGTGGAATTGTAAACATTTTGTTCAACCACTCATACACCCTTAGTGTGAGCCAACTCCTTAGATGTCAGAATTCCCTATATTTTGATACTCAAACCCAAAAGTAGTTCCAAAATTGAATTAATCTTTCCGTTTATAAGAAGTTAAACAAGATATAATTATTATTACTTTCCTGTGTGTTCATCAGGCAAAAAAAAATAAAAATAGTCCTATGTATAAAAAGCCTAGTTATTTATTTAGTAGCAAAACTATAATGGAAGAAAATTTATAGCGTATTGTGCTAAATGGATAATGAGTACAATTTGCAAATGCATTGTCAGAACCACCAATCCATTGTTTGAGTGGGAAACTGGCAGCAGGACTTGAAGGAGTATGGGCAGACCCCCAAAATACAATTTATTTATTTGTTCTTTGGTCAGTGGAGCTGAGAGACCTGGTTGTGTTTGAGGATCAGTGGGGCCCTGGAAAAAAACCAAAACAAAACAAAACATAGATAATGATTTAATATTCTGGAACGTATTTCAGCTCCTTTTAATTAGCAGTGTGCAGTTTGAATTCTGGAGCTTGCAGGGCTCCTTCGTGAGCCCCAAGTTCTGTGCTTGCAAAAACAGAGCATCAAAGCAAGCCAGAGGCATCAGAAGAAAACAAAATCACTTTTATTTCATCTGATTTAACAATTCTAACTTCTCAGACAGAGGCTGGAGGTTTTCCCTTGGGCATTCCTTCTCAAAAGGAGGATGAAAATCAAAGGCTTGGAAACCAGGAGAACTCGTACCTGCTGTGAGTGCTGAGGTCACAAGTGAATTCTCTCCTACAAAGGAAATGTTACATTAGAAATATGTCAAGGAGTGGGTTTAGTGCATTGGGCTACAGCCTGGTCTAGATCCTCCAGATGTAGATTTTCTGACCAGAAATTTCCTAATTAAAAATCACAAGTGTCTCGATACAAGGCAGAAAATCAGAGCGCCCATGAGGGAGGCTTTGAACATTTGTTTGGCTCAGGTGCTGTGAGGCTGCAGGGCATCCCTCTGCTCCTGCTTTGGGATTTCTGGGACTGAGTCACCCCAGGTCACTCAGTGGTTCCCTTCCCATGTCTGGGATGTTGGAGTGGGGCAGGAATGACCTGGAGGAAGTTCAGCTGCTCTGTCAAGGAGGGATGGCATGAAGCTCTGTCTGATCACAAAGGTATCAAAATGTGGTGCTTGAAAGAATGTTGGATGTTTTCAAAGCAGTGCCACTTTCACATCAAAGCAAATGAAAATTTTATTCATTTCTTTTTATTTTAATCAAGGCTAGAGGCACAGACTGGCATTTCAGCCTGTACAGTGTTACAGGTTTGTGGCAGTGGTGTGACTTCTGTGTGTACTTTTGGTCCTGTTTAGGTTCTTCAGTCACTCCTTTTACTAAACTATAATTTGCAGTGAATTCTAGCATGATATCCTTTCATATAAAAAAAATCAGATGTAGAGTATGAGAAAAAAAATAGAGCAAATATGTTTTGTGAGCCAGAGTGTTTGTGGGAGAAGGGATTTCTGTTTCTATTTCAATTGTCTCCATGAGGGGGTAAGAAAAGTAGACTGGGAAATAAGAAATTAAAACCTAGTATTACTTAATTGAAATACAGCCTAAAAATCAATTCTACAAACAGTTTTTGGAATAAGACAGCCCAAGTTAAGATGGCATTGGAAGTATCTGTCTAAATAGTCTTGGTACTGGTGCCTGAAATTGGTGTAACTCTTCATTGTCTTGCTGAAATGTCCTCATTGCAAAATGTCAGGATGACTCTGCTTCAACAGCATGGAAAAACATTCAGTGACAGTTGCAGGTTTTGTGCTGGTGTAATCCATAGTGCAATGAGAGGCTTGAAATCAGAAACAGAAACGCTGGAGCAATTTGTGCCTAAATTTACAAGAGGACATCAGAATTTGGATCCAGAAACGGGCACTGAGAGCAGGAGGTGAAGGTCACCGAGCAAGAAGGGTGCGGGCAGCAGCAGCACCAAAAATCCCAACCCTGTGAGGGGTGGAGAGGAGGGAGCTGGGGGAGGCAGAGCACAGCGGGGCGGGCTGGGGACTGGAGGGGAGCGACAGGAGGGCTCAGCTGCAGCGGGGCTGACTGCGAGACACCGGGAGAGAAAGGGCAGGATGGGGTGCAGAGCAGAGCAAGTGACTGCTGAGGGTGGGGCAGGGTGGGAGTGGACAGGGTGGAGCTGGACAGGGTGGAGCTGGACAGGGCAGGGCTGGACAGGGTGGGACTGGACAGGGTGGGGCAGAGCGGGGCTGGGCTGATCTGCCCTGCCCGGTTTGGGGTGGAGCGGACCCGACTCCGCGAAGCCGCCAGGTACCGGCGGAGCATCACTGGCAGCCCGGAGCGGCGGTGCCCAGTGCGGTGCCGCCCGGCCCCGTGCCCGGTCCAGCAGAGGCGGAGGGGCGGTACCCGGTGCCGCTCGGTGCCCGGTCCAGCGGAGGAGGTGCCCGGTGCCCGGTGCCGCCGGTGCCCGGTCCAGGGGAGGAGGTGCCCGGTGCCCGGTGCCGCCGGTGCCCGGTCCAGCGGAGGCGGAGCGCCGGGCGGAGCGGACGCGGCACCTGCGTGCTGGCAGCCGGCGGCTCCGGGCCGGCCCCTCGGCGGTGTCGCCAGACGGCGGCTCCGGGCTGGGCTGGGCCGGGCTGGGCCGGCAGCGCATCCCCCGCTCCGCTCCGCCCCGCAGCCGCGGCCATGACCGACAACATCCCGCTGCAGCCCGTGCGGCAGAAGAAGCGCATGGACAGCAAGCACCGCGGAGGGTGAGCGCGGCCGCTCGGGCTGTGCGGGGCGGGGGCGGCCCGGGCAGCAGGAGGAGGATGAGGAGGATGAGGATGATGAAGGGGAGACAGGCAGGCTGACTGACAGGTTGTTCCTGACGCCATTGCCGCGGCACGCCCGGCGCGGGGCAGGATCCGGGCGGGCTGCGGGAGCGGGGACAGCCCTGGGGGAGAGCGGGGACACAGCTCCGAGGGGAGAGGGAGGGGACAGCCCTGGCGGGAGCGGGGACACCCTGGGGGAGAGCGGGGACACAGCCCCGAGGGGAGAGGGAGGGGACAGCCCTGGCGGGAGCGGGGACACAGCCCCGGCAGGGAGCGGCTCGGCCCGGCCCGGCCTTGAGCGCCGGAGCCGCGGGCACGGCGGGGCAGCAGCGCCCGGAGGGGCCGTGTCCCCTCGGCCGTGTCCCCTCCGCCGTGTCCCAGCCCGGCTCCTGCTTGTCACCACCCATCCCCGCTGTGTCGCACGGCCGCGCTGGAGAATCCCTGTGCCGCGGCTGCGGAAGAGCGCAGAGCATCCGTGGCTGTGTAACAAAGGCCCCGGCTCCCATTAACTGTATCAGCGCAGCAATACAATGTCCTTGCGTGCCGCGTTGCCACGGCCCGAGCGAGCGATGTGTCCCCAAAGGAGATGTATGGATGTGTTCACAGCGGTATTCCCGTGCAGGAAGTTACATGAGAAAAATGGTTTTCCAATAGCCTTCCATGATGGAATTGCGCCACTGTGCAGACAGGTTGGTGTGCACACAGCAGGGTGTACGTGGTATCCAAGTCACCTGGATGTCAATTGCCACAGCGTTTCATTCGCCCCCGGAGAACTTGGGATTTTTAAATGTGGCGAAATGTAGCAAAATAAACCAAAACACTGAAGGAAATCTTCGCTGTTAGAACAAGAGGAAATACACGCGTTTGCCTTGTTGATGTTTCTGGTTGTGGTTTGGGTTCAGTCCCGTAACTGACATTGCACATAATGTATTCAGCATTGTTTATTCAGATTTGTTGCTTGTTGGCAGCGTGCTTGCTGGTACCCACGGCAGGCAGGTGTGTGCGATGCAGCAGCAGTGCCCCTGCCTGTGTCACACGCACCACTGAGCAAGTGCCACAAGGTGCAGCCACCACGGCCTTCCTTGCATGTGGGACGTGATTGAAGACAGCAGGGAGGGGTGAAGGCCTGGGAAATTTCTCCAAGCTGCTGGGATGGTTTCTTTTCCTGGAGTTCTCTAATCTCCAGCAAGAGCCTCCTGGGCGTTGGATGTGGTTAGTGCTGCCTAGCAGAACCTGCCCTCAGCTAACCCAAGCTATGGTTCACTGCCTGGGATTCTGCCTGATTAGCAGCCACACTGAGGCTTTCCCGTGGCAGCAAAGCATTCCAGCAACATGGAGGGAAGCCTGCCTAGGGTTTTTACTCAATAGCAGTTGAAATAAATTGGATTTGGGGTTTCTGTTTGGAGCAGTAATTGTTGGGGGTGGGATTTGTCATACATGAGGAGCTCTTGTTTTAGTGATGGTGTTTGATCAAGTGATGGATAGCAGAGCATTGAAGTCGAGCTAATCCAAACCAGTGTTACAAACCACAGAAGAAATCATCCAGCAAGTCGAGAGGTCCCTGGTGTCACAGCCAGAACAGAGTCCTGGGAATCCCAAGCCATAATCAAGGCCTCCTTTCTTCTGTTCCCTGAGGAAAAACCCAAGCAAAGCCAATTTATTAATGTTCCCCAATGCTTATGAAACCAGGATAAGCAAGTGTTGATGGGCTTCACTTTAGCATGGCCCCAGCTGATTTCTGGTGTGGGGGCTCCCCCGCAGTGGGGTGAGTTTTCAGACAGATTTTTGTTGGTGTGGCTCTGGAGTGGGGAGCAGATTTCTGGTCGTGCATGACTCTGTAGAAATCTTTGTTTGTGTTAAAATGAAAGTGAGAAATGCCTGACCCACCTGTAGGGCAGGTGCCATCCTGCAAGGCTTTCATTCCCCTCAGCCTCTGGTGTGCTTTGGAAGGAAGCCAGGGAGGAGCTGGCTCAGGAGCCTTGGGATGAGCGATGGCTCAGCCAGCTCAGGTCTGATGAACCTGGTGGGAGAAGTGGGATCTGCTCCTGAGCACAACTTTGGTGTGGCTCTTCTTGCTCCCTTCAGAGGCTGAGCTCTGAATTCCTGTGCTGGAATCCAGCCCTGCTCATCCCGAGGCTTTGCAGCACTCTGGGAATCACTGTGAGGACTGTGCCAGTGAGGAGGGCAGGGTGGGTGAACTGCAGTGGGATGGGATGGGATGGGATGGAACAGGGATAGGATGGGAATAGGGGTGGGAACAGGGATGGAAATAGGGATGGGAACAGGGATGGGATGGGAATAGGGGTGGGAGCAGGGATGGGATGGGAACAGGGATGGGAACTGGGATGGAATGGGATGGGAGTGACTCTGAGCTTCCCAGGGCCCAGCTCAGCCAGGAAGGGAGTTGCAAGTTCCTGGAGTAGCCGGGTGCTCTGCTCAGCACGTGACACGAGTGTTCCCCTAAATAGCTGCTGGTGTCACTCCTCAATCCTGCACGGCTCCCTTTAAAGCAGCACTGCTGTGCTGTGCAGAGCTGCAGGGAAGGAGGAGCTTTACAGGAACCCTCGGTGAGGCTCACACTGTGCTGCCTGTGTACTCAGGCTCTGTTTAAAGTGGCAAATTCCATTTCAGAGTCAACAGACAGCCAGGGCAGCTCCTGCCCTCGCTGTGCCAGTGTGGGTGTGCCTTGGCACATGCAGGGTTGGGGCTGGGCTGCCTTCCCACAGCCAGGCTGCAGGAATTGCAGCTCTCTGCTCCCTTGCAGAGCCATGCAGCTGCACAGCCTGCAGCAGGAATGCTCCTGAATGTTTCACGTAGGGTGGCTCATGTGCAGGTGTGTAAAAGGGCGAGGGGGTCTTGCACGGCTCTGGTTTCTTTAGCCATGGGAGATTTGTCCCCTGCTTTTGGAATAATGCCACGTGGGGATTGGTTTGTGTGTTAAAGGTGCCAAGCTCAGCCCATGAGGGCCATAGAAACAAAATCTGAGAAAAGGGCTATGTCATTGACTATGTCAATGAACTTCAGCACTAATTTGACAAACGCTACCCAAGTACTGCACAAACGTGGCATTTTTTCCCATTGAGTTTGTTTTACATGGAAATATTTTTATTTGATCTTCAAATACTCCATCAAACATGCTACATTTATAAATAAAACAAACCTGCTCCTTGCTAGTGGCTGTTCACCTGGCAGCTGACAGTCAGTGTGCCTCTTACATCATCACCAGGAACGTGGTTTTGTGGCAATGCAATCCCAGTGAAGTGCAGAGCAGACCTGTTCTGCAGTTCCTGCTGCTCATTTGGATCCCTCTGCAGATCCAGGGCAGCATCACTCACAGGACTGAGTTTCAGGTACAGTTTGCATCCAGAGAGATTCTTAGTTGTGACTCTATTTGAGTATTTGTGAACTTGTTTCCTGTTGTTATTTCTGCCAAGTTATGATTTAAAATGTGAATTGCACAGTGCTGTATAAGCTGCCTTCATGGTATTTCTGTAAGCTGGTAATTTTTAAAGTCCATTGTTTACCCTCACTTCCTAATTTTCTATACTTCAGGGATTATTGCAGGATTGTTCTTCAGTCCTTCAGCTGCAAAATGGAGAAGGAGACAACGTGTTCCTAGACTTTTATAGAAAACTGTTTACATTTCTGTAACTTTGTGATTCCTATTCTTGGAAAGTGCACATTAATTTTATCAGTGTTTCTCAGCAGCAATGTAAACTCTCAGCTTTTTTTCTAGACAGTCTTTCCCTTTCCAGGATGCATATTTCATGATGGAAAATGTTTTATAATAATGCAAATAATTATTTGCAGGAAACTTTCTCCTGTGCCACTGCCTTTGCTCTGAGCAGAGAATTTTATAGTAATGAAGCTTTCCCTCATCATCTGTGACTTAAAAATAGGGATGGTAGCCAGAGAAACAGCAGATCACAGTGCCTGCAAAATTATTGCAGGGAGGGACAAATAAAGTAACTGGAAAAAGCTGACAGCTCCAGCCAAAAGGACTTTTTATTTAATGGACACCAAAGCTAATCTGAAAACACATTTTATGTGCTCAGAGTACTTTGTTGCTGATTCTTCTTTTTTGCATTAAGATGATTCAATTTCCAGAGGAGAAAAGGAAAAGGAGAAGTAATGATCTTATTGATTCTTCCCCAGTGAAGTTTAAGACATCACTGAAAAGTTTAAAAATAATTAAAAATTAAGACAATTGGCTGCCTTTGGGAGGAGTGATAAACATGTGCCTGCAAGAATGAGCACATGGTTCTGTGCTTACCAAAACTTCATTTTTAACTGATTTCAGCAATTCATGGGCTGGCACTCGAGCAATTGCTGTGAGATCACTTTCCTGCTAGTGCAGGGTTTGGGTTTGGATTGCTCTGTGCCCACCCAGCAGAGCACAGGAGGGGAAAACACAGTCACAGGGTAGGAGAGGGTTAAATAGAGGTTGAGTAGGTGCCTTCAGAACAAAAATCCTGGAAGGTTTGTAGGGTAAGAGTCAGGATTTGCTGTCAGATTTTCAGCCCCTGGCTGTGATGCAATGGGATTCCTGAGCTGGGATTCCTCAGTGCTGGCTGTAGTATTCTGTTCACTGGTGATTTTTAAATTAAATACTCCACAGAAACCTCGTGCTGCCAGGCTGTGTAGGACACTCCCAGCAGAAATGCTGGATATTCTGCACTTGGGCAACGATGCTCCTGATATTTGCCTTCAAAACTTGCTAGGCAGGAGGTTTTCCTTCTGTTTATCTAATTAGATTTTCAGTTTGCTTTCCCTGTAATTCAGGAGGTTGCAAACACCGACTCCAGCCAGGCAGGGATTCACACACCTGTTATTTTTACTCAGCAGATTCTCCCATGCCCTTCCTTGCTCATTCTTGGAGCTGCATTATTTTTAGGCTGTTTCTCAAAGCCTCTAGCAGCACAGCATTTGTACATTACCATTCCTACAGCAACAAGAATGTTTGTGGTGGAAATGCTGCAAGGGGTCACCCTATTGTAAATATTATGATATAGGTGTGGGGGGAGATTTGCTGCCGAGTACAATCCCTATAAGAGGCCCAACCTAAAAAATAAACAAAGGTAAATGGTTTCAGATGTCTGATTGCAGGCACTGACTGATTTTTGCTAACTGCAAAGCACATTGTGATGAAATAGGGTGTGTGGGCACCAGATTTGCTCCCTTGGGTAAAGCTGCTTTTGGAGCCTTTTCTCCTTTGTGAAAGAAGGAAAAGCACTTGTTTTTATCTCTTTTTTTCTGTAGACCATATCTGTATTCTGTTGGAATCCAAATACCACCATTTCCGCTACTTTCTATTTGAATATATTTGGGATGCAAGTGGTTCTTTGTCTTAGGTCTTCATCTGCAAACACAAAAGCAAACTGTAATTAAAAGGTTTACAGTTCATAAAATACACTTTCCTAGTAAAGCTTCTGAATTCGAGTGTTTAATACCAGTTTTGATATTTGTCTGGGATTGGTAACCAACTGCCTTTCAATGTGGAATTTATACGTAAGAGCTCTGAAGCTTTTGGTGATCAGTCTGGCTGGTGCTGGCTCTCCAAAATGTCAGAAATTCAGGTCTGTCCTTACAGGAACAAGGGCATGGGGAAGAGATTGGCTTTCAGAAAGCAGCAGTGACAGCAGAAAAATGTCCTTTTTGGGCTCTGGGAGGTGATGTTGAACAGAGAGGCTTTTTCAGGGTACAGCAAGGATGGCTGAGACACCTCTGCATCCTTCCTGAAGGACCTGACCTCGGGCTGATTCCATGCCTGGAGTAAGGATTTGTGGATGGAGCAGGGCAGGGTTTTCTTCACCAAACCCCTGTGAGCAGGGTTTTCTTCACCAAAATCACCGTGAGCAGGGTTTTCTTCACCAAAATCCATGTTAGCAGGGCTTTTCTTCACTAAAATCCATGTGAGCAGGGTTTTCTTCACCAAAATCCATGTGAGCAAGGTTTTTTCTTCACCAGAACCCCTGTGGGCAGGGTTTTCTTCACCAAAATCACACTGGGCAGGTTTTCTTCACCAAAATCCACATGAGCAGGGTTTTCTTCACCAAAATCACATGAACAGGTTTTTTCTTCACCAAATCACCTGTGATCAGGGAGCTGCTGGTGGCCTCAGGGCCAGGCTCAAGTCCCTGGGTGGCTCCTGGAGCTGGTGTGGCGGGCCAGGGGCTGCAGGGGGATGTGGGACCCAGAGCAGTGTTCATTGATGAATTAATGAATTAATTCCCCTGCTGCAGGTGCTGTGAGTGCCTGAGATGCTGTGGGAGGAGAGAGCCCAGGCCTCGAACGGTGTGGCTGGGCCACCCAGAGAAGAGAGAGCAGAGGTACCCCCGCAATGTCATCAACAACCAGAAATACAACTTCTTCACCTTCCTCCCTGGGGTAAGCTTGGCTAGAGCTGCTTTTCACCATCCACCTCAATGCTTCCCCCATTTTTCAGTGGTTTTATATTGCTGTCAGGCTAGGAGAAATCAAGATAGCTCACATGGGCAACTTCTAGAGAAGAGGCCGTTTATTGACCAAAATTATAATTTATAATTTATAATGAGGATCCCAAAGCTCAGGCAGAACAGAGTTATTGGACAGAATAAGAAAACAGTCCCTGTCACATACTCACAGTACAGTTACTTCTTAAACAATAGGTGTCTAATCTATGTTTTTCTTTTTCTGCCTGAGAATGTTCACAGCCCCAGAGCTGTGTGTTCAAAACAATCTGGGAAGGTTTTAGGTATCTATGAGAAACAAGAACTGTGTAGCTTTCACTGCTGAGAAAAATCCTGACAGAAATTTTCCTGGGCCACAAACAGTGTCCACAGTTTTTCAGTAGAGAAGTGCAGAATCTGGAGCTGGAGAAAATGATGGGGTTGTGTTTGGTTGCCTTCTTGCAAAACCTGCCTCAGGCAGCAGCAAAGCAGACCCAGAGCTGTCCTGAGTGTCCAGGGCTGCCTCAAACTGCCCCAAGTCAGATTTAGTCACTGGGAGAGCATGCAGAAATGTTCCTGGTGCTTACTTCAACATGCATAACATCCTGCCTCCAATTTTTGTCTGCTTTTTATTTTTTTAGGTGTTGTTTAACCAGTTCAAATACTTCTTCAACCTTTATTTCTTGCTGCTGGCCTGCTCTCAGTTCGTGGTTGAGATGAGACTTGGTGCCCTTTACACATACTGGGTTCCTCTGGTACGTCATTCAAACTTTATTTATCCAAGGAAGTTTTGGTGTTTGACAAAATTTTTTGTGCTGCTTTTTCTGTGGGGTGTAAGTTTACACCTTAAATCCTATTTTTGACTTGCTTCCTGAGGCCTGTGCTGTGCATGCTGTAGGCTTTAGACTTTCAGGGCAGTGAGATCCCTGGTGAAAAGCAGAAAGAAGTGAGGGGGCAGCTTTGGGACACTGCTGTTAAAATTCTATTTGTTTTAAAGCCTGGTCCTGCATGAATTCCCTCTCAAAAGCTGTATTTCATTTGCTATGTGAATCTGCTGCTGGTTCTGTTGGATCCTGTCCTGTAAATTAAATAAATTAAAAATACATGACAGAGGATATCTCTCTGTTGTACAGGCAGTTGTGACTTGTCTGTGCCAGGTGAGCAATTAGAATTTGCGTATGAGCTGCCAGAAAGTAGGATAAGAAAATTCTTTGTTCATTACTGCTACTAGCAAAGGTGCTGGGGCTGGAATGACACAGGAGGTGACACAGCCAGCTGTGGGAATATTTTGGGGTGATTATTTGAAGGCTCTTCAAACAGCTGAAACCTGAGCTGCAAATAGCTGTTGCTTTTTTAGTTTTATTTTGGAAAGCAGGTACATTTCTAGGTAAATGAACAAATGCATTTCATCTCTGTATTAATTAATTAGATGATATATTTAGATATATATGTACATACTAACAACACCTTGCTCCCTTCTTAAAGTTCCTTATTGACAGAGATAATCAGCACCTGGTTGCAACGTTCAACACGAGTTACAAAAGTTCATTTTCTGTGGTGCATGAGGAGTGTTTTAACTGTACAGTGAGTCTGAGCTGTGGAAACACAATTTTGTGATGCCAACCTCATAAAGAATTGTTTTGCATTAATATTTTTTACATAGTGAAGGATGTGATGTGGGCATTTCCTCATGGCAGGAGGAAATGAAATGAGTGCTCATATGCACAGACAAGTAGGACTGAAGCCCCAGTCAGGCAAACATGTAATTACACCATGAGTAGTGCACATAAAAATCTTCACAGTCATTTGTAGGTGAGTGTCTGTACATGTACACATGGAAGCACATCATGATCTGTTTATTCTGTATAAAAAGGGGGTTATGCAGATTTCTGTATTTATTTCTACACAAAGAAATCTCCCAGATGAGTTGTGCTGACTTCAGTGGCCCCGAGGGGGTGAGCACTGAGGTTTGAGGGCTCTGCCTCACCCTGGATTTCTCAGTCACTCAGCTGTGAGGTGAAATGAGCTATGGCACTGGCATTCCTCAGGGAAACTTCACCAGGACTTTCATGGGGATAAACTTCACACAGCTTTGCTTGGGGGATTACAGGAATTTCACAACTATAAGGCGCACTGGATTATAAGGCGCACTTCCGGGTTTCGATCAAAATTTTAGTCAAAAGGGTGCACCTTATAGTGGTGAAATGACTGTACCTTCACAAGGATGTGCTTGGGGAGAGCCCTGTGATAAAACTGGGGAGTTCCTTAAGCAAGGAGTGTGTTTTCCAGCAGCTGGTGTGTGCTTGGCTCTGGGCCTGTACTGATTGAGAGCGAGGAAATGCAGATTGTTGTGTTGGCTCTGATAAATACTGCTGTTATTGGAGGCAGATGTGGTTTTGCTGGCTGACCTTTTGCTCCCTGCTGTTCCCCCGTGCTGCTGGCAGGGGTTTGTGCTGGCTGTCACCGTGATCCGCGAGGCGGCCGAGGAGATCCGCTGCTACGTGAGGGACAAGGAGGTGAACTCGCAGATCTACAGCAAGCTCACGGCCAGAGGTGAGCTCCACACCTCTCGTCCTGCCCTGGGACAGCCAGGGCTCAGCTCAGGGGCTGGGGGCTCTGTGCCACGCTGCTGCTGCTGCTGGGGGGCTCCTCAGCTGGAGGTTGGGGTGTGCTCAGGGGTTCAGGGAATGGTTTGGGTGGGAAGGGACCCTAAATCCCACCCAGTGCCACTCCTGCTCCAAGCTCTGTCCTGGGACTCTGCCAGGGATCCAGGGGCAGCCACAGCTGCTCTGGGAATTCCATCCAGCTCCTCTCCACCCTCATTCCATCCCAAATCCCATGGAAATCTCCCCTTTCCCATGGGAGGCCATTCCCTGGGTCCTGTCCCTCCATCCCTGCCCAGCCAATCCCCAGAGCCCAGGGCTGTTCCTGCAGCTCCCACAGAGGGATGGGAAAATCAAATCCAAGAATCCTGGAATGGTTTGGGTTGGAAGAGACCCTGAATTCATCCCTTCCACCCCTGCCATGGCAGGGACAGCTCCCACTGTCCCAGGCTGCTCCAAGCCCTGTCCTGGGACTGGGACTCTGCCAGGGATCCAGGGGCAGCCACACTGCTCTGGGAATTCCATCCCAGGCCCTGCCCACCCTAAAGAACCAAAAAGGAGCCTGGAAGCACTCTGAGGTGTTTGTCAGCAGCAGGGATGTGATTCCTCAGGACTGGCAGGGTCAGCTCTGCATTTCCAGTGTCCATCCCCTGAGCCTCCTGCCCAGCCCTGGTCTGGGACTGAGCCCAGCCTGGGGCTCAGCTGAGCCTGACTCTGCTCTGGCCATTGTTTCCAGCTGTGCTGTACCTAACAAAGCCATGGAAATTCTCATTTCAACAGTCCAGTGCTGCCTCACTGAGGAGTTACTCCTAATACCATGACAAAGATGGTGAGGCCAGGGTTTTGTTTTAAAAAAGGGAATGAACTGAATTTGAGCAAATTTGGGTTCTTTTCCATTTCCAGTTTCTTACTTACAAAAGTTTATGCCCCTGAACTAAGATGCAGTGATGTAGGTGTAGTAAAAATATGCTGGGTTTGTAGGAATAAGGCTGCTTTTCAAATGTAATTGCCTAAGGCTGGATATATTTCACATGCTAGGAGTTATGGGGCAACTCTAAACTGGGGAGTTTGAGTTTCTGAATATTAAATCCCTTTTTAATAACATGTTCTTACTACAACACTTAAAATGCTTGGCAACCAACAAAAGCCTCATCCAAGAGGGGAGTACTACATCTATTTAAAGATATAAAAGAGTTGCCTTCTGGATTCTATTCAGTGATCTATAAGGGGCCTGACCTCTCCTTTAGTTCTTTTCATATTGCTATTACGTTTCCCATGAATGATTTCCCTCCCCCCAGTCCTTTAACTTTTCTAATTTTGTGAAAGAAACCAAGGAGGATTGGCAGCTGGGCACTAGCTGAAAATCTGAAACCACTGTATTTAACATGAATTTTATGCACAAACAGCAATGAGACTGGGGTATAGTTTAAAGTAGAAAAAATAGTAAAAAATTATTTATAATTCACGTGGTTTGGGGAGAAAAGTAATTTTCTGTCCCTCGCTGAGTCTCAGTACTGAATTTTTTGGGAGATTGGGAATTACCTGGGAGCAGGGAAAGGCCTGGTGAGGCTGGGGATGGAAATTTGGTGTTTGATTTCTCTCACCACTTTGTAGGTTTTCAAGGGAGACTGTCAGCAGCTCAGAAGTAGAAGCAGCAAACATGAAAATAAATTTGGAGCAGCTGATCTGAACAATTAATTTTCAGTGTGGCTGACAAAAAAAACCCTCCACCCTAAACCTTTTTTATCTTTTTACCCAGATGATCCATTTATGTTCCAACATGATGAAACCAGCAGACTTCTGGAAAGCATTTTTTTTTTTTTAGTGGAAAGCTCTGCATTTAAAGGCCAGTTGTTTGGATTGTTATAAAAAATAATCAAATTTCAATCCCCTATTCATGAGCCACAAGCCTCCCTGTGTTCAGGGGCTGTTCTGAGCTGCTTGATGGAAAGCTTGAACTGTGCTTGCAAATTCCTGCCTTGTTTTTCTTCTCCTGCAGCCCCCCTCCCTGGGTGACGCTGCATAATGGAGAGAAACTCCACAGAAAAGTGCCAGGGACCTCCTACTGAGGGGTGCTGCTTAAGATACAGATCATTGGCATTTACCAGCCATAAAAAACCAATATTTTCCCAAACCCTGCGAGTCCTGCTCCTCAGCATAAGGCTGCAAAAGCCACAAGTTTGGTGCAGCACATCAAACAAATCTACCCCCTTCTCTTTTTTTTATTTTTTAGATGCATTTAACTTGTTTTAGTAAACTTCTGGTTTCATCTTTAATTCCAAATTAAGTGTTTGGATCTGTACTTAGGTGCAGCTTGGCAGATTTTTGTGAAATTTTGATTTAAGTGCTCACAGGACATCAAAGAGCATCTTTTCTGGCTAATATATTTATAATTTGAAATTATCTGTTTTCTGGTACATCCATAATACTGCAGATTTGGTGATAATTTCAAAGACCAGAGCTGAAATTGGAACAAACTGTTTGCATTTGATTATGTTTACTTTGTTGTCTTTAAGAAAGATAAATCAGGATACAGCAGAGAGTGAAACAAATACCAGACAAATTTTAACAACAGATTTTTTTGAATGAGAGAGCAAGACTAGTTTAGTTTAAAAAGTGATAAACACCAGTTTCTATTCTGATTAACGTAAGGAAATACAAACTGGAAGTGATAGAAATGCTAAATAAACCTGTGTGTGTTTAGAGGAAGCATTTCTAGTCTCACTTTAAAAAAAAAATTTTAATTACAAAAACATTTAAATAGCAGAGCAGTACTGGGAACTGGAACAGTTGTGCTATTAGCTGCTTTTAAACATGCATGAGAAAACATCCAATGTTTAGGTGGCAGCTTCCCCACAGAAAGAAAAGGGAATTACAGAATTCCCAAGATCAAAATAAAAGGAATTCAAGTGAGTTGCTTTATGGGAGTCCTGAGTCAAAGGAAACATCTGGTCCTGGTCCCCTTAGCAGGAGTGTGGTGCACTCTGCAGGGATGTCACCCACGGGGCCAGGGAGGCTGCAAAAGCAGAATTAGCTACCTAAAATAATCATTTCTGCAGGAATTAGAAAACCTGTGCTGCTGAGCAAGGTCCCCTCTTTGTTTTAGCCCCCAGCAGCAGAGCTTGGGGGGTTGTGAACAAGACAAATCTGCTCCAGCTGCTTTGGGTTTTCTCAGATTGGAAAAATTTTAAAGCAGATGATCCTGTTTTCAGAATAATGATCCCAAAAGCCTTTTATGTGCGTAATGATGGGAAATCATCACGTTACAGCTTTGTCCAGGCATTCATTTTGCTTTTGCTGAATGATTTTTTACCTCATTAAGGAAAACCTTACACAAGTAAGTTTGCCTGAGCCCTGCAGGTAGTGCTGCTTCTGCTGACAGTCACCAGGGAAATCCTTTAAGGGAATACCGAAAATATGGTTAAACAAATCCCCAGCTTTTTTTGCACATGTGCCTGTGTGGGGAGAGCACTCTGGTTTTTTTTCCCCCCTTTCCTTTGCACAGGAGAATATTCAAAAGCACTTTTTGTTGATCTGTGAATACCCGTATTAAAAGGGGAGGAAGAGATGTTATCTGTCAGACCCTTTTAGTGTCATAGTACCTAACTTTGTATAGCCCATACACAAGACTGCCAGGGATGCTTTTTTTGATCCTCTTGGAGTGCAGCTTTTCTTTTCAAGCCCCAGCGTAATGGACTCTTAATCCCCAGTTTGCTTCCTGCCCCGGCAGAGACGTCTTCAGCCCAGCATTCATTTTGTTTACTTTTTTTTTTTTCCCTTACTCTTTTATTTTTTTTTAACCAAAAAACCTAAAAAAAAACCCAACCCCTCACAAGGCAAACTCCAGAATCCATGAAAGACCTATGAGATATTTGTGAAATGGGCCATGACTGCTTATAATTTGTAGGAGTAATTACAGCATGCGAGGAAGTCTGCATTTATTAGCAGCAGTGATGAAGCATGTTGTTAAGCACACAGTGTGTCACCAAAGCAGCAGGCTGCCCCCAGCCCAGAATGGCTTTCATTGTTAATTTGGAGCAGAAACACTGAAGCATATCCTGAGAAGGATGCTAATGAAGGGACTGCCAGTAGTAAAATCCCAGTGACCTTTGTGCTTTGTGCTAATTTCTATTCCCCCTGCCTTCCCCCTCCTGCTTTCCCCTGAGCTGCTATCTGGCCAGTTAGGCAGAATTTTGAGGTACAGTAGGAGTGTTGTCCGTGCCAGGGTGAGCTCCACGTGCCTCCCCCACTTCCACTCAAATCACAGCAGATTAAAGAGGCTTTTGTTGAAATATAACAGACACATAGAGGCAGGGCTCAAATTAACTGATTATAAATCACTAGTTAGTCTGGGAAGCCAAATCTAGAGCTGGCTAATGATTTGAAATTACTAGCCAATTGTTAAATTAATCCCCTGTTTTAAAGCAACTGGGAAATGTTTGACAGCTGCACAGGAATAAATATTTACATGATTTCTGCAGGACCTGTTCTCTGCTTGTTTGGCTGGTCCTGCAGGAGGCAGAGGGGAGGTGGCAGAGCTGAGCCAGATGCTGGAGCTGCAGCAGGGCAGGAAATGAGCCTGGATTTTGGATGGACCCACTGTGCTTTCAGCTTGGCTTCAGAGTCAGCTTTACATCTCCAGGCACCTGAGGAAAAGGAGTTGGATTTGATGGTTCCCTGCTGCAACTTTCTGTTCTTGCTCTCTCATCTGCCTGATGCTGGAAGTGTTTTTGGATTCCTGAGTGAGGCAGCACAAAAAGGAGGTTAAGGAGTTGTTGCAGAGTTATGGCCAGGCTGGGCTGTCTGCAGGGCTGAGTTTGGAGCTGATAGCTGAGGGGAATTTCAGCCCTTTTGGGACACCCAGCCCTCAGTGAGCTCAGGGAGTCTCTACAGGGCAGCACTGCCACGTTCCCATGGTGGAATCATTTCCCATTTTGTCCCCAGACTGCAGTGGAAGGAAGGGAGGGGACCAAAGCACCCCAAGGCTGAAGTGCTC
Organism: Sialia sialis; assembly: GCA_009812075.1. Classification (NCBI taxonomy): domain Eukaryota; kingdom Metazoa; phylum Chordata; class Aves; order Passeriformes; family Turdidae; genus Sialia; species Sialia sialis. Next base: position 6,262,258 of record VRYO01001272.1, read on the forward strand.
TGCTCTGACACCAACACCTTTCCTTTGCAGGGACTGTCAAGGTGAAGAGCTCTAACATTCAAGTGGGTGACCTCATCATTGTGGAAAAGGTTTGTTCTATATTCATCTTTCCTGGGTTAAGCGCTTTTTTTTTTTTTTTTGCAAGACCTTAGAAAATGAAATCTGAATTCCTACTTTACAATAGTCTTAGAATATCCACTTGAACACAAGTTGAAATATTTAATCACTTTACAGGGTTCCCCTACCTCACCAATGACATCATTATTTCTACAAATGAGGGCAAATCTGTAGGTGTGCACCTATAACCTCATTTTTTACTTATCCTGCAGCAAGATAAAGAGCTTTCCCATCCTATCTGTGACTGTTGGGCACAGGTTAAAGACCTGGACCGGATGAGCATCCAGGTGTTTGTTTGGGTCTAAGCACTGCAGTTTTGGGAGCCCCAGTGGTCCATTTGTAGGTACTGCTATATTCAGGTGTATTTCCCCCTTTGTACAAGTTTCAATGTGATTTTTTTGAACCCACTGATTGATTTTTTTTTCCCCCCACCCACTCTCTGCAAGCAGCTGTGACCTCTAAAACCATTAGTATGAAAATACTCAGTACAAAAAGAGAAACTTGCTGGCTGCAGATTCCAGATACAACCTCTCTGCTAACATGGGGCTCCTTGAAAGGAAACCAGCCCTGGTTTAAGATTTCTTCATACTTCTAGAATTACTCTCCAGCCCTTTTGTAAACCTAACCCTTGGGTCTGGTCAGTGGGAGCTGGCACCAGTCATTACCCTGCACTTGGAATTCTGCAGGGAAGCGAGTTCAGGATTCAAAGCAAACTGAAGCCCGAGCTTTGGGCTGACAAAGGAATCCTCTCTGTGCCTCTGCTGCTCTGGGGAAGGCTCTGCACACGCCAGCAGGGCTGCTGCACAATAATGGCCTTTCTTCTCCTCCCAGAACCAGAGGGTCCCTGCTGACATGATCTTCCTGAGGACGTCAGAGAAGAATGGTAAACATCTGGAACCAATTGTCAAAATAGCCATTAACCTTTCACTGGTTGTTTGGAGAAAATTATCTTTTGGAAATGTGGAAGAAATAGATAATAGTAAAATTTTAGAGAGAGGGGGAGCTCAAGTGGCTTTGTGGACCACCACTTCTCAGGGTGTTGTACACTAGCTTCGTTTGCTAATCAAAGAACATAGGGATTGAGTCCAGGGTAAATGAATCTGGTTGCATTTTAGATGTATTTACTTGCTGTTCAGGCTTGTTTTGTTAAGTGTGGGATAAAGAAATGTTTGATCAGAAGGATAATAAAACAGATTAATGGGAGCATCTCAAGTGAGTTTGAAAGTATAGCACAGAGAATTCTGGCCTAGGGAAGGAAAGGAATGCAGTGCAGGAACATCATCCTTCCATTATTAACGAATGCAAACCAGACACTTCCCAGAGAAGGGAGAGGAATATCCTGGAGGGGAAACCATCCCATAGGTGTGCCTAGGGCAGGCTGGAAGGCTCCCTGACTCTGTTCCCATCCCCAGTGTGAAGAACACCATTTACTGTCTTGGTAAAATGCAAAAGGTTTAATAAAAAGACAATAGGAGACAAACATAAAGTAAAAGGTTAAAACAGCTGGGTGCTTGGCAAGTTGTTAAGAGCACACACTGCTTTGGGAACTCCTTTGAATAAGTTTTATAATATATTAACTTGTTGCATATTCATAGTCCTTTATGCATAGTTTAACTTTTTTTGGGAACTGTTCAGCATGGCTACTTTTTGGGTTTGCTTTTTTAGAGCATGTGTGTTTCTTGGCTTGTGGTTTTAATTTTTTTCTTATTATTTTTTAATTTGGGTAGTGGTCCCGGCCTTTTGCAGTTGGTGAGTGTTGATAATTGTTGTGTTAGTTATAGGTTTTTTATTATATGTTTATGGACTGTTATTCTAACTAAGTGGATAGTTTAAGTATTTTTTTAAAACTTACATCTAACTTTTGCTATTAGAAGAAAATAAAAAAAGCCTATATTCATAGAGAAAAGTTATTTTAGCATTATACATATAGCATTTATCTCAATGTTTACAAAAAGCCAGCAATGTCATGTTCCTGTAACCCCAGGCTCGTGCTTCCTGCGCACGGACCAGCTGGACGGGGAGACGGACTGGAAACTGCGCCTGCCCGTCAGCTGCACCCAGCGCCTGCCCACGGCCTCGGTGAGCTCCTGTCCTGAGCTGGGCAGGGCTGTGGGGCTGTGCCTGCCCCAGCTCCTGCCCCAGCTCCTGTCCTGGGCTTGGTGGGGCTGTGCTGCACATCTGTGCCTGCTGCAGCTCCTGCCCCAGCCCTGGCAGCTCTGCAGGGCTCTCTTG
>VRYO01001272.1:6286293-6319113 GCA_009812075.1 Sialia sialis
TGTCCCCTGTGACCTTGCTGTGTCCCCTGTGACCCTGCTGTGTGTCCCCAGGCACGCTACGTGCAGGCCAAGCTGAGCGTGCACGACCGCTCGCTCAAAGTGGCCACGGTGATCGAGAGCCTGGAGATGGAGATGGAGCTGCTGTGCCTCACTGGGGTGGAGGATCAGCTGCAGACAGACGTCAGGCCCACGCTGGAGACGCTGAGGAACGCTGGCATCAAGGTCAGCCTGAGCCAGGGCTGCTCCAGCAGGAGCAGAGACCCTCTGGAGCGCGTGGCATTGTCCCATGGGCTGCCAGTTAAAAACTGGGGGGGTTTTAGACATCACTTTGGGAACAGAATGTGCTGCAGGTATTAAATCCTCACACATGAGTGTGTCACTTCTGATGTCCTCACATGCTCTGGCTCCTCCTGCAGAGAAAGGAATTGTGTGGGCACAAGGGAGGATCCAACAGGAGATTTTTTGGGCAATTCTTCTTTCAGGGAGTTGCAGGTTTGGCTGTGTTTGGTTCGTGGTGCATGAGCTGTGGGTATCCACGTTTTCAGTAGCCACTAGAGGGGAGTCTGAGCCAAGAGAATCAGGGAGTGGATTTTTTTTTTTTCCAGCTTTCTGGGCTCCAGCATCTGTGACTCCACACCTACAGCCTGAGCTGTGCTCAGCACTGAAGGGAGCTGCTGTGGGGTCTGCATAGGTTCCCTCTCTGAAAAGTTGTCAGCTTTGCAAAAGGGGAAAAAAATGGATTAAATATTCAGATTTGGGTAAGAAAAGTAGGTGAAAGGTCCTGGTTGTGGTTTCTCTGCTTTAAGTTGCAAAGTGAGCAAAAATGTGAAGCCGTGCTGTGAATACAAAGCAGGGCTGTGTGTTTGGGGCTGAGTCAGGAAGGGAATTCACTGCTTGGGACCAGCTTCCAAAAGTGCTTTTTGTTTGGGGCCATGCCTGTAAACAGCAGAGACTTCAGCAGAGAAGTGAGAGCAGGGAAATCAGAGTTCCCCAGTGATGTTGTGGTCCTGCTCAGCACTCCAAGGGTTTTCCTCCTTCCCTTTGTCCTCACCTTGGCTGGAGGTGTGGGATGGGCTGAGCACTCCTGGCACTGCAGGGTTCATCAGGGCATTGCATGTGAAGATAAATCCTGAGTGAAGGGGGTCTTGCAGTTCATGACAGGGACAAATAAACCAGTCTTTGTGTGGGTTTTTTTGTTGATGTTTTGGGATTTTTTAAAAGTTTTTGTATTTTTCATTGAATATTCTTGGGCAGTGTCTTGAAAACATAAAAACACTAGTGGAAAAAACCAAAGTCACTGTGATATATTTACACTGGAGAAGGAATTCCCAGCCATTGCTGCTGACATTGCTTTCTAACTCCCTCCTTTCACCAGCACAAAATAAAAGGACCAGTGTAGATTTAAAAAAAAAAATCTTAAAAAAAAAAAACCTCAAGCAAGTGAGTGTGTTCCAGACGTACACATCAGCACTGAGCTAACCCCAGTTGCATCATCCACATTTCAGGCTGGGCCAGGAGGGATCTTTCTGCAGCAGGGCTTGGTTGAGAAATGGCCGGGGAGGGACACATTAACATGCAAATACACATTTTTTTAGCTTACATTTTGAGGGTTTATCAGCAGAATCTTGAAATATTGCAGGTGGGAAAAATGTTACACAGAGTTTGTAACTTCCTTTGTGTCTCAGCCTCTTTAAGAGCTTTGCTTGCTTTCACGTGTGGGAATTTTCTTGCGTGTTTTAAAATAGATGTTTTTGAGAAGAATCATTTGTACGTGTGTTTTAACAGTTCTTTTCTAAGCCTGAAGGGGCAGGTGGTACTTGCAGAGACCCTGCAGATGTGGTTTAAGCTTTATTTAACACACAAAGTGTTTGGGTTTTAGGTGTGGATGCTGACAGGGGACAAGCTGGAGACAGCCACGTGTACAGCCAAGAACGCTCATCTGGTGACACGGACACAGGACATCCATATTTTCAGACTAGTGAGTAACACCCAGAGCCCAGACTCTGGGACAGGAGGGGTGTGAACTCACAGCTGCTTCTCAGGGCATTTCTGTTCCTTTAACCCAACTTTTGACCCAAGCTGTTGTTTCTGTGACTGCGTGCCCTAACTCAGTGTGCTGCCTGTCTTGGCTGTGTCACTTCTGTTCCCTCTGGGATTCTTTGCTGTTTTCCCACCCCAGTGAGGCACACTTTGCTCAGTTCCATCCTCCCCCAGGTGACAAACCGAGGAGAAGCCCACCTGGAGCTGAACGCCTTCCGCCGCAAGCACGACTGTGCCCTGGTCATCTCAGGGGACTCACTGGAGGTACGGTGCTCAAGTTGGGGCTTTCATATTTCCCACATTCTCTACTGCATTGGTATTTAACTCTGAACTTCATACAAAGTGTTAGCAAGCTCTCCTCACAGTGTAGCTAGACAAAACAATCCTTGTCTAGCCTGAGAACCAAGGACACCGCTGCAGCTTCAGACCCAAAAAGTGCAAATTGAGGAGAGAATCTGGGAGGCCGGGACTGCAGAACCTGGAGCTGGAATTGAGCAGTGAACCCAAAATGGAAAAGCACCCAAACTTATAAAAGTGTGAAAATTTGGGCCTTCCATCTTGGGTGTAGCCATGGCTGGGCTCTTGCACTGCCCAAGGTGAATCCTTGGAAGGGTTTTTAATAAATCCCTGCTTTACTCCTCTAACTCTGCCCAGGGCCCCAGCAGGGCCAGGCTGGCAGAGCAGGGGTGAGCAGGTGTGCTGTGTGTGCCCAGGTGTGCCTCAAGTACTACGAGTGTGAGTTCATGGAGCTGGCGTGCCAGTGCCCCGCCGTGGTGTGCTGCCGCTGCGCGCCCACGCAGAAAGCGCAGATCGTGCGGCTGCTGCAGGAGAGGACGGGCAGGCTCACCTGCGCCGTGGGTGAGTCAACCAGGAGCAGGGGACACGGAGAGTGGCACTTCCAGGTGCTACTTTTGGGGTGAACATGTTGTCTGGTACCGCCTGGGAGTGGTGGTTTGGGGAGCCATGGGTTTGTGGGGTGGTGGAGAACGTGGTTGAAGTTGTGCATGTGGAAATTCAATGTGAAAATCCTCATCAGCCTGGGAATAGGGATTTGGGGAGTGGTGGTTTTGTGGGATGATGGAGAAGATGGTTGAAGTTTTGCACGTGGAAATTCAATGTGAAAATCCTCATCAGCCTGGGAATGGGGGTATAGGGAGAGGTGGTTTTGTGGGGTGGTGGAGAACATGGTTGGAACTTTGCACGTGGAAATTCAATGTGAAAATCCTCATCAGCCTGGGAGTGGGGGTTTAAGGAGCTGTGGGTTTTTGGGGTGGTGGAGAAGATGGTTGAAATTTTGCATGTGGAAATTCGATGTGAAAATCCTCATCAGCCTGGGAGTGGAGGCTTAGGGAGCTGTGGGTTTGTGTGATGATGAAGAAGATGATTGAAATTTTGCACGTGGAAATTCAATGCAAAAACTCCTCATCAGCCTTTCAAGTGGCATCTTTTCAAACCAGAGATTGTGCCTGTTCACTGGGTGAAGTGCCGCTGTTCATCTGTGAGCTTTGTTTCAGCACTGCAGATATAATGGTACCACCTACAAGTGAGACACATCCATCACTGACCTGGGGGGGCTATCAGAACAAAACTTAAGAACTTGAATTAATGATTTCTGCTTAGAATCTTGCTTTGGTTGATTGGGTCATTTCTTACAATATTCCAGTGTGGTGCAGATGACTTTGGTGGGGTTGCAGGTTGCCCCTGTTGCTTAACTCCCAGTTTTGTTTGTGCTTTGCCCTGCAGGTGATGGAGGGAATGATGTTAGCATGATTCAGGAGGCTGACTGTGGTGTTGGAGTTGAAGGAAAGGTGAGATTACCTCATGTTTAATGAGAATTTCTGTGGCCAGTTTTCGAGCAAGTAATAAATGAATTCTCAGACATTTGTGCAAGAAAGGGAACAAGCTCCCACAAGAATCATCATCAGAGCAGTAGCCCTGTCATGAGAAATAATTTGGCTATAAAGGAGACTGCTGTCAAAGGGAGTTCAAATTAATTATTTGGTTCTTGGCAGAATTCCTGAATTTGTGCCCTCATGGTTAATTTTGGGGGTTGGATGCCTCAGGTGCTGGAGTTCTAATTACACTGATCAGATATACCCTACATGCACAATTAAAAACTGTGCATATCAGTTTGCAAACCAAACCCAGGGTTAGAGCTCTGATTCCTGCCCCTGGAGCTGTGTGGAGCTGCAAGACTGGATTGGCAGCAGCAGACAGACTCTGCTTGCACTCAGCCAAAACTGTGTGAACTTTTGAGACTGAGGGTTTGTGTTCAGCACTGGCTTGATAGGAGTGTCACATTAACAAGTGCAGCAGAATCCAGAGGTTGCTTGCAGTTGGAGGCCAAGGTTCAAATGGGAATTCTCCTCATATTTGTGTTCTTTGCTTAAAACCCACAGTGGAAGGAGAAGTGCTGAGGCAATGCTCTCCCTCACCTGACATACTGCAGATATTCCTGGAAATTCTGTCAGTGACAACTCAATAATAACAAATATTCTTTGTTTCCAGTGCTGAGATGATCTCACAGTGCTTCTCCTTGTTCTTGTTCCCAGGAAGGGAAGCAGGCATCGCTGGCAGCTGATTTCTCCATCACTCAGTTCAAGCACCTGGGTCGCTTGCTCATGGTCCATGGAAGGAACAGCTACAAGAGGTCTGCAGCCCTCAGCCAGTTTGTGATCCACAGGAGCCTCTGCATCAGCACCATGCAGGTAAATGGGCCAGGAAAGGGTTGCCAAGGAGAGGTGGAGAAGCCAAATCATAAAGGAAAGGTCCTGTGTCTCATCTGGAATCTGCTCTTTGTTCTCCTGAAGAGTTTCTTGGGTTAGGGCTTGAGGTTGTTACTTTGACATGAAAACACAGGAGAAAATTCCTGCTATTGGACAAATACCAGCAGCTGCTCCAAAGGACTGAGAAGGGTTGATATTCCTTTAGTCTGTCTTCATTTCAGGAATGTTCCCGTTAGAACAGAGTGTATTTTCAAGCTGTTACTTTTACTGCAGGATCTCAGTGCCTAAAAACTCATTTCTTTTCTAGGCTGTTTTCTCATCAGTGTTTTACTTTGCTTCAGTTCCTCTCTACCAAGGCTTCCTCATCATTGGGTAAGAGCTCACTTTGTACTGGGACTGAGGAAACCTCTGCACAGTGATCAGTTCTGGGCTGATTAACATGCAGACCATGCACATCTGCACTCACTGCACTGCTTCAGGAGCTGCAGGTCAGCCTGTCCCCTTCCAGTGCAGACACTTCAGAAACATTTCCAGCAGCTTTTGATGGTTTGTCATGTTTGTGAAGCAGCCCACCCTCAAGGAATGTTCTTTTGATCCCTTTCAAAGCCAGGAAAAGGGACAGCCCAGTCCAAAATCTGCCTAAGACAGGGCATTGCAACTGTAATCCCACTATGACTTTTTATACTTTCGTGTGCATAATTAAAAAAACCCAGCAAATTCATCTCCATTCCCTTCTGATGCAAACAGACTCCACCCTGAGCTGTAGAGATGGGCACAGGTCAGTCCTTGGCTCCACTGCAATATCTGAACCAGTCACTCGTGTATGAGTATTCCTGACCAAAAATCATTCAAAGAGCAATCAGTCAAAAGTTACCAAAAAGCAATCAAGTAATCACATCAATCCTGATGGTTTTTCCCTACCTGCAAAACTCTGCTGTGCTCCATTTGCCAGTTTTTATATTGTGTACATTATTGGGCACTTAAAGAATATTGTATTTCCTTTTTGGAGCTTGGCATTTGTTTGCCCAGCTCCACCTGAGATAATTTACTGCTCTCCTGCTTTCTTCCCAGGTATTCCACAATTTACACCATGTTTCCTGTGTTTTCTCTTGTCCTGGACAAGGATGTGAAATCTGAAGTTGCAATGTTGTACCCAGAGCTCTACAAAGATCTTCTTAAGGTGTGGGAGACTCTTGTTTGTATGTTTTGCTTTAAGGCAAGATCCTCATCTTGATTTGGAACTCTAAATGTGTAAAGTCAAATAAATTTCCAGGAGATCCAGAACTTTATCAGGCAAAATTCTGTTCAAGTCAAATTTGGATCAACAGATAGAACCAGAGTTCTGGCAGTTACTGACTGAATGCTGCATGAAATGCAATTTATTTAAAACGGCTGGAGAAGTACAAGTTCCATTCTGTGGGAAATTCTAGAGATTTAATATTACCAATTTGTTCCATAATAAAGGGAAAACAGAAATTGTTGGGGATTTGGCCCTGTCCTGAAGCCAGAAGAGGGAAGAGGGGAAGGGATATGCTCATTTGATGGAGACAGGGGGTTATCCCAGAATTTATTCAATAGAAATTTGACTGGAGCATGATCTAAAGGTTTGCTTGCTATGCCCTTTTTGTACCTTTAGCATCTAAGTCAGGTCCTTCTCCTTAGACAAAGAAAACTTTATTTTATGTTTTTTTCTTCCTCCCTGGAAAATGTTTTGAATAACTGGGGTATGCAGGCTGGGAACATCTTTCTTGGTTGGAGGAAAGGGTGGACTGAGTCTTCCCCAGATCCTTTCCCTCAAGGGTTCCTGTTAAACAGATACTCTGAGAAGCACAGCCTGTTTTTCCAGAGCCTCAGAAAGTCTCCATCTGGTTTCACTTGGATGTTGTCTCTTATGTCATAAACCACTAATTCTTCAACCATCCTTAGGTCTGGTCTAAACATAGGGGGTTTTGTGCTGGTATAGCTGTGTTGGCTGGAGATGGTTTTTAAAAATCTATCTGCCTTCAATATGAGGGAGATTTGTGTGTGTCTAGAAATACAATATTAATGTATTCACATCAATGTGTGTACACACATCTCACATTTCACAGTGCAGTGACTGAACTCCTGAGGCATCTTTGCTCTGAATTAATTGTGTGTGCAGAGAGGGCCAGGTTGTGCTGGGGAGCCCTGAGCCCTTCAGGCACCCAGAAAAATGAGATTAATAAAGAAAATAAAGGGGCACTGCCTCAGTAACTGCTTGGTTAGTTTTATTTCTTTTTTCCAAATCATCTTCCTATTCTCTTATTAATTTCTAAGTTGATCAATAAGTGAATTTTCATAAAAGAAAACCCCAATGGAGCTCTGTCTTTTTTTCCCCCCACCCAGGGACGACCGCTGTCATACAAAACATTTTTAATCTGGGTCTTGATAAGCATTTATCAAGGTAAGAAATCAATTCCTGCTCGTGCTGTAGATGTTGTAGTGTGTGTGGCTATCTAAGTTTTGTATTGCAGAGGTGAAGTAAGGCATGAAATGAATTTCCCAAAGTGCCCTTGTGGTGGTGAATATTTTTTTTTTGTCTCAGAAAATGTTGGTAACGTTACCAAAGGAAAAAATGATCTAAACCCAAATATTGGCAGTAATTGGCCAAGCCTGTGATGTAGAATTCAAACCATTGGGCCTCTTCCCATCAGAATTCTGTGAAGTTCCTTGCACTGCTGAAGTTGTCTCATCTGTAAAGCAGAGCTCACGACTCTCCCTCCTTTTCTTTTGGGAAAAGTTCTCCAGTCCGTGGCTTTTGCAGGTTTTTGTCGACATGGAAATGCAGCATCTGCAGCCTCCTGTATTTTATCCAGAAATGGAAGTGGCATTAGTAGTTCTGGAGAGTTCTGGTTGGTTCACAAGCATCTGTACCTCAGGGTCAGAGTCAAGCTCTTGTTCTTGATCAAATCTCATACACTCTAAATTAGACTGCTAAAGCAATTAAGTAAATGCCCTAATTACAGTGCATTTTCAGCAGTGGATGTAGTAATTTGGGTACATGTCTAACAAGGCCTTTTCTTTCATTTTGTCTTTTTTTCATCAAGTACCCTCAAACTCCAAAGCTCTCTATAAGAATCAATCAGGGAGTTGTAGAAAACAGGTCAATAAAGTGGAGCTAAAAGCTCAAATAGCAAAATTCCTTGTTTTCCAAAACTCTTTTATGAACAAGAGTCAGAATAAGGGGTCGAAATAAGCTGGTAATTCTTACAGATTTAATTGATGTTGCATCAGGGAGTGAATCTAGGAGTGTGCAATCTCTAGGGTCAGCTTTATTCCTGAAATCTGCAGCAGGGACCCAGGGCTGGGGATGCTGGATAACAGCCAGGCAAAGCCAAGGCATTGGGAGAACATTCCAGTGGTGCAAGGCCGCAGCAGAGGGTGATGCATGGAGGGGAAGATTCCTCCTGGAGCTGAGAGCATCTCTGCTTCCAGGGTTTGGTTGAAGTGACTTCAGCAGAGCTGTGCTCAATAGCCAGCCAACAGTGGCCAAACAACGGGGCAGTTGCTAGCAGAGATGAGCCCGAGCAGAGCTGGAGCACTTTGGAAAGTTCACAGCTGGCTTGGAGCTCTGTGGCTGCAGCTCCCTCGCAGGTTTTCCCCTCCTGATGGATGATTACTCATGCTGCTCGCTCTCATGAGTTATTTGTGCAGGTGGCTGGGGCAGCCCTGGCCAGCCAGGAGAGAGCAGCACAAACAATGCCTCCCCAGCAGAGCTGGGATGGCATTCTCTTCGGGGCAGGTGGCGAGGGGAGATTTGCAGTGCAAATTGAGGCTCACTTGTATCCACTGAGCTTTTCAGCACTCTGCTGCTCTTGGCACCGTGGCAATGCAGCAGGGTAGAGCAGAATTCGATCTCTTGCAGCTTCTGAGTAGTGACCAAGTGCTTTAGTGGGAGGATAGAGTTTCATGATGTTAGAGATCTCCCCTTGCCAGAACAGCATGTATTAATTTCCTATCTCCATGTGTCTGTGAGTATGATAGACTGTTAGAAAAGCTTGGGTATCTCTGCTGTAACTTTTCCCTGTCTTCTCATCACTTCTGTCTCCTAAATAGTAACTGATTCGTTGTCGTTACGTTCATCAGGTTTCATGAAAAACAACCTCAAGACTGGATTGTTTCAGCCTTTCCAAGCAGGTTTCATGAAAAACAGCCTCAAGACTGGATTGTTTCAGCCTTTCCAAGAACTAACTGTGGCTTTTAGGGCTGAGCCTGGTGTTGGACTGAAACAGTTCCATTCCCTTGCAGGTAGCATCATCATGTACGGAGCGCTGCTGCTGTTTGAGTCGGAATTCGTGCACATTGTTGCCATCTCCTTCACGTCCCTGATCCTCACCGAGCTGCTGATGGTGGCCCTGACAATCCAGACGTGGCACTGGCTCATGATCGTGGCTGAGCTGCTCAGCCTCTCCTGCTACATCGCTTCCCTGGTCTTCTTGCACGAGTTTATTGGTGAGCTTCAGTGCCCTCCTGCAGGATGGGGACAGGACTGAGCTGAGCAAAAGGCTCTTGGTGGAGCTGACACAGGCACAGTGACAGTGCTACCACAGGAAGCTCTGTGGGATCTAAGGCATTTGGAAGATATTTTATGGTTTCTTCCCACAGCAAAGTGCTGGAGCAGGTAAAGCTGGTCAGCAGAGTGTGCTCATCCACTCTTTGAGCTCCAGCACGTCTCAGCTGTCTCATGTGGCAGTGACCTTTATTTCCATGTGGGAATTTGAGATGGAAGATTGAAATCTCTGCTGTTGGATTGGTCTTTTAAACTGCCCCCTAAAACTCACCTTATTTTATCTGTTCACTGGGGCCATTCTCTTATGGGTTTGGTTGGTGGTGTTTGAGTTGCCTGAAGAACTAATCCTATTCCCTGGCTAGAGGAAAAAGGCTGAGGAGTTCCAGATTCCCCCACTAACTGTTGAGTTGCAAATATCAGACCCGTGGGGTTGCTCCAGTGTTCATTCAGGAACCACAAGATGTCACTGCTTCTTCCATAAAGCTCTTTCCTAGCTGGAGACAGCGGGGATAACTGGAGACAGCAGGGATAACTGGAGACAGCAGGGATAGCTTCCCCCTTGCCTGTGGTTGTACCAGTCCTGTTTGGATCCATGCTTTAACTCCTTTGAAGATTCTGAGGAGTTTTGAGTCCAGAGCAGTTTGCTGGGCTGAGCCAAGTAGCAGAGCAGCTCCCAGAGTTGGAGCACACGCAGTGCCAGGAGGAAATCCCTGTCTCAGGTGGGGTTTGGGAGGGCAGTGACCTGTGAGAGCCCTGCTCAGCACATCTCTGCACCCTCTGGGGAAGGGAGTGAGGAGCCAGGTACCACATGAGCTCTGATCTTGGAGGTGGGGCAGTTTTGAGAATGAAATCCCAGAATGGCCTGGGTTGGAAGGGAGCTCAAAGCTGAGCTAGTTGCAGCCCTGTGCCGTGGGCAGGAGGGGCAGTGCTGGATGGAGCTGCTATTCTGCTGCCCAAAACTCCTCCCCGTGGTTGTGACTCACTGCTCCTTTCTCCTCACAGATGTTTACTTCATTGCCACCTTGTCGTTCCTGTGGAAGGTCACTGTCATCACCCTGGTGAGCTGCCTGCCCCTCTACGTCCTCAAGTACCTGAGAAGGAGATTTTCTCCCCCCAGCTACTCCAAGCTCACGTCCTAGGGCTGCTCCTGGCACGAACAGACCCTGCCCAGGGCCCAGAGAGCGAGGCCAGCTGTCCAGAACAAACACACCCGTGGTAATCTCTGTTACCTGCTGCAGTGAGAGACTTGCAGGCTGCCCTGGGCAGGAACCCAGCGTCAGAAGGGAGTGTGTGCAGGGTGGAGCCTCTCAGTTCATCCAGTCCTTGGCACTTTTGTTCTACTTAACTGGGTCAGATGCATGGAACTGTGATGGCAATGGTTTCTCTTGCATGGTTCAGAGTCTGTGGAAGCTGCTACCTGACCTTGGGATTTACATTGACAATTTACAGTGAATTTTTTAAGTGTCTGTGTTGTTCTTTGCATTGTGTTATGTTTTTTTTTTTACGTTATTCATCTTTTTGATTCGAGTAGTTACATTCTTTTTACATCTTGGAAATCCCTTAATGTAGGTGATGCACTGCCCTGCTGACAGCTGATTGCTGATTTATGGCATGTTGTTTCCATAATGGGGCTCCAGCCTGGCGGATCTGCACACACTGGAGAGAGAATCTGAGCGTGGCTGAGATTTTCCCTTCCGTTGAAATGTGGTCACCCCTGTGATTTTGGAGGTCTCCAGCCATTGATAAAGACAGAGAAGTGGTAGCTCAAAACCAGATAATTCAGTTTGGTTTAGCTTTTGTGCTTCCTGTTAAAAGGAGCCGTGACATGATAGTTTTACTCTGTATTTATTTGTGTGGCAGAAAATTATCTAAACTACAGCAAATCCTCTTTGGAACAGAACTTTGCAGTTGATCATCCTTGAAATGTGTCGACAACGTGAGAAGAGACTCGTGCTGCTCTGCAGACAATGTGGCAGACGTGTCTTGAATCCTTGGAGACTGAAAGGAGAGGTCACAGAGCTGCTGCTCCTCACAGCTCCATGAAATCTGTTTCCTGTTAGTGTGGAACTTTGAGGATGAGCTGCAAATAAGCAGAGGCACTCCTAGGTGGATGCTTTAATGACATGCTCCCTGCAGAGAGGCAGTTTTTGGAACCTTGCACTTGCTTGGCTCTAAAAACCTGAATCACCTGAATGAGTTCACACAAAGGCATTAGGTTGTGTGCAGAGGAACTGCATGCATTTTTAATTTTCAAAAAATTAAACTCAATGAGTTCTATCATTTTATAAACCTTGGTCCACCTTATAATGTCATGGGGAGAGCAACACATGTTTGGGCTTCTCAGCAGAAGAACAGAGACTTGCAGGGACCTTTTAGAGCATCAAACACCCTGGGCTCTTGGTGCAGCCATCCTTGTCTGGGGCTCTTCAGCTGTGCTAAATTAGTTGCTTGCTGTCTTCTTGCCACATCAGAGAAACCACAGGCAGAGCTGGCACTGCCTGGTGCTGTTGTTCCTTGGCTGCACAGGAGGGAAAGAGCCCAGAGCCCAGAAAGATTTGCTGTCCCAAATCAGAGTCTGAGCCTGAGCTCCTGTCCCAAATCAGAGTCTGAGCTTGAATTCCTGTCCCAGAGCAGAGCTTGAGCTCCTGTCCCAAATCAGAGCCTGAGCTCCTGTCCCAAATCAAAGCCCAGAGCCTGAACTCCCTTCTGGAGCTCACAGCCTCCTGTGAATTAATGCCATTTTTCCAGAAATATCCTTGACATTGTCTTCATCATGAGTGGATAGTGTTGGCCGTGCCACAGTTCTGGAGTGCCCAGGCAGCATTTCACAGAATCGTGCAATGGGACCTTAAATCCCAGCCAGTGCCACCCCTGCCATGGTAGGGACACGTCCCACTGCCCCAGGCTGCTCCAGTCCCATCCAGCCTGGCCTGGGACACTGCCAGGGATCCAGGGGCAACCACAGCTGTGCCAGGGCCTGCCCACCCTCACAGGGAAGGATTTCTTCTCAGTATCCCATTTCATTTGCTTTCAATAGTTTGAGGACGAGAAGCAAGAATTCCTTGTGGCCCCAGGGGTGTCTGAGCAGCCCAGTCCCTCTCTCCTGTGTGTTGGTAGCTCAGTGTCCTGCAACAGTGCCAAGCTACTGTGTGTAAATATTTGAGACATATAAATGGTAGAATTCACTGTTTCCTCAAGTCAATACAGTTTACACTGAGTGGACCATATTTGCAAACTATTAACTTGCACCAAGAAAGGGAGTGAACTGTGATTTCATCTGTATTTATTGAACCATAAGTTTAGTAGCATATTTAATAGTTGTAGTGATCTATAGCTGTGTTTTGGGGTGTGGATTATGTTCTTTGCAGCTCGTGTTTTTCCACAAGGTAGTAAATCCAGGAAGTCATTTCTGCCTGGATATACACTACATTTTTCAAAGCAGTCAGAGCTAAAACTGCCATGTAACAAACAGCAGGAAAGAGGAACACTTCTATTTTTCAACTTTAGCACTTTATGTTTGCAACCCATTTCTCTTAAGTTATTTAAAAATGTTTTTAAAAGCAAAATTTAATACACATGTTCCTATTTACTGTACATTAAAATAAATGGATTCTCTGCTGGAAATTTCATCTTTTCCTCTAGTATGCTCATAATTTGTACTTTTGGGGAGTGAAGCGTTGATTTTTTTTTTCTTCGGTGTAGTATCTTAATGTCCTTCCTATTGCTTTATCTGTGTGGGTTCTGTGCTGTAGCAGTTCCTATGTGACTTGTGTGCTTTGGGGCTGCTCCAGGTGATGTTCCTGGGTGCCACTGTGAGTCTCACCATGCTCCTGATGTCCCTGGGTGCCAGTGTGAGTCTCACTGTGCTCCTGCTGTCCCTGGCTCCAGGTGATGTCCCTGGCTCCAGGTGATGTCCCTGGCTCCAGGTGCTGTCCCTGGGTGCCAGTGTGATTCTCACTGGCTTCAGGTGATATCCCTGTGTGATTCTCACTGTGCTCCTGCTGCCCCTGACTGCCAGCACCCTGCAGGGGGAGCTTTTTGTGGCACACCCTACTCTCTTCCTGCACCTCTGCAGTAATCCCAGGTGTGTCCCAGCCCTCTCTGTCCCCTCAACTCTGCCTTTCTCTCCTCCACAGAGCTTGTGCTGTTCATCTGTGCAAGCATTTGTTTAGCTCAGCTGGTGGTACAGTGCAAACCCCACATTCTGTGTTGGCAGCCACAGCCTGTGCGGGGCGTGCTCAGGACTGTCCCCATGTCCCCTGGAGGTGAGGGCAGTGCTGGGGGCTGCACCAGGGCTGTTTTCCTGTCAAAGCCCAGGCCAGGAGATGCCAGGGAGGTGCTGGAGCTGATCTGGGTGATCCCCAGCTCAGAGGGGATCCCTGAAGCTGCTCTGGGATTTCTGTGTAAGGAAGGTTCTGCGGCTCTGCCCCAGGGATGTGAATCCTTGTGCAGTCCCAAGCTGCTCCTGGAGGATTGAGCTCATCCCACTGGGCTCATCCCACACCTCAGCAGCAGCTGCACAGGCTCTTTATTTATTATTACAGTAATTTCACGATTATAAGCCGCACCTTTTCCATTGAAGAATCCAGCCTACCCCAGTAGTGTGGCTAATCATCAGGTGCGGCTTATCTATGGACAAATCCCAGCAAAATGCCAACCTGGAAGTGAGAGCCGGCCGGGGAGGGCGCCTGGGGCTGCCTTTAAAGGCTTGGCTGGTCTGTGAAAACTGTTTGCAACTTGAGCACCTGACACCAAACCCCGCGCTGGCGCCATTCTGTTACTAACTCGGTACTGTGTCACACATGGATCCTCACTTAAAAAAAAAAAAAAAAATTAAAAAAGCGGCTTATATTCAGGTGCGGCTTATATATGGACAAATCCTGTGGGCTACCCGGATGTGCGGCTTATAATCAGGTGCGACTTATAATTGTGAAATTGCTGTAGTTGTTCCATAAGTGTTCAACTCTATGATTTGCATGAAATCCTGTGGTTCACAGCTTTGCCAATATGGTCCATTACTACTGCCTACAACTCGTGTACTTCTATGCCTTGGAGAACATTTTTAATTGTTAAAATTGTTTTAAAAATCAATGTTAGGTTCATTTAATTTTTAATGGGGAAATGAATTCTGGTGTCAAAATGGTATTTACTGTGATGCTGATGTTTTGTACCTGTCATCCAGCTAAAAAACCTGTAAATATCCTGAGTCAAGAGAAACACGAATGCCGATTATTTATTGTTCTGTGGAGTTCCATGTCGCAGATGTGTAAGAACTTAAAAGGGAATGTTGTAAAACAAGGTGGAAAAAATAAATTTTATGCAACTTCTTTACTTCACCCCTGTATGATGCACCTGGTGAGTCCTGGCATGGTCAGTCCCAGATGTGTGGGAATTGTCAGGATGTGGAGGAGTTGTCCTGGGAGCCTTTAGCCTGTGTTTGGGAAATGCACAAAAAAAAAAAGGAAAATCCAAGAAAGGATCAGAGCTGCTTCATTCAATTCTCTCTAGAAAGTTCTTTCTAGTTTTGGTTTTACCAGGGGTGGTCATTGCTGCTGGGAGTGAGGAGGGAATTCTCATTGGAACACAGATCTGTCCTGCCCTGGGAAGAGCAGTGCTGCAAGAGCATCAGGAGCAGCTGTTTTGGGAATGCTCTCATCCCTTGGACGTTTGATCCAGTGAGTGGCTCAGCACCAGAGTCAGGGGCAGGATTTAACACTGAGCCTTCTCCACAGGGGAAATGTCAATAATGCTGAGTACAAACGCAGTACAGCTATCTTCTACCAAAAATTTAATAGAGCTATAAACACTATTAAAAAAAAAAAAAGGAAGAAAATTAATAGTGCAATTGGATAAAGGAAATCTCTAGCTTGGGACACTGTTTACTGAAAGCAGTGACAAACTATCCCTCAGATCACTGACCATCCATGGAAGTGTTTCTTTTACATTCTATAGGACACAGATGCCCTTTTGAATGGCTAACCTTTTCTTGGTATAAAGGAGTTAATGCAAATATTAAATAAGCCATTTTTGTGATGTTTGCACACATCAAATGGCTGGAGTAGACTCCAGAAATCACAGGAACAGACTTTGCTCCCAAGTGTTACCAATTTCCCACTCTAAATGGGTTACATAAGCCCTGCTTAGTGGTTCCTTTAATTTTTGCATGGTTTCTTTTTAATGGTGAAATGTGTAATTAAAAAAAGCTAGAAATAGTTTTTCTAAACTCACTCTGGAAGGGAAGGAGAATTTCAGCAATTTTTTTTTTCACCCAAACATTGCATAATAGGAGAAATGTCAAAGATTTCCATGGGGTTTCATTCCATTCTTCATGTGGCTGTGGTCGTGCAAGAAGTTTGAACACTGCAGGGGCTGGCACATTTTTGGAAGATCACACATCCTGGGCTAGGTTTTCAGCCTGGGCTTTACCAAAGAATGCCAGGGCCTTGTTTTTCAGATTGTGGTTGTGCTGAAGCCTGGTGTGCCTCTGTTTTCCCTTTTTCTCTGAGAAGAAGGAATAGGTGCTGGCTGGGATTTGGTGTCTCACTCTGGCCCTGATGGATTAATTCCCTGCACCCAGAACCTTTTGGAGAGAGGAAAACCTCACTGAGTGCTTTGTTTTCACCACCTGCCACTGCCTCTTCTCCCCTGCTCTGCTGGGCATTAAATATTGCTTTATATTTTCACCAGAGGGAGGGAACTGCTCCTGTTCCCTTCCCCAGGCAGGAGATGGGGTCAGACAGAGCCAGGCAGAGCAGAGAAAGCAGAAAAATATTTCTGCTTTGGTGATTAGACTTTCTGAGCACCTTAAACCCGGGAGTCAATCTTAGAGGAAAGCTCCTCCTTCCACAGAGCATTCAGATGTCTGATTTAAACGAGAAATGTGAGGGGAGGCTTTAAAAACCCGAGTGGGAATGTTGATGAAACCCAATCCAAACAAAAATCCAGACAAAAATTTCAGTGAATTCTCTTCTGTCTCCTTCTGGACCTGCAGATCCAAATCCCACCTGTGCTGAATGTCCAACCTGAGTGCCTGTGGGAGCTGTGAGGATGAGGGGAGCAGCAGAAGGCACAGGAACTGCACAGGGAAAGCTGGAAAGCAGGAAAAGCTGGAGTCACTCACACTTTGCTGCTCCTGCACCTGCTCCAGGGCAGCTCCAGAGCTCACACTCAGCATTTGGTGGCCTTAAAACCCTCTGGGTGCTCTGGGGCTCTCTGGGTTATCTCTGGTGCATCTCTGAAATGTTGCTGCTGGAATTAAATCAGAGGTGAGGAGCATCTTGCAGGATTGGGCTGTGAGGAGAATGTCCTTCCCTCGGCTGCTCTTCCTGCCCAAGACCCGAGTGGGTTACACAAAAGGGATTTAAAGTCACTGCAATCCCACTTTAAAGTTCTTGGCTTGTTGGAATTGTCCACGTAAGGCAGAATTTTGTCTGCTCCTCAGATTCTCTCAGAAAGGAGAAGTAACAAGAACAATCTGTGCAGAAGAATTTAAGGCAGTAAAGATGGGGGTAATAGTCATTCTCATTTGTCCTTTTATGTGAAACAGATTTTATTTTAAATGCACACTCTGAGCAGCTTAACCATATCCAGAGAGTTGTTTAGGGTGAAAGCAGAGCTGCCCAGGGACAAAGGAGAGCAGAGTGGAGGTGAGTGGCTGTGCTGGGTGGCTGTGCTCAGCTCAGGAGCACCCTGAGCACTCCTTGGTGGCCCTGGGACATGGGGATGTCCTGCCTGGCGCTCTTGGCAGCCACCAGATCGACTCCTGTGCTCACATCTGCTCCACAGAGCTGTGCTGGAGCTGTGGCAGCTCTGTGCCTTTAAAATCACCTCAGATTCCTTCTGTACAATGCCACCAACCTGTGGCAAAAAGTGATGGAAATTGCTGTTGACCTGGCATTCAATAAACCCCACAATGGTCTCACTGGAGCATTTCCCTGCTCCGGCAGCAATGGGGAGAAACAATGCTCAAAAAAAGCTCTGGGAAAGCAAGGGGTGGTGCCCAGAGAGGCAGAACTCCTCTGTAAATCTGAGATTAGAGTTTGCAATAAAAAGGCACGTTTATAAGCATCAGCATTCCCTCAGTCAGATTTCAATACCTGACCTTTCCCAGAGATGCTGCACACAAATTGTCAGTGAGATCTCAGCCCTGACCCTGAGGAGAGGAGTTCCCCAGGGCAGGTGGGACCTGAGCGCAGGTTGGGGTCTCACTGGAACCGGTGTGGAGGAGCAGGGCACACTCAGCCACCCCACACAACCTTGGGCTTTGCTCAAGCCCCAGCTGAATTCTTGCCAGTGCTCATTACTCGAGCGTGGGACTAATTCTTACAAGCGCCGTGTTCTCCATAAATTGCCTTCAAAAGGAAGCAAGCTCTGGTGTGTCACACGTGAGTGACAAGCATTTCCTCCTCGTGCTGATTTACACAGCCCCAGCCCATCCTCCTGCCTCAAAGCTTCACCTAAAAGCAGAGCCTGCAGCCAAGAGCAGGTGTTAACACGCAATAAAAAGCTGCCACGCTTGGCTGAGCCAGGATCAAGGCCAGCCCTTTAGGCCTGACCTAAAGCAGAGGTTTATGGAGGTGGCAGGTAAGGACTAATTATAGACCCTGCACTCCATCACGGGCTGGGCTGTCAGCTCAGCTTGGGGACTGCAGTGCCCAGGGTCACTCTGGGGCTCCCTGCCCCGCTCACAACTGCTCCTGAAGAAACAGGCGAGTAAATCTGAGGTGCTGAAAGAAATACTGCAGCAGAAATCACACTGTGGGCAAGGTTTTATATGTGCTGGGCCGAATTAATGAATGGGTTTGGGGTTTTTGGAAAGAAAAAAAAAAAACGCAACAAACTTTGTGCACAAATACATAGTTTAAAATATATTCTCTTTCAAATGCCAGCTATTTTAACAGCAGTGTAAATCAGATTTTACAGACCACATATTTCAAGTATGAAGTTCATTAAATGTGTGAAATTCTAGATTAGCTGCCGGGTGTGGCCAGAGCCCCAGTAATGAATTGTAAATTCTGTTCAGGATATAATATCAGATTCCCTTGCCCTGGCGCTGATATGAAAGGACTAAAGCCACCTTTTCAAAACAGTCATAACCTTTCTTTATTATCTTTATTTAGTTTAGCCATCATATCATATAATGAATGACTGCATCAGTGTTTCCATCCTGAACCTAGTGCACAGGTGTTTAACTTCATTAATTTGTGGGTTTATTATTATTAAACCAACTTATGTCTCAGTGTTACTGAAATTAATGCTATCAATTTATTCACATTTTTGCCAGTGCCCTGACAGGCACTGGCTTTAGATTCAATATCACTCTAAACTACAATCCCCTCTGAATCTGTGTGAGAAAAAAATAGATTAATTAACGATGGTTCTCATTCTATAATGAGCTGGGAACAAGATATGAAGGGAACAGATCTTTCCGTGTGCTGCTGTTTGCAGTGACATTTGGAGACAGATCTCAATGGTGTCCAGCTCCACTGGACACAGCAGGCAGGACAGAAATCTGGGTTCTGTCCCCAGGGATGGGCACTGGACACTGCAGGCAGGACAGAAATCCAGATGTTCTGTGCCCCAGGATGGGCACTGGACAGAAATCCAAGTTCTGTGCCCCAGGGATGGACACTGGACACAGCAGACAGGACAGAAATCCAGGTTCTGTCCCCAGGGATGGGCACTGCCCAGAGCAGACAGGACAGAAATCCAGATGTTCTGTGCCCCAGGATGGGCACTGGACACTGCAGGCAGGACAGAAATCCAGATGTTCTGTCCCCAGGGATGCCATGTCTCTGGACTTTCACAACCTGGCCTTGTTGTTTCTTCCTCTCCCTCTCCCTCCTGCACTATCCAGAGGGAAGGAGATTCACCAGCCAGTTCTAATCCTGATACAACCAATAATGGGAATTTTCCAGGTAGCTGGGCCTGAAAATCCAGGGCTAAGCAGAAGAATTGGCATCTCTCACTTGTGGCTGTTGGCTGGAGATCTCCTCCCAAAGCAGAATTTTCAGTTGTGATTTGGAGGAAACGCAAGCAGTTCTGGTTCCAGAGCTGGAGAGCTGAGTGCGGGTGGGAGAGCTCGGTGCAGGATCAGCCACTCTGTCAGTCAGTCAGGTGGGTGAGCAGCATTTAGAATTGTTATTTAGACATGTGCATGGTCGGGAAGGAGCCTGAAGCCGTGGGGATGCTCCGGGGCTGCTCGGCAAGGGGAGGCAGGTCCCGAATTGCTGGATCCAGGCACTGCTGGGGCAGGAACAGCCCCAGGGTGGGAATTGCTGAGCTCTGCCCTGCAGCACGGCCAGGGCTGTGCAGGCTGCTCCGGGTGCCTGGGCACACCGCTGTAAATACTGCTATATTTACTTTGGAAGGACGAGCAGCTTTTGTCAAAAATACTTATTGTTGCCGTGAGACTGAAATACCTTTTGCAAGTGGAAAACAGAGATGTCTCCATGAAGTCTCTGATGATAAAACCCAGGCAGCTGCCCCGATGGCCTGAGAGCACATCCTCAGGAAGCCTTGATGCCTTATCTCCTAAAGAGCATGAGAAATAATAATAATTTCAAAAAATAATCGGTTTTATTGCCAAATGCCTGCGTGGAGCCGGGCAGGGAGGTTCATCCTCCGGCAGGGCGATGCTGTGGGCGGCAGCCAGGGGAAATCAGGGACCCCCTGGGGCAGGGACCCCCGGGATCCTGCATCCCCCCAAGCCCCCCGGGCTGCCTGCAGCTCTCCCGGCCGGGCACGGAGCTCCTTGCTCGGCCTCCTGGGCTGCGAGCCCGGCTGTGAGCACCGGGCTGTTCCCGGGACAGGCTCAGCTTCCAAATGCATCCCCCGAGCCAGGGATGCTCGGGGTCGGGGCCAGCAGAAGCATCTCTGCCCTGGTCCCCTAGCCAGGCACGGGCTGGGCACATCCCCGGGGGTGCCCTGGGCATGGGGGGGAGCTGGGGTCGGGTTTTGGGGGGTAGAGGTGCAGTCCAGAATGTGCCCCTAAAAGGAAGAGGAAGTATTCTCCAAAAGAGGGAATAAATATCTAAAAATATTAGCTATTAATAGCTCCTTAGCTCCAAAAATAAAATCCCTTAGTGATACCAAAATAAGAAAGCAAAGGAAAGTCGGAGGTATTTGGCCTTCCTTTGAAAAAGGAAGCTAAAAATAACTATATATATATATAAAAATCTCTCGTTTCTAGGGAAAGTCTCTGCCCCCGCATCCAGCTTGCACTGTTATATAAGACTTGAACTACATCCCCCTCTCCTCCGCGGCCGCTCACAACGCGCTGGAGCCGCGGCCAGATGGAGAAAGGTTCCGTCAGGAAAGTTTAACTCAGCGGGGAAGCTGCAGCCAGTGGAGGACACGATTCTCTCGCTGAACTCTCCAAGAGCCTTGGAAATCTTACAGTTGTGTCATATGCTGGTTTGGGGAATGCTAGTCCGGAGGCAGCCGCCAGCCCTCTTTCACTTCTTTATTTTTTATTTTTTTTTTTTTTCGCGTTGCACTGAGTTTAATTTGGGTAGCAGGATTCAGCAGTTTTAAGTTGGAAAAAACTTAGTGGAAGAAGATATTTTAGGAAGAGCCTGTCATGTGAACTAGCGGGAGCCGATCAAACCGAGCTATTAAAAGAAAGACATTGTATTTTTAAACGGTGCAGCCTAGGGCAGCCAACCTGTGTGCCCAGAACCGCGCTTTCCGTCGGGGTGGCCCATTCTCCGCTCGGCCCGGGATCCCCTGGGCACGGCCAGGCCCCCCCGGCTGCTGGGCTTCCCCAGCTCGCCCCCAGTTTGCCCCTTCCCTGCTCCGCTTCATCGTCCCGAGCGCTCCCCAGTGCGGGATGCTGGGGACACTGGGCAGAGCTGGGGCCCCGGGGGTGCAAGCGGCGTTAATTGCTTATTTATCCCGACTAAAAATTCATTAAAATCGTTTTGATCTCTGTGCAAAGCTGCAGCTTTGAGAAACCTCGGTTTCCCTTGGCTGTTCTGAACAGGAATCTGGTGATTCCCACTCTGCTGCTGCCGGTGGCGGATGCGCTCGGAGCGGGCGGGGAGCTCAGGTGTGACACCTGTACAGAGAGATTCAGGGAGCTCAGGGGTGACACCTGTGCCAGGGTGTGCGGGGGGGTCTCAGGTGTGACACCTGTACAGAGAGATTCAGGGAGCTCAAGGGTGACACCTGTACAGAGAGATTCAGGGAGCTCAGGGGTGACACCTGTACCGGGAGATGTGGGGAGAGCTCAGGTGTGACACCTGTACCGGGAATACGGGGGAGCTCAGGTGTGACACCTGTACCAGGGGATGACAGGGATGCGGGGATCTCAGGTGTGACACCTGCACCGGGAGTTGTGGGGAGAGCTCAGGTGTGACACCTGTACAGAGACATGCAGGGAGTTCAGGTGTGACACCTGTACCGGGAATACGGGGGATCTCAGGTGTGACACCTGTACCAGGGGATGTGGGGGCGTTTCAGGTGTGACACCTGCACCGAGGGTGCGGGGCCGCTGCCGAGCAGCTCCGGGGCTTGGCGGATCCTCTCCCATGGCTGCAAAGCCGCTCTTGGACAGGGCTGTGAAGGGGAAAACCTCCAGGTACGAGCCCGAGGATCAGGTGCAACTTCTCGTCCTTCCCCTCCGTGCCATGGCTCAGGACCGAGCATCTTCGGGCAGAGCTGCTCAGCCCTGCGGGCCGGGGAGGAAAAGGCTCCCGAGAGCCGGGGGGAGCGAGGGGCTCTCGCTGCGGGGCTGGGGGCGAGCTGTGGCCAGCGGGGTCCCCGGGCCGGGGCTCCCCCGCTCCCCGGTTGCATAACGGGCTGGGGAAGGGATTTCCGCCCCGACGTGTCCAAAGATGACAAAGGATAGGAAAGTGAGGTGCTCTGAGTTTCCCTGGGCTGCCGGCAGTTGCTAGCCTGCAGGACAACAAACGCGAGCAGCAGAAAGTTTGATTGCGATACCTCCCTCCTTCGAGTGGATTTGGGGAGCGAGGGAGTGAAAAATGGAAATGCAGGGCGGGTGCCAGGCAGCCCCCGGCGCTCCCCCGGGGCTCCGGCTGACCCCGCCGCCTGTCCCCGAGGGGCGGCACAGCTGCCACCCTGAGAATCCTTCTCTTGGTGACCTCTCCATCCCCGCAGCCCAGAGCTCTGTGATGCAGGCGCACCGAGGTGCCGGAGCGAGAGGCAGATGCTCCTCTTTCCACACAGTGAAAACCATACATCGTGAGACAGCCGCGGTTCATGGCATCCCCGGCTTTATTTTCCTGTTTTCTTTTGCTTTATTTTCCTGTTTATACATAGGACATGTAAACACACACGGGTTGTCTTGGTTTCGAGGCTTCCTTGGCTGTTTCGTTCTTGCTAAGCTCCACGTGTATCAGTGGAAATCCATGGGGTTGCTCCTCTCCTAATTTGATCTAAAATTAGGAACAGAGAGAGGTCTGTGAAATGCCACTAAACTAATTCACCGGTTCTTAATTTTTATTTTCGTCTTTGTATGAAGAATTGAGCCGGGGTAATTAGAAGCCCAAACCTGTGCCAGTAACAAGATGGGTATTAATAGAGTGCTGCTGAATTTAAAGGACATAAATATAAGCTGGGGACTTCGCTTTTCTGAATGATTTATTCAAAGGTAAAAGCAGCAGCAGCCTGAGCTTGTCTCTGCTGGGAAGAAGGAAAACTTCTGCACAGAAGCCCCGTTGCTTTGAAAGGCTTTGCAGTTTCTGCAAGTTTTGTTTAAAAAGCACACACTGGGATTTTTAACATCATCCATATTTCTTTCTGAGTCGCTCTCTAACTTTCTGCTCAACAATTAAGTGCTTGTGCTGCAGACTGAGAAAGCCGCAGAGCTGCCTTGGCCCGGAGCTGGGAGACGTCATGGATTCCTGAGTGTGAAGTTGCAGGAAAGCCCTCAGTTTGGGAGATGGAGGCGATCCAGGGGTTTCCATGGCACTGGGATAAACAGGAGGAAACAGTGAGGGAATCCCGTTATTTTACAGCATTCAAAGACTATAAACACTCGGAGCAGGGAAGGAAGTGGCCTTTCCCTCTCTAGTAACCCTCATCTCAGAGCAGAGAACTGACTTCACTTCAGGAACACGCTCAGCCCAGCTCGGATCCCTCTGTGCACCTCCAAACGCTCACTGAGGAGGCGAGCAAGAGGGGTTTCCTCTCTCCGGGCAGCACTGCTTGAAGATGGTTTAAAGGAGATTTTATTTTTTCCTTTTTTTTTTTTCAATTATTTTTTTTTTCTGCTATAGAATTTTTATTTTTTCTTTAATTCCTGATGCAGCGAGAAACTGCCTGCAGGCTGGTACACTACCACCACATCATGAGGTCTATGGATCAAGGTAGGCTGTGAGCGCTGCCTGTCGGGGTGCTGTGTGCGTGTCCCTGTGTCGCTCCCCTCCCGGGGCTCGGCTTGTGGCCCCCGGGCGGGCTCGGGGCAGGCGGGGTGGGCAGGAGGGGTCACAGGAGGGACCCCGGGACAGGGACGGGGCCGCCTTTAGGTTTGGGTCGGTTTGGTTTGAAGCGATCCGCCACAAATCCGTCTGGAGCAGCCTCCTTTCAACTCCAGCCAGGGGGACTCTCCTCTTCCAAGCCATCAGCCCAGGAGTGTCGCTGACTAACCCGGCCGCTTAACCCTTGCTCCGCCTCGGGGCTCGGGGGCTCGGGGCTCCGCCGCTGCCCCGGGCCCGGCGAGGCTGCGGCAGCGCGGCCGGGCTCGGTGCTGGGGGCTCCGGGGGTGCCCGGGCTCGGTGCTGGGGGTGCCCGGGATGCCTGAGGGTACCGGGGATGCCCAGGATGCCTGGGGGTACCGGGGGTGCCCGGCTGCGCTCCGGGCCGGTGCTGCGGGCGGGGGTCGGGGCTGGGGGCGGTGTGCGGGGCCGCTGGAGGAGGCAAGAGTTAAGTGCGGGAAGAGGAGGAGCCAGCCCCGCTGTCAGCCCCTTGCCACCATCCCCTCCGCTGCCGGGGGGACAGGGACAGCCTTCCGGGGATGCTCCCTCGGGCATCCTGCGGGCTGCGGGCCCGGGGGCAGGACAGGGCTCGCACGGAGAGGGGCACCGGGCTCCTCTCCGGGCCATGCCGGGCTGGAGGCTCCGGGCACGGCCGTGCGGGGCTCTGCGGGGCCGGGCGGAGGATGCTCGGTGCCAGGGAAGCCCTCGCTGCCCGCAGCCCCGCTCCTGCACCGCGCCCGAGGAGCGGCGAGCTCGGCTGGGACAGCGCTGCCCGTGCGGGGAGAGAGACATGGGGACAAGAGGGACATGGGGACAGGAGGTGCAGGAGAGACAGAAGGGAAATAAGGGACAGGAGGTGCAGGAGGGACAGGAGGTGCAGGAGGAGCAGGAGGAGCAGGAGGAGCAGGAGGGAAGCTCTCTTCCATCCGGCCGCTCCGTCGCCATCCCCGCCCGCGCTGAGTCAGAGCGGAGCGGCTCCGGGGGACGCGGCACGGCCGCCTCGGAGGGGCCCGAGGAGAGGCTGTTTGTTTTCTGCTGCCGGACAGAGCTGCCCGGGCACCTGCCAAAACACACTCGTTAACACCTACACCCAGACGGGATCGTCCGAGCGCTCCGGGTCTCGGACAAGCCAATGGAAAGGCTCTCGGGCTGCTTTATACCGCCTTAGGATCAGACCACTGCCCTGCCTCGTGTCTCCTCGGCTTTCTCCAGACAAAACTCCCTCTCTCCCGAGCGCTCCAGCTGCTCTTAGTCACTCTCACAACAGCCCGTGGAAGTCATTTCGCTGCAGAGCAGCAAAGGGAACGAGGAGGCTTGGTGCTGCTGTCAGGGATGTCACCTGTGAGGACAGGGACAGCGGCGCACCCAGCTCAGGGCAGCCCCGGGGGTAGCACCACAACCCCTGCCGGTGCTGGGCAGCTCTACCTTTCCCCGAGCCCTGCAGTCACAGCCCAGAACGAAAAGCACTCATTAATTTCCTTTATTTCCAGATGGAATATTTGAGAGCACAGTAGCCAGTGGAGCAGTGCAATCCATTGCACGGCAGAGCCTTGAGGTGCTCCAGAAGGAAAATGCTCCTGGGTCCCAGGAAATGCTCCTGGGTCCCAGAATGTTCTTATTGTATGCAATTTTTGCCTTATGCAAATGCTGCTCCTGTCGGTGCTGCAGGGGTGACCGCAGCAGACTCTGCCCCCAGCTTGCCTTTGTGCCACAAGGCTGCTGCCAACATTTCCACAAGGAAAAAGCAGCACGAAACTGCAAGGGGTTAATGACACATGGCATTTTTGGGATATGCCTTGGGAGGATTCCTGCACCCACAACAAAGTGTTAAAGTCTTACTAATGCAGGGTGTGTAAATGATGATGTGTTAATAATTTTAAGCCCTTATCCCCTTTTATGATTGGAGCAGGCTCAGGATGAGGAATGAAGGCTCTGCACAAACACCCTGCCAGAAAAAGCTGCTTCATTCCTTTCCTCCCTCAGCTGGGCTCCAGCAAATCTCAGCCAGGGCAGAGATCTGCCCCACATCCCCCCTGGTCCCTGTGGCATCTCGGGGTCCCACAGCTGTCAATTCTCTGTCCCTTGGCCTTTGTCTCCTGTGGGACACCAGCTACAGTCAGCAAATGATTCCAGAGTCCTTCGTGCAGGGCAGGAATCACATTCACAGATGGGACGCTGACAGAACTGGAGCACTCTTTTATAATACTCCAATAGATATTCTAAGCGAAATTTCATCACTCATTTTTTAAAAAATAGCCAAGGATAATAATATCCTAGAACTTCTTTTCCACTACTGGCCTAATCTATTTTTTAAAAAACTATGATATGTGCATTCCTTTGGTTTGCCCAACAGACTTCAGAACTTAATGGGAGCGTGGAGATATGAGCAATTTTTCCATTGTCCTTTCCTGCCAAACCACTTGAAGCTTGAAATTGGGGGGTAATATCTCTGACTCAACCTGACCCCAAAATTGAAGAGTGTGTGTGCCTGTGCCTCTCTAAGGAACTACCAGATATTTCTTCCTTCTCTCTCCCTCCTTTTTTTTCTCTAATAACACTCCCCACACTCCAGACCAAGCAAGCAGTCACTCACAGTCTGAGCTCATTTTAAAGAGCTTGGATTAAGTCCATGTGCAAGTTTTAGTTGCCTGTTAAATTTCTAATGCCTGCCACATACACCATTAGAACACTTAGATTTTTAAGACAGCATTGACTCATATTTTCTTTGGGTTTTAGCAGCTAAAGAGACATGCAGCTTTCTTAATTCACTTTCTCTACCTGTTTTGTTTTAAAAAGTTTAATATGAAAGTATTGCAGTATTAGAGATGCAGAGTAAATTATGTATCATGTGGGGCAAATAATAATTAGCACAGACATTTCTGAGATGAAATAAAATTTCTTTATCTCAGAGCATCCTCAGATTAGTGAAGTTATTGGTGTAGGGAATACAGGGGGGCAGCCCAAATAGAAACTGAAAATAGTGAATGAGAAGTTGCATTTAAACACTGAGCAATATGTTAAGTGCTCTGTAATTCAGTTTATATTACACTAGAAATGCTCCTTTAGTTTTGTTTTTGGATTCCCCATCCCCTAGTGCCTAGGTAGTCCAGTATTCACATTCCTCTGAAGTTTTATTAAAGTACAGCCCTGCCAAAGGCCAGCACGGATCCAAGAATGTGGAAAAGGACTCCTTCCATGCTGCAGTTCCCTGAAATGGCAGTACAGTGTATTTCCAGCCCTGCTCTGTGTGGAGCCTGCTGCAAGCATACGTGGCTGCAATTTTGGTTAGTGCTGCCAAGGACAGGCTTTGCTTCAGTCCTTGAAACACCTTTTTGGCTCATGAAAACAGCTTTATAGAAAAAAACCCGCAGTTAGTGCTGACTCCCAGATGTCAGGGTGGCTGCTGAGAGCCCAGGCTGGGCTGGGACCAGGCTCCATGATCCTGGACACAGCAGAAATGCACGGAGGATCCTTGCAGAAAGGGAAGGTTTGATGAGAGAAAGACTGAGATTCAGGAAAAGCAAGCAGTATTTCTGGACACTCTACCCCAGCCTTTCACTCCAGCCCTAATGGAAATCAAGCTTTGGGAAGTGTCTGTCACATTGTTTGGGTTTTGTTCTTTGATTTAGATGATGTTCCTGAGTGGATATGCTGGCCTGAAGAGCCCACAGCCTGCTTGAGTCGAGGAGCCTTTCCTTCACCACTAATTATTAATGACAGACTGTGGGCACTATTTCTCAGTTATGTAGTTATTAACAGCTCAAACTTAAACACTTTATAATGTTGTATTCTCCTTGTGGGCTCAAGAGCCTGTTTTGGGTCTAAACTAAACTCCACTCAGCCATTGGAAGGCTACAAAAACTTCAGCTGTCACTTGAGCTGAATTCTGCAGCTGCCTGCACCTACCAGTGCCTTAACACCCCTCTCATATGGATGCCAGATTGGTGTTTTGTGCATTCGTAATATTTCTGCTGGAAATAACACACAAGCAGGTTCAAACCAGCCCACAGAGAGTTCAAGCTGATGTCTCTGTGCACTCAGAGCTTGTCAAGCTCTGGTTCCTGAGCAGGGATGGTGTGGGACCGGTGTCCTGGTGCCCTGAGGGCTGCAGGGGGAGCAGCAGGGACAGGGACACACTCCATCACCTCCTGCTCCCTGTCAGGCTGTCTGCTGGGCAAAAAAACCTTGAATCCTGCAAGCTGAGCTAATTCCTGCCTTTCTCTAACACTTTTCTCATTGCTGTCTTGTCACCCTCATTCCTGGCCGGAGTGAGAATTGATGATTACGTGTTCGGTGAAACTCCTCTGCATGACACGGTCCTCTTGGAAAGCAAAAGGTACATTTTCCATCTGTGGAGTACTACTAATCCTAGGAGTAGCTGAGGATAAGTCTGAAACTTCACATGCCTGATGGATTGCAGGCAAGCTGGGAAGTAAAGGATGGGACAGAGCTGTAGCACAAGTCAGGGTTGTCCCCACATGCCCTCCTGCCAATCACCTGTATCTCACTTGAAAAGCCCAGTGTTTTTATTTCTGTCCTTTCTTTCTGTGGCTAATACAATTGATACCCTCCCATTGTGCTGCTTGTGGTGTTAGCTGAGAGGATGACAGCTCTCTTTAATGCTCAAGCCAAGATCAGCAAGTGTATTTTGTTTTTCTAATGAATTTCGAATAGGAGAGCCAATGATAAAAGTGCTCAGCAAACGGTAAGGATCACAGGACAATAGACAGAAACAATACAATTTAATAGATGTTTAAACAATTCAGAACAAATCAGGAGAGAGCAGCACAGGTTCCCCAAGGGGCTGGCAGGATCTGTAAACACCTCAGTGAGCATTGCAGTCTCACCTGCCCTTTCTGACAGCCACTTTTCCCATTCCCTGGCACCTTCCAGGAGCACATTAATGCCACAGGAGCTGATTGCAGTGTGACTGTTTGGCTGCTCCCTGAGTGCCCTTGCAGCCCCAGCCCTGTGTGGTGTTTCTGCTCTCCCAGAGCTGCAGGGGACCAGGCAGTATGGTCAGAAAATCGGTGAAAAACCTGACAGCAAACTGCAGGGGAAGTCTGAGCTCTTGTCCTCTGGACCAGCAAAGGATGGAGCAGAAGGGTGTGATGAGAAGGCAATTTGTCATTGCTTGGCTGGACACATTAATGAGAAAGGCAGTAGGTTTTAACCCAGCTGCAGAGATTCTGGTTCATGGGTGCTTTAAAGCAGACTTTCTGTGACCTGAGACAAGTAATGCAGGGTGGGATTTGTCTCGCAGTTAATGCCGTCGTGCTGACAGGCTTAGCAAATAAAAACAAGCTGAAGCAAACACCAAAATACTTCTTTAATGATCTCGGTCCCTCTACCTTTGCTTCCCTGCCCCGTCCACAGGCTGGGAGCATTTTTCAAACTCACAGACCTGATGACAGCCATGTGCACACTCAGAAAGGGCAGCACAGAGCCAGGTAAGCGAGGGAGCAGCGCTCTGGCCACAGAGCCCTGAACACACAAACCCAGGTCCCCAGATCCCCAGAGTTCAGCTCCTGCTGGGGCTGTGGGGACAGTGACCAGCACCCCAATGTGCAGGGCCAGGACAAGGCAGGAGGATTTGGGGACAGTGACCAGCACCCCAAGGTGCAGGGCCAGGCGAGGTGGGATGAATGGAGTCAGTGTGGAGGTGGTGGGGACACCTGGGCGAGCTGGCAGCAGCCGGCTGTGGCCAGCAGGGAAGGCAGCGAGCACCCATGCTCTGAAACGCGCTTTGTGAGCGAGGCAGGAGGAGAAGAGAGCCTGGCGCAGCGCGGACCCGCTGTCTCTAAAGCGGCTCCAGCTGCCACAGGCTATCCTGAGCTTACAGACAGCCGACAGCTCATGGGAGCACATGGTGCGGGGTGTGCGAGGCCTGGAGAAGGCAAGGACAGCTCCCGCAGCACCGGGAGCGGCTGCGAGCAGCACAGCCCGTCACGCCTGACAGCGCCGAGATGAAGAGCAGAGGGCAGGGGATGCTCGGGCAAAGATCAGGGGATGCTCGGGCAAAGAGCAGGAGACGTTCGGACAGATAGCAGGAAGATGCTGGGACAGACAGCCGGGAGATGCTCAGACGGAGGGCAGGGGATGCTCGCCCAGAGGGCAGCATTTCTGGGGTTCCCGAGCCGGGGCAGCCCGGTCCCCGCCGTTCCCAGCCCGGGTGCGGTGCTGCCGGGCCGGTGGCGGCTCCTCCCCGGGGGCGGCCCCGGCGCAGGTGGCTGCGAGTAGCAGGAAGCTGCCCCGCTGCCGCCCGTGCCGAGCCGAGCCGAGCCGAGCCCAGCCGTGCCGTGCCGTGCCGTGCCGTGCCGTGCCGTGCCGTGCCGTGCCGTGCCGTGCCGTGCCGTGCCGAGCCGTGCCCAGCAGTGCCCAGCCGTGCCCGGGGCTCTCCGCCCGCTCTCGCCGTCGGGGCTCCGTGCCCCCGCCGCCCCCAAGGCAGAGCATTTGTCTCTCGGAGCTCCCTCGCTCCATCCCCGCTCGGCTCTCGCTCCGGAGGCACCGCGGGTGGCGGCCGCGGCTCTCGGGGCTCCCTCGCCCCCCGGGCCGCGATGAGCGCCGCGGGCCCCGGGCCCGGCCCCGACCCCGGCCCGCAGGATGGGGACCCCGGGCCCGGCCCCGGCCCGGCCCGGCCCGACAGCCCGCAGGAGGAGTTCGACTTCTCCATCCTCTTCGACTACGACTACCTGAAGCCGATCGAAGGTTGGTGAGGAGCCCCCGGAGCTCCTCGGGGCGCGGCGGCAGCGCCCGGGGCCACCGGCCGGCTCCGTGTCCGTGCCGGGATGGCGTGTCCGGCCCGGGGGACATCGCCGCTGTCCCCAGAGGGGGGCAGGCAGCCGGGGGAGCTGTGGCAGGGCAGTGCGGGGTTTGCAGCAGCCCGGGCGCTGGGGCGTGCAGCCCTCGGAGCCCCAGCAGGGCTGGCACAGCTGCCCGGGCACAGCTGGCTCCAGCCCGGGGACAAACACCGCCAGCCCCAGTTGGATTTGAGGGAAAAAGGAAGATTTGCAGGCAGTTCTGCTTTTCTGAGCTTGTGCTGTGATACTTTACAGTGCGGTGCCCGGCTTTCCGAATGGTGATTCTGTTGGTGGTACTGAACAGGGATAATTCCCATAAAATATAGATTTGTAAGCCAGGCAAAGGCAGAAGAGAGGGCCCAGAGGAATGATTTGTTGGGATGTTGTCTCTAAGATACGTTGGGTTTGATTCTGCACAGAGCAGAGTGGTGTTTCCCTGGGGCATCTCTGGGATGTTGTGTTCCTCTAAAGGAGGAGACCTTTGAGGCCTGAATCGTGGTGTCATTAGTGAAATGCAGAGTTGTTGCTGAGTTTTATTCTCTCTGTCCTTGTTTAAGTCAGCATTGAAGCTGTCTGGGGATGTTCATGCCATCAGATGGACAAAGCTGAAATTTCTTTCATGTTTTCTTGTAGATCACAAACCTGCTACAATAAATCCACGATGGGGAGGGGTTAATGGTTTTAGTGAAAATACATGGAATGTCAGTGAAAGCCTCAGATGCTGATGTGTTCGCATCTCTGCAGTACACAGAGCTGCTGTGAAGCCTGAAGTGAGAAGTTCTACAGAGTACAATTGTATGTAGGTGGGGGTAGAAAGTTAAATCTTCAAACCACATAAGTGCAGAGCAGTGTGTGCTTGTTGTAGAAGTGACTTCCTTCTTGAGCCTGCTTTCTGCACTTTTGAATGACTGGAAACCATAATTAGTAGTAATTTTGTTCCGAAGATGGAAATCATTAGCGTTAAAAAAAAAAAAAATTTAAAAAAAATATCCCAACCGTATATATGAGCATTGTAATCTGGAGAACATTCTCCCTGGCTTTGAAAAGGCACCACTCCAGTCTGTAAGCAATCCAGGATACATCCGCAAGCTTTAATGTACCAAAGATTAAAGTGTGTTTACACGAGAGCAGAAAAGCTGCAGCTCTGAGCAGGGGCTTTGTGCACGTGCTGCTGCTGACTGATGCTCATTGTTCGTGTGCACTGCTGGCCTCATCTGAACTGCACTTGGGCAAACAAGTCCTGTGCACAGGAGGATTCAAAGTGGAACCAAAACCAAAGCGGTGGGACCCAGCAGTTCAGTCTGGTTCCTGCATTTCCTCCCAGCCTGGTCTGCTCCACCCACTGCTCATGACAAATCCTAAAATAACAAATCTATAAGCACGCTAAAAGCAGGTTTTTAAATTGAAAAAATATGGAACAATGTAAATGTTAGGCTCTAGGAATGGATTGGGGTGAATGTTTATTCCTGATAAACAAATTTTTAAAAGGCTGGACTTTGGCAGAATCCATCCAAGGCTTTGTTTTAAAAGTAGGACCTATATCAACTTGTTGTCATGGGGGTGCCAGAAATATCCTTCCTGAAAGGGGCTGGCACTCAGTGGTGCTGGCGTGAGCCTGGGCCAGCAGGAACATGGACTGCTACAAAAGCTACAGGGAAAAGAAGGATCAGCAGAAATCCTGCAGTCAGTGTTATTAATATTGGATGTTCCTCTTGAAGCCAGCCATCTCCAAAAGATTTTTACCTTTACTTGCCAGACTTTAATTATCAATCTTCTCAAGGTTTGCAAACAAACACCCGCTGAACTCGGGGGCTGCCCAGTTGAACAGGATTTGGGAATGTGGGCAAGGCATGCCCAGCTTTCAGGTGGAAGCTGTGATTTCATTTGGCCATTGAGGATGTCTTCTGTCTTTAACCAAAAAAGTGTTAGATGCATTCCCAGATGCATTTCCTGCAGAGTCCCGTGCAGGTGTTGGCACTGGTATCCCAAATTTTCGTTCCAAACATGCCAGGTGAGTTAATGAGCATTTCCAAATAAACTCCCACTCCTGGGCTCCCAGACGAGTAAGTTCTGATAAGTGTGTTCTTCCCTAACACCTATTGGCTTTGAGAGACAAAATTCTGCAATCCAGACCGTGCTCTGCTCCAGCAGCTCCCTTCAGGTTTGCTGGGCACTCAGTGTGTGATGATGTGCTGAGAGGGAAAGCTGCCACACCATTTTTAATTTTAAATAGTAATTTCACAATTATAAGCCACACCTGATTATAAGCCGCACATCTGGGTAGC